>WNGS01164437.1:1658827-1676060 GCA_020271785.1 Procambarus virginalis
AGATAACTCTCGTTTTTTTATTTCTCAAACAAGACTCCAGCACACACACACAACACACACAACAACACACCACACACACACACACCACACCACGACACACGATAACATAAAGACCAACCAGACAATTGATTTGGCTAACATAAGAACGGCTCTTAAACTATGTGTAAGGAATCTTTCAGAACCATTGCCATAACGCATATGTCAGACCAAATCCTGGAGTATGCGGTTCACCCACCAGCATGAGAGTCCATCTAGTCAGTAAGACTAAACTGGAAAAGGATCAAGGTTGTGCCACCTATCACTAGTACCAGAGCCTGAGAGGTGTGAGCTACGAGGAGCGGCTGCACGGGAATTAAACCTCATCTTTGTGTTGGGAAGATAAAGAGTCGATTGTTCATTAAACGCAAAAAACTGAGACGCGCTGAAAATTACATCCAATTTGGAAAAAAATGGGGTTATTATTTATATTTTTGGGAGAGATCTAAGGCACCATCTGGTCTACTGCTGCACTCTCTGATGATAAAGTGCAATGCAAATTGTTAAAGAGTGGAAGCCAAAGTCATTAATCATCTTGAGCTAAACTGAAATCACGAAGCGAGAGAAGTCATGATTTTGCTGCCTTAAAACCATTGGCGATAAAATACTGTTTTTCCTTGTGTCAATCACCACTGAGGAAGAGATCAGCTCTGTCAGTGTCTATCCACTGGCTGAGGAAACATGACTTCACCTCACTTGTGATGGATGTGAAGGAGAATATGATGGATAAAGGGGCGGTGGATGTGTCGGTGGACCTGATGGTGGATGTGACGGTGGACCTGATGGGGGATGTGACGGTGGGATATATTGATCCCAAATTACAATTAGTAGACAGATAAATCCCAGCAAACTATTCTAGAAAGCATCTAGGACGTGTCATATTCTCAAAGGCCACTTCCACTTGTCAATTTTTCTGAAGCTGTTAAGAGACATTAAAACCACAACAAATGTTATTATGAGGAAATTGGAGAAGCACAATCGACTTGAGAATGGTCCAGGACGGACCGAAACGTCGTCGTCCCTTCACCTTCTAGTGTGTGGTCTGGTCACCATTATGAGGAAATTCTTTGATCTAGATACCTGGGCGAAAGTAATTTAGCAGTTATTGTCTAAACCTGTATGGATGCGAACTATGGGACCTTTAAAATGGCGATCTTGGTAAGCTTAATTGTGAATGGGCGAATCTTGGGAGTCCATTCTCCCAAGGCGAATCTTGGGAGTCCATTTTCATGCTCATTATAATCTCACCCCGATGGTCACACCAACACTTCAAGAAATAGTTCACACACGAATTATATTCTTTTCTCTGAAGGGAATCACCCATCTTGGTTATCTTGAGGTTATCTTGAGATGATTTCGGGGCTTTAGTGTCCCCGCGGCCCGGTCCTCGACCAGGCCTCCACCCCCAGGAAGCAGCCCGTGACAGCTGACTAACACCTAGGTACCTATTTTACTGCTAGGTAACAGGGGCATAGGGTGAAAGAAACTATGCCCATTGTTTCTCGCCTGGGATCGAACCCAGGACCACAGGATCACAAGTACAGCGTGCTGTCTGCTCGGCCGACCGGCCCATCCAGCAAACTCAATTCTTTTTCTCAGGTACTCACTTATAACTGGCCACTCCTACTTTTCCAGAAAATAAACGTTATTGTCAGGAAATACAACTTAAGAATGAGTGACGTATATACATAATGGTGAAGCAGGTATACAGGACAGAATAATACAACTAGACAGCAGAGAAAGCAGGGAGGACCCCAAGCTGGATAATTGGAATTTTGGAAGACGTACTGTCACAAAGTTAGAGCTTACTGACAGGCATTTTGAATCCTAAGAACATAAGAATAAAGGTAACTGCAGAGGGCCTATTGGCCTATACGAGGCAGCTCCTGTTTATATCCACCCAATCTCATTCATATATATGTCCAACCCACGTTTGAAACAATCAAGGGACCCCACTTCTATTATGTTACGCGGTAATTGGTTCCACAAGTTAACAACCTTATCACCGAACCAGTATTTACCCCAGGTCTTTCCTAAATCTAAACTTACCCAATTTATACCCATTGTTTCGTGTTCTGTCTTGTGTTGATACTTTTAATACCCTATTAATACCCCCCTTTGTTATGTCCATTCATCGTCTTATACACCGCTATCATGTCACCAACGTATCGAAGATCTATGCTGCATGAACTCGGTGTTGGGAGTGATTTTGATCCGGTTGAGCCCTAGAAACTATTGAGAGCGTCAGAGTGTAAAAATTTGTGTAGTGTCATTGAATGATTACTTGACATTAGCATCTTAAATTGTATTCTCTTCGTTGGACATACGTGTTTATGTTATTTTTAAGACTTTCTCTTGGGTAAATAATTCCCAGTAAACTAATGTAAACTAACCGAACTACAATGTACTTAACATACACATGCAGACGATGAGTCACAATAACGTGGCTGAAATATGTTGACCAGACCACACACTAGAAGGTGAAGGGACGACGACATTTCGGTCCGTCCTGGACCATTCTCAAGTCGATTGTGCATTATGCATTAAATGTTCGTATTTTTTGTGTATTGATGTGATGGAGGGTGTGACGGAGGATTGTTTGTGGTTAGCCGCAGCTTGGACGAGCCCAGCCTGATGGTCGACTTGTCGTCAGTCCAAATAACTGCTCTTCAAGTATGTTTATTGAGACAAGGAAGAAGTACATCTCAAAGGGATAGAGTAGCTTAGGCTATGTCTACCCCCCCCTCCAAACTGCTCTTCCCTCTTCACCTTGCATTACTTGGGAAAGACCTGTAAGGAGGGAGGCTTCCCATGAGCAATGGGAGGGGGGGAGCCGGTCGGCCGAGCGGGCAGCACGCTGGACTTGTGATCCTGTGGTCCTGAATTCGATCCCAGGCGCCGGCGAGAAACGTTGGGCAGAGTTTCTTTCACCCTATGCCCCTGTTACCTAGCAGTAAAATAGGTACCTGGGTGTTAGTCAGCTGTCACGGGCTGCTTCCTGGGGTGATGAGGCCTGGTCGAGGACCGGGCCGCGGGGACACTAAAAAGCCCCGAAATCATCTCAAGATAACCTCAAGAAAGACTTCTGAGCCAGCTGACAGAAGTCGTCTGCTCCTGTACCCACTTGTGTACAGTTGAAACATCTGTCTAAATCTTAATTCTTACCCTATTTTCTTATTCTTACCCCCATTTACTTTTCTATTTTGATCCTCATCTGTCATTCACCTCACTTTATCTAACCTAACTTTATGGCTAACTTTATCTATGGCACTTTATCTATGGCTAACTGAGCCATAGAATTAGTTAGGAGCAAGGGAGGAATCACGATCATATGTGGCATTCTTCCAAGAAAGAGTGCTGGCAATGAATGGATGTCGAGGGCACTTCGTGTCAATTGCCGGCTGGAAAGATATTGCAAATCCAATGCAATATCTTTCATAGACAACTGGGAACACTTCTATGGAGGAAATTAAATGTATGCTCGTGATGGGGTGCATCTACCGAGGGCTGGGGTTGTTGCTGCTGCGAACTCGTTGGAACCAGTGGTTAGAGGTGTTTGTTTGGGTTTAAACTGTTAGTAGATAGTGGTATGGGATTTGATAGGGAGGAAGGAGGTAATAAAAGTATATGTTTGTTGGAGAAACAAATTGGCAAAATGATCAGGGAAAGAGAAGGGCCTCAAAATAACAATACACTTAGGGTATATTACACTAACAGTAGAAGTCTAAGAAACAAAATTAACGAGTTAAATGCTCTTATCTGTACAGAAAAAAATAGATATTATTGCACTTACCGAAACGTGGATGAATGTAGAAAATAGAGAACTATTAACTGAATATCAAATAAATGGATTTAAACTATTTCACACAGATAGATATATTAGACGAGGAGGGGGAGTAGCCATATATGTTAGGGGCAATTTGAAATGTAGTCTCAAAGAGGGAATCAAAACTGAGCCACTCACAGAAACTATTTGGATAGAATTAAACGAAAAGCCAATAATATTATAATAGGAGTTATATATAGGCCACCAAATTTAGACAGAATAGAAGCAAAGCATCTATGGGATGAAATATCTAGAGCATCTAGATCAAACAGTATTTATGTCATGGGTGACTTTAATTTTAGTGAAATAAATTGGGTGAACAAAACAGGGAATAGTGAAGCAGAAGATTTTCTAGAATTAATTGACGATTGCTTTCTTACGCAACATATTAAGGAACCAACGCGGGGAAATAATATTTTAGATTTAGTGTTAACTAACAGGGAAACACAAATTAAGGACATGGAAATAGGGAGTGAGCTAGGGAACAGTGATCATAAAGAAATCAGATTTAGCATAGAATGGAATAGATCTGTAGGAGAAAATTCTGTTAAAGTGCCTGATTTTCGAAAAGCTGAGTTCAATAGCCTAAGAAATTTATTGGGTCAAATAGATTGGAATGTCTTGTGGATGGAGTGTGGGCTAGACGTGAACCCAGCGACAGGTGACGGAAAAGGGTATTTCGATGTGGATTCAAAATATAACCTATTTAAAAATATTCTAAGCAAAGCCCAGGAACGTAGTATACCATATAAATTGAATAGATGGAAAACTAATGATCCAAAGTGGATGACAAAGGATCTGAAGAACCTTATAGGTAAAAAGAGAGCGTGGTACAAAAGGATTAAGAATGGGGAAGTGAGTTTAGAACAGGAATTCGTACAACTGGTTAGAAATGTTAAAAAAGAAATAAGGAAAGCAAAAAGAAACTACGAAGTTCGTATAGCAGGGCAAGCGAAGACAAATCCTAAAGTTTTTTTCAGTTATATCGAACTAAGACTAGGGAAAGGATAGGTCCATTAAAAACTGAGACAGGTCAAATAACGGATAATGACAAGGAGATGAGTAGTATTTTAAATAAATATTTTGTATCTGTATTTACTAAAGAGGAACTTAATAATATGCCTTCAGCTGAACAAATATATGTGGGTGGGGACGAGGACAGGTTGACTAGTTTAACAGTTACCAGGGAGGATGTAATTAAACAAATAGTAAAACTAAAACCAAACAAATCTCCAGGGCCGGATGAAGTGTTTGCCAGGGTGCTTAAAGAATGCAAAGAGGAGCTTTCCGAGCCACTGTCTACCATATTTAATAAATCAATAAAGTCAGGAAGAGTGCCAGAGTCATGGAAGGTAGCTAATGTGGTACCAATTTTTAAGAAAGGAGATAGATCACTTGCGTCAAACTATCGGCCAATTAGCCTAACGTCTATTGTGGGAAAGTTACTCATTAATAAATGAGTCGCAACATGGTTTTACAAATGGCCGTTCATGTTTAACAAATTTGTTATCTTTTTATTCCAGCATGGTTGAGGCAGCTGATAGTGGTTACGATTGTGATGTTGTGTACCTTGACTTTAGCAAAGCTTTTGATACAGTGCCACATGAAAGACTGATTAAAAAAATAGAGGCTCATGGTATTGGGGGTGCTATATTAAGTTGGATTAGGGCATGACTATTCCAAAGGAAACAGAGTTAGTATAAATGGGGTTAAGTCAGAGTGGGATAATGTTGTTAGTGGAGTGCCTCAAGGCTCTGTGCTGGGACCTCTGTTGTTTATAATATATATAAATGATTTAGATTCAGGTCTGAGTAGCAACATTTGCAAATTTGCAGATGATACAAAAATCGGTAGGGAAATTAACACGGAAGAAGGCTCACTATCACTTCAAGTTGATCTAAATAAGGTTTTGAAATGGTCAAAAGATTGGCAGATGCAGTTTAATGCTGATAAATGTAAAGTTCTAAGGCTAGGTAATGATGATAGAGTTACAAGATACGAGCTAGATGGTGTTGAGATTGCGAAGTCGGATTGCGAAAGGGATCTGGGAGTTATGATTAGTAAGAATTTAAAACAAAAGGATCAATGCATGAAGGTTCGTAATAAGGCAAATAGGACACTGGGATTTATTAATCGAAGCGTTAGTAACAACACACCTGGTGTGGTTCTCAAGCTATATCTTGCTCTGGTTAGGCCCCATTTAGATTATGCAGTTCAGTTTTGGTCGCCATATTATAGAATGGATATAAATTCACTTGAACGTGTCCAGGGTAGGATGACTAAGTTATTTCCCCAAATTAGAAATCTTTCATATGAAGAAAGATTAACAAAGCTTAAATTGCATTCACTGGAAAGGCGAAGAAAAATGGCAACACCACGCGCGTGTTGCCATATTACAGATCAAGCTCAGTCTAATACAAGTTATCGTCGTCATCAGAAATAAGTTGAACGCATGACAGGAATTCATGCATGATAGTCCGAAGAGTCCTTGACAGTCCGGACAGTTCTTGACAGTCCGGACACGCGATTCAGTCCAGCTCCCCTCACATTCATGAACTAAGTCTACAACAGGACTCTACAACACCGGAAGGTCCACCTCCGGACTCTTCTGTGAATAATATTCCGTCTTTAAAATGATATTTTAAACGAGCTTAGAGGATGAAGTTCGATGTTCCGCCCCGCTCTCCACCCTGGTAGTAACTCTCCACCCTGGGAGTAACTCTCCACCCTGGGGGTAACTCTCCACCCTGGTAGTAACTGATAGCATCTTTGAGTTCAGGTAAACTGTATTGACACTCATTTTTTTAACTAGATATTGTGGAACAATAACTACAATACGTCATCATGTTCACCACCAGCAGGCCGCTACCCTCCCTGACATGACTTTAGACATGTGTGGCACTAAAGCAGCTGAGAAACCTGGGTACATAATCATGTATCATGATCATGTATCATGATCATGTATCATGTATCATGTACTTCGGTACAGCTGTAATGTCGAGCTGTTGTACCCGATTTCTTACCTCTTCTGCTGCTGTATACCTGGTTGATGGGGTTCTGGGCGTTCTTCTACTCCCCCAAGGCCGGCCCGAGGCCAGGCTTGACTTGTGAGAGTTTGGTCCACCAGGCTGTTGCTTGGAGCGGCCCGCAGGCCCACATACCCACTACAGCCCGGCTGGTCCGGCACTCCTTGGAGAAAACTATCTAGTTTTATCTTGAAGATGTCCACAGTTGTTCCGGCAATATTTATTATGCTCACTGGGAGGACGTTGAACAACCGCGGACCTCTGATGTTTATACAGTGTTCTCTGATTGTACCTATGGCACCTCTGCTCTTCACTGGTTCTATCCTGCATTTTCTTCCATATCGTTCACTTCTCCTTTATCAAATTTACCCCAAACCGGATTTCTATATTGCCGTTGTTTCAGCCAACAGTGTAATTGGCCGCCTCCTATTTCTTGGTAATTTGGGATCTGGAAGAGAAGCGTCTCCAGCACAAGACAGTCGCCAGATCTTGGGAGAGAATGACGGTGGTGAACTCAGTGAAGGTTTGGTACTTCATTCTTTTCCTTCATGTCCTTGCTTTGTTTATTTGTCTTCTCCTTTGGTTCTTTATACACTTGTCTGCAGCTGTGTACGCTTGTCTACAGCTGTGTACACTTGTCTGCAGCTGTGTACACTTGTCTGCAGCTGTGTACTCTTGTCTGTAGCTGTGTACTCTTGTCTGCAGCTGTGTACACATGTCTGCAGCTGTGTACACTTGTCTGCAGCTGTGTACTCTTGTCTGCAGCTGTGTACACTTGTCTGCAGCTGTGTACACTTGTCTGCAGCTGTGGACGCTTGTCTGCAGCTGTGGACGCTTGTCTGCAGCTGTGTACACTTGTCTGCAGCTGTGGACGCTTGTCTGCAGCTGTGTACTCTTGTCTGCAGCTGTGTACTCTTGTCTGCAGCTGTGTACACTTGTCTGCAGCTGTGTACTCTTGTCTGCAGCTGTGTACACATGTCTGCAGCTGTGTACACATGTCTGCAGCTGTGCACACATGTCTGCAGCTGTGAACACATGTCTGCAGCTGTGTACACATGTCTGCAGCTGTGAACACATGTCTGCAGAAGGTGTACACATGTCTGCAGCTGTGAACACATGTCTGCAGCTGTGTACACATGTCTGCAGAAGGTGTACACATGTCTGCAGCTGTGTACACATGTCTGCAGAAGGTGTACACATGTCTGCAGCTGTATACACCCGTCTCGATAAACAACATCGTGCAAACAATGACGCGGGCTACTCAACAAACAATCCTCTCACAACAGGTTTCTTAATCAGCCACCAGAAGCGTCGGTTGTACACAGAAACTGCGGGAATACATTTCCCGCCCTTCCGGTTGCGTTGGGATGCCGCGGCCGGTTCATAGAGACAATCAAATTTCAGGATTTTAGAGTTG
This sequence comes from Procambarus virginalis, assembly GCA_020271785.1. NCBI lineage: Eukaryota > Metazoa > Arthropoda > Malacostraca > Decapoda > Cambaridae > Procambarus > Procambarus virginalis. Next base: position 1,667,133 of record WNGS01164437.1, read on the forward strand.
ACGCGACTAGTGAGCTATTAACGGAACGTTCCTACTAATTGCTGATTAAAACAGCGAACACTTTCAATTACTGTCTGCTTATTTTTGAGCTTATCAGTGATTAGTGCCGTTGGTTGATTGCTGCGTCAGGCAGATATGTCCTTCTGTTGACATGTTTATTTTGGAAGTGTAGGTGGTGGGTGTTATCTTGTGTGTGTGTGGGGGAGAGAGATGGGTGTTATCTTGGTAATCAAATGGCTGTGTTAGGAGGGTGTTATCTTGTCGTTATCGTGTCCAGGGGAACATTTCATTGCACTCGGTGAATATGGGTAAGGTGGATACAGCTTTTTTTCCCACTCGTGGAGTCAGTATTCGAGTCTCCTATTGTCCAGGGGAATATATATATATATATATATATATATATATATATATATATATATATATATATATATATATATATGTCGTACCTAGTAGCCAGAACGCACTTCTCAGCCTACTATGCAAGGCCCGATTTGCCTAATAAGCCAAGTTTTCATGAATTAATATATTTTCTCTATTTTTTTTCCTATGAAATGATAAAGCTACCCATTTCATTATATATGAGGTCATTTTTTTATTATTGGAGTTAAAATTAACGTAGATATATGACCGAACCTAACCAACCCTACCTAACCTAACCTATCTTTATAGGTTAGGTTAATTTAGGTAGCCGAAAAAGTTAGGTTAGGTTAGGTTAGGTAGGTTAGGTAGTCGAAAAACAATTAATTCATGAAAACTTGGCTTATTAGGCAAATCGGGCGTTGCATAGTAGGCTGAGAAATGCGTTCTGGCTACTAGGTACGACATATATATATATATATATATATATATATATATATATATATATATATATATATATATATATATATATATATATATAAACCGGGAAAGAAGGGTTGCAGTACTCCAAGCTGTCCATCATTATTTCCCTTCCTTCTACCTGTTTATACATTCTTGTTATAGCAAGGAAGTTACTATTTATGGAACATACAATTGACTGACGAGAAGGTGTCCAACAGGGTGACCCTCTCACCCCTTTTCTTCTCTGCCTAGTCACTAAATGTCACCAAAAAAAAAACTTGTGAGCTCAATCTTCGGTTCATGGACAATGGTATTTTAGCTGGCTCAGCAGACTCGCTCTTGGACGACGTAAGAATAATTCAGGAGCAAGGAGCAGGTCTAGGCCTCACCCTGAACTCTTGCAAGTGCGAAATAACATCTACTAACCAGCACATTATAGAACGAATAAACGTTGTCTTGCCTGATATCCGTACAATCAACCCTGAGGACAGCACACTCCTAGGAGCTCCTCTTGGAGGGAAGGCCATCGGCGAGGTTCTTACACTGACCTAAAGACGATGGATAAGAGAATTGAAGACATTGAAGTTCACGACATAATTTACCTCATCACCAGATGCTTGTTCCTTCCCAGGCTGACCAACTTTCTCAAAAGTTCACTATCTTTCAATGTCTTAAAGCTAGAGAAGTACGACAGCTTGCTGAAATCATTGTTAGAATAAGTTTTTAATCTTTAATCTTCTATCATGGCGTTCATGATAGAGCTTGATAAACACCTTCCAAGGTTATCTGATTAACCAGGCTGTGATGCATACGTCAGGCTGCGAACAGCTGCGTCCAACAGCCTGGCTGGAGGCCTATCTTGAGGTTATCTTGAGATGATTTCGGGGCTTAGCGTCCTCGCGGCCCGGTCCTCGACCAGGCCGCCTTTTTGTTACACACCCCCAGGAAGCAGCCCGTATCAGCTGTTTAACTCGCAGGTACCTATTTACTGCTAGGTAACAGGGGGCATCAGGGTGAAAGAAACATTTTGCCCATTTGTCTACGCCTCCACCGGGGATCGAACCCGGAACCTCAGGACTACGAATCCGAAGCGCTGTCCACCCAGCTGTCAGGCGCCCGTATGGATATCAGATATACCAGGTGCAGGCATCAGATATACCCGGTGACAGGTATCGCATATATCAGGTGTAGGCATCAGGTGTGCCGGGGACAGGCATCAGGTGTGCCGGGGACAGGCATCAGATATGCCGGGACAGGCATCAGGTGTGCCGGGGACAGGCATCAGGTGTGCCGGGGACAGGCATCAGGTGTGCCGGGGACAGGCATCAGGTGTGCCGGGGACAGGCATCAGGTGTGCCGGGGACAGGCATCAGGTGTGCCGGGGACAGGCATCAGATATATATATATACTGGGACATACATGCATGCATGTGGGCGTGTCTCCTGGCCTCCCCCCCCGCCCCAGGCACCCCCCCCCCCTCTCTCTCCGTGACGTTCTCAAGCAAAATGGCGGCGAGCGGGCGGTCCTTTACCACCTCCTGGTGATGTTGTGGGAGGCCCTCCCACCATGATCCCCACCTTCCCCCCTCCCACAGCACCCTCCCACCCCCCACCCGCCGCCCCCACCACACACACACCGACCCAACACGCCTCAGCCCCCCCCCCACCTTCCCCCTCCTTCTCAGACACTCCACCACCAATCCCCACCTCCTCTGCCTCTCCCCCCGCCCACTGTCTTAGTTTGGACTGCCCACCTGCCACGCCCACCCCACCACTGGCGCCTCCGCCATCACCACCACTGGCGCCACCTGTCACCACTATCCTCAGTGGTGTTACACTCACCACTATCCTCAGTGGTGATGGACAATGCGACCAGTGACATCACGCGAGGCGCGGTCCATTCCACTACCATCTCTGTGATGGTCATTGAGAGGCTCCTGGCTAATTAGCCTCACCATAACGATGATCTGGAATGTTGTAATTGCTTGAGAGAACGTCCGATGGTTTGGAAGGTCTTCACAAGCAATTACAGGACGTGCCATTGCTTGTGTCGAGGCCAATTATGTCCTCGTTCCCCTTCCTCAAAGGTGTTACCAAGATCTTGTATCACATTGACGTGTCGCCAATCACTGGCAAATGCTCCCAGCTCATTGGTTGTGTGGTCGTGGGTGGTGAACTTGAGCAGGTTTCATGGAAGTGCATTCATTAACCTGGCCACTTCCTTCGGAAGTTTAGACTGCGAAGGGCGTGTCATTCTCTGCCTTGTTCCGTAGCCAGACCAGACACGCCTTCAAGACTTTGTCTTGTCAACAACAAGTTGTCTTGCCTTGATAACAAGGTCGTCTCGTCTGGATGGTGATGGGTCTACGACGCTCTGGGTCTACGAGTTTAAAACCTTTCCTGTAGACTTTGTGATTCCTTTAATGATGACCTTGCAACAGGGGGCAATGCAATCGTCGTGATCAATCATCTTGTTACATTCCCACCACCACCATTCATGGCACCATGGCGTGCATGGGGGTTAATGCAATTACAATGGAATTGAGGTGTTCTTTCTCTTGGCTTAATTAGCCAAATTAGACAAGTTATTCTGGCAAATAATTTAGGTTATGGTTTCTAGAATACCAAGGAGCCAGATTCACGAAGCAGTTATGCAAGTACTTACGAACCTGGGGCCAGATTCAGAAAGCAGTTACGCAAGTACTTACGACCGTGTACATCTTTCCTCAATTTTTGACGGCTTTGGTTACATTTATTAAACAGTTTATAAGCATGAAAACTTCCCAATTAACTCTTGTTGTTGTTATAAACAGCCTCCTGGTGCTTCGGAGCTCATTAACTGTTTAATAATTGTAAACAAAGCCGCCAAAGATTGAGAGAAGACGGACAGGTTCGTAAGTGCTTGCGTAACTGCTTCGTGAATCTGGCCCCTTGAGTCAGCCCGTCCTCCAAACAAAGATCCAAAAGTGATTCCATGCACCCGCCAAACCCCCTGTTTATGAATGAAAAGCGGTTTACACACGACTCACAACTGCTGACGTTCGAACACTTCCGGAACAAGTGCTTCACTGACGAATTTTGTTCGAATCACAACGCTATAAATGCTTCACCCACGTACTACAAATACAAATAATCGCCAACAGAACCTAAACACCTGACCTAACCTAACCTAACCTAACCTAACCTATCCTATGCCTATTTATACACAATATGCCAATATATTATAATATTAATTTATACTTGAGAAAATTCCCGTTTTGAATGAACAGCATGTTAAATTTATGAATGCGTCTGTGGGGTCGACCGCTGGATGTAATGGACTTGAGTCGACGACGGGTTGCTTGAGTGCGCTCCGTTTTGTTAGGCCTCACTTCTGCCGGTCAGAAAACTAAGGGAAACTGAGCGGTCGTTCAATAAAATGTCTGCCAAGGTCAATTGTTACGATATTAACAGTATACTGACACTAAGGCACTTCGTTGGTGCCTTCAACCTTGTTCTGACAGTTCCTGCGACGGCGCTGGAACCAATCGTATTGGTCTTTCCATTGGAGACTTTCGGCGCCGTGGAGAAGAGCGACCTGCTGCATGGGTAACAGCTTCTCCCCCGTATCAACCTACCCTGGCTTTGCGCCCTGGAGAGGCCACTCCAGACCGACAACCAGAGCGCAACTCCATAGTCTCCTGAGACTGATGGCTGCCTACTACAACTACTGACCACCAGTGTGTCAGGTTATCTTGAGGTTATCTTGAGATGATTTCGGGGCTTTGCATCCCCGCGGCCCGGTCCTCGACCAGGCCTCCTTTTTGTTACACATCCCCAGGAAGCAGCCCGTAGCAGCTGTCTAACTCGCAGGTACCTATTTACTGCTAGGTAACAGGGGCATCAGGGTGAAAGAAACATTTTGCCCATTTGTCTCCGCCTCCACCGGGATCGAACCCGGAACCTCAGGACTACGAATGCGAAGCGCTGTCCACCCAGCTATCAGGCGCCACGGTCACTGTCACAATATTAACAGCATAATGATCAGTGTGACTTTGTTACGAAGTTAACAATATACTGACAACTAGCGTGATATGATATTAACACCAGTTACACTCTCCATCAGTGTGACACGTTAATTTTAACACTATACTGACCACTAATGTGACACTGCAATATTTATCCTAGTTATACTGACCATGTTGACCAGACCACACACTAGAAGGTGAAGGGACGACGACGTTTCAGTCCGTCCTGGACCATTCTCAAGTCGATTGTGATTGATCGACTTGAGAATGGTCCAGGACGGACCGAAACGTCGTCGTCCCTTCACCTTCTAGTGTGTGGTCTGGTCAACATACTTTAACCACGTTATTGTGACTCATCGCCTGTATACTGACCATTACGGTGAATTATATTAACACTAGTTATACTGACTACTTGTATGACATTGTAAATTTAACATTACACTGACCCTCAGTGTGACATTGGTGATATTAACACAATAGCAATTACGGAATTGTAATCCCAAATAGGTTATTTAAATTGTATAATGTTAACATTAACCTGAGGTTAACTGTTCAGGAATAGCAGGAAAGTTTGATATTAATTAATATTATAGATTATTATTTATTAATCACAATCTATAGCATAGATTGTAATTCATAAATACGCTGCAATACATAGCCTGGATTATAATACATAATGTTTTGTAATCCATTGGATGTACTCATAATTATTATGTATTGCAATACATAGGATAGCTTGTTATATGCTGTTGATAACTGTTTTAACTATGTATTGTCGCCTCCAAGTGTTTTGTTATGTGCAGTAGCCAGATTCATGAAGCAGTTACGCAAGCACTTACGAACCTGTCCATCTTTTCTCAATCTTTGGCGGCTTTGTTTACAATTATTAAACAGTTAATGAGTTCCGAAGCACCAGGAGACTGTTTATAACAATAACAACAGTTGATTGGGAAGTTTTCATGCTTGTAAACTGTTTAATAAATGTAACCAAAGCCATCAAAGATTGAGGAAAGATGTACACGTTCGTAAGTGCTTGCGTAACTGCTTCGTGAATCTGGCCACTGGACAATATTTCAAGACTAAAGTACACTTACTGCATGGTTGGTCATAAGTTCACGGCCTTGACCACTCTCGGCCACGTGGTTGGCCGAGAGGTTGGCCGTGGTTGACCAAACTGATTCCAAGATGATTTATAAATTTTTTTATAGTTGTGGCTATAGGGAATAGGCTATAGAGGTGTGGCTATATATAAATGTGGCTATAGCCTCTATATGAGCGTATAGAGGATACTGCAACATCCTCTATGCACTAAATAGATTATGCAGGTAAGAGGCGAGCAATACAAGCAGCTCCGGGCTGTTAAATCACTCAGATGTATCAACTGATACAATTACTCAAGGCCCATTATCCCCGACGACCACCAGGCGGGCTGTGGGGCAAGGTGCAGGTGGGGAGAGAGGGCAGGGGAGGAGAGGGCAGAGTAGGAGAGGGCAGGATAGGTAGTGTCCTCACAAGGACAGTCAGGATGCTGCTCACGGAGGATTGGTTCATAAGAAATGCCGTTAAAAATACTTATATAGACAAGCCTATTTATCACAAATTATTGTGATGTTTTCCAACATATCAGATTTATTTACTTTCATATCCGATTATACAGTAGGCCAGGGTGAACTACCACCTATAACAGGTTCACTTTCAGTAATGCGTTTAAGTGTTCAATAGCGTTCAAGTGAACGTTTTTACGGTTGTCACAGAGTTTACAGACTGAACATTCTGGTAGTGACGCACCCACAGTAACTTGACACAGTAATTCCTTCCCCCGGTCCCATCCCAAATCCTTATCCTGACCCCTTCTCAGTGCTATATAGTAGTAATGGCCCATGCCAGTTCCTTGTTAGATGTGGCTATAGCCAAGGAGAACTGGGTCAATGACTCCATCACATTCGATTCCTGGGTTCGATTCCTACGCAGATTTAGTGTCTATTACTACAAAAGTTGTCATAGCTTTAAATACTGCAGCTTGCACGTCTTCAGCCATTTCCCAATTGTTCTAAATCTTAAGTGTACATTTAAATTGGCGTTTTGAATAACTGCATTAGATAGTCCAAAGTCTTAGTCTGCAATATTTATGAAGCTTCGTTTGGCTAATTGATCCTCAAATTCATATTTCAAGAGTTAGTTTAGTTCATTTATTATGCACCCCATACCCATCTTGTGGGCGGTAGTGGAAAGGGTTACAAAGGCACATAATGGGCTCAGGGACTGAACCCCACAATTCATTTAGCTAAGCAAGTTACAATCTTGATGAGCTAGTTAGAAAATTCAATATAAGTCGTCACATGAACAATGGGTTCGAGATCGACCTCAAGTACAGGTTCTAAATTAAGCAACTGACATATGTGGAGAGCTAGTGTCACAATTTATATGTTTGTCCTGCACACCGCCCCCCATCCAGTGGGCAGCGGTGGATAGGTTACAATCACTCAGTTACTACCTACAGTTAGCAAACTGGGGATATTTGGCTAAAATTTCTGGTAGCAGATCATTTTGAATGAAATATTTACACATCGCTGGAACATTGGTTATAGAATTGTCTCTAAATTCACGTATGTTTTCGCACTCCATCACATAGTGACGGAGGGTGTGCGAATAATTTTGTTGACACAGTTTACATTTGGTTAGGTCTACATCGGCAGATAATGAGAATTCCCAGAGATACTTGTAACCGAGTCTAAGCCAAGCAGCAGTAACATCTAGAAGTCTGCTGATTTTATTGGATGATCCATAGATGTGTGGCTCCTCTTGCATGATAGTATGATGATAGATGGAATTACTGGTGTCAATTTTACTTTGTCTCAGATCTACAAGATCTTGTTGAAGTTCTCGGTGTATTGTACTGCTCTCAGATTGCTCATTGACAATCCAAGGTTAAACTCAACGGCTCCTTTAAAGGCAGATTCTTTGGCTAACTTATCAGCTCTATCATGCATTCGGAGGCCAACATGAGATGGAGACCACATGAAATGGACTCTGTTACCATCCTTAATAATTTTGTTGTATTTGTGTCCAGCTTCGGACACGAGCATGTTACAGTTATGTCTTAAAGAGTTGAGAGCATTTAAGGATGATAAGGAGTCACTTACAATTAATGTATGAAGTTTGGAGACTTGTACACATTTCAGTGCAAGGAGCAAGGCAAATAGTTCAGTCTGAAGGGTAGAGGCCCAAGAATGTGAAGACTGAATGACTGGTCAAGCTGAACACGACTTAACAATTGGGTATTTATCTAGCCTCTGAGTGCCTTAAACTCTATGTTGGAAGTGTGTTATGCAGTAAACTAATCTGTGTTTAGTTAATCTGTGTTAATCTGTGAGTAAACTGATTAGTTTCCCTGAGGCAGAGTTTACCTGAGGCAGAGTTTACCTGAGGCAGTTTACCTGAGGCAGAGTTTACCTGAGGCAGAGTTTACCTGATGTAGAGTTTACCCGAGGCAGAGTTTACCTGAGGCAGAGTTTACCTGAGGCAGAGTTTACCTGAGGCAGAGTTTACCTGAGGCAGAGTTACCTGAGGCAGAGTTTCCCTGAGGCAGAGTTTACCTGACGCAGAGTTCCCTGAGGCAGAGTTTACTGAGGCAGAGTTTCCCTGAGGCAGAGTTTACCTGAGGCAGAGTTTCCCCGAGTCAGAGTTTCCCTGAGGCAGAGTTTACCTGAGGCAGAGTTTACCCGAGGCAGAGTTTACCCGAGGCAGAGTTTACCCGAGGCAGAGTTTACCTGAGGCAGAGTTTACCCGAGGGAGAGTTTCCCTGAGGCAGAGTTTACCGAGGCAGAGTTTACCCGAGGCAGAGTTTTACCTGAGACAGAGTTTACCTAGGCAGAGTTTACCTGAGGCAGAGTTTACCTGAGCAGAGTTTACCTGAGGCAGATTTACCTGAGGCCAGAGTTTACCTGAGGCAGAGTTACCTGAGGCAGAGTGACGGCTCATTGTCGGCGTAAACGTTCTTATAGATATTTTATATCATTAAGAGATATATAATGATGCATTAAAGGCGCTTATATGTTCCTGATAAAAACATATGTTCCAAAAGCTTTGATTAGCAAATATAT
>WNGS01164437.1:1681534-1692057 GCA_020271785.1 Procambarus virginalis
CAATTAATGCAAGGTGAAGAGGGAAGAGCAGTTTGGGGGGGGGGTAGACATAGCCTAAGCTACTCTATCCTTTGAGATGTACTTCTTTCTTGTCTCAATAAACATACTTGAAGAGCAGTTATATGGTCTGACGACAAGTCGACCATCAGGCTGGGCTCGTCCAAGCTGCGGCTAACCACAAACAATCCTCCATCACATCAATACCACAAAAATACGAACATTTAATGCATAATGCACAATCGACTTGAGAATGGTCCAGGACGGACCGAAATGTCGTCGTACTTCACCTTTAGTGTGTGGTCTGGTCAAATATTTCAGCCACGTTATTGTGACTCATCGTCTGCATGTGTATGTTAAGTACATTGTAGTTCGGTTAGTTACATTAGTTTACTGGGAATATTTACCAAGAGAAAGTCTTAAAAATAACATAAACACGAATGTCTAACGAAGAGAATACAATTTAAGATGCTAATGTCAAGTAATCATTCAATGACACTACACAAATTTTTACACTCTGACGCTCTCAATAGTTTCTAGGGCTCAACCGGATCAAAATCACTCCCAACACAGAGTTCATGCAGCATAGATCTTCGATACGTTGGTGACATGATAGCGGTGTATAAGTCGATGAATGGACATAACAAAGGGGGGGTATTAATAGGGTATTAAAAGTATCAACACAAGACAGAACACGAAACAATGGGTATAAATTGGGTAAGTTTAGATTTAGGAAAGACCTGGGGTAAATACTGGTTCGGTGATAAGGTTGTTAACTTGTGGAACCAATTACCGCGTAACATAATAGAAGTGGGGTCCCTTGATTGTTTCAAACGTGGGTTGGACATATATATATGAACGAGATTGGATGGATATAAATAGGAGCTGCCTCGTATAGGCCAATAGGCCCTCTGCAGTTACCTTTATTCTTATATTCTTATGTTCTTAGGATTCAAAATGCCTGTCAGTAAGCTCTAACTTTGTGACAGTAGGTCTTCCAAAATTCCAATTATCCAGCTTGGGGTCCTCCCTGCTTTCTCTGCTGTCTAGTTGTATTATTCTGTCCTGTATACCTGCTTCACCATTATGTATATACGTCACTCATTCTTAAGTTGTATTTCCTGACAATAACGTTTATATTTCTGGAAAAGTAGGAGTGGCCAGTTATAAGTGAGTACCTGAGAAAAAGAATTGAGTTTGCTGGATGGGCCGGTCGGCCGAGCAGACAGCACGCTGTACTTGTGATCCTGTGGTCCTGGGTTCGATCCAAGGCGCCGGCGAGAAACAATGGGCAGAGTTTCTTTCACCCTATGCCCCTGTTACCTAGCAGTAAAATAGGTACCTAGGTGTTAGTCAGCTGTCACGGGCTGCTTCCTGGGGGTGGAGGCCTGGTCGAGGACCGGGCCGCGGGGACACTAAAGCCCCGAAATCATCTCAAGATAACCTCAAGATAACCAAGATGGGTGATTCCCTTCAGAGAAAAGAATATAATTCGTGTGTGAACTATTGCTTGAAGTGTTGGTGTGACCATCGGGTCATATGAGATTACAATGAGCATGAAAATGGACTCCCAAAATTCGCCTTGGGAGAATGGACTCCCAAGATTCGTCCATTCACAATTAACCTTACCAAGATCGCCATTTTAAAGGTCCCATAGTTCGCATCCATACAGGTTTAGACAATAACTGCTAAATTACTTTCGCCCAGGTATCTAGATCAAAGAATTTCCTCATAATGTTGACCAGATCACACACTAGAAGGTGAAGGAACGACGACGTTTCGGTCCGTCCTGGACCATTCTCAAGTCGATTGTGCTTCTCCAATTTCATCATAATAACATTTGTTGTGGTTTTAATGTCTCTAACAACTTCAGAAAAATTGACAAGTGGAAGTGGCCCTTTGAGAATATGACACGTCCTAGATGCTTTCTAGAATAGTTTGCTGGGATTTTTCTGTCTACTAATTGTAATTTGGGATCAATATATCCCACCGTCACATCCACCATCAGGTCCACCGTCACATCCACCGCCCTTTATCCATCATATTCTCCTTCACATCCATCACAAGTGAGGTGAAGTCATGTTCCTCAGCCAGTGGTGATAGACACTGGGCAGAGCTGATCTTCTCAGTGGTGATTGACACAAGGTAAAACAGTATTTAATCGCCAATGTTATTTAAGGCAGCAAAATCATGACTTCTCTTCGCTTCGTGATTTCAGTTTAGCATCAAGATGATTAATTGACTTTTGGCTTCCACTCTTTTAACAATTTACATTACACTTTATCATCAGAGAGTGCAGCAGTAGACCAGATGGTGCCTTAGATCTCTCCCAAAAAATACATAATAATAATAACCATTTTTCCAAATTGGATGTAATTCTCAGCGCGTCTCAGTTATTTTGCGTTTAATGAACAATCGGCCATTTTTTGACGGTCCTCAGTAATTTCTAGGCGAGGCAGTAGGTAGGAATAGTAGGTGCAGCTGGAACTATACTTGGTGTATAGTTCTCTACTCATACTAGGTGTATATTACTCTACTCTACTATTACTATATATTACTCTACTTATATACTTGGTGTATATACTCTACTCATCTACTTGTAGGTCACTTCCCTGACCTCACCCGACTTTGAGAACAAACCGGCAAGCTTGTTGAGAGAGAGAGAGAGAGAGAGAGAGAGAGACAGACAGACAGACAGACAGACAGACAGACAGACAGACAGACAGACAGACAGACAGAGACAGAGAGAGACAGAGACAGAGACACAGAGTAGCCTCATGGGACCATAGTCCTCTACAGTTTCCATTACTTAGAAACATCACAGCGTCAGAGAGCAACCAGTTTTGTATGCAAATTGAAAATCAGAGGTTCCTCGTTCATCAGCTTGAAAGTCAATTATCATGTACACGAATATTGCCAATGAGATTAATGGCTCTTAGCGAACAACGCATTGGGATCCTTTATAAGAAACTAATGCACAGTATAATAGGGAAAGCACTGCGGTCATAAGAATATGAGCATAGCCAATTTTGAATATATATATATATATATATATATATATATATATATATATATATATATATATATATATATATATATATCCACGAACCTACATATCACTGGACAGATATTTTGTCTTATATAACTATATAAGACAAAAGACTGATATTGAAACGCTACAGGAAACAAATCATGATTTAATGTATATGATGGAGCAATGAGGGCCAGATCTGTGAGGGAGGAGGTGAGGAAGGTAGCTGTGTGAGGGTTATGGTTAGGTTATGGTTAGGTTAGGGTTATACTATGGTCTTTACAGTGTCAACCATGGCTGTACCGTGAGCTTACAGCGTCAACTATGGCTGTATCGTGAGCTTACAGCGTCAACCATGGTTGTATCGTGAGCTTACAGTGTCAACCATGGCTGTATCGTGAGCTTACAGTGTCAACCATGGCTGTATCGTGAGCTTACAGTGTCAACCATGGCTGTATCGTGAGCTTACAGTGTCAACCATGGCTGTATCGTGAGCTTACAGCGTCAACCATGGTTGTATCGTGAGCTTACAGCGTCAACCATGGCTGTATCGTGAGCTTACAGCGTCAACCATGGCTGTACCGTGAGCTTACAGCGTCAACCATGGCTGTACCGTGAGCTTACAGTGTCAACCATGGCTGTATCGTGAGCTTACAGCGTCAACCATGGCTGTACCGTGAGCTTACAGCGTCAACCATGGCTGTACCGTGAGCTTACAGCGTCAACCATGTAAAAAAAATCCTACAAAAACAGCAAAATACTCCTGTTTACTATTTACCATCCCCCCCCCCCCAAAAAAAAAAAGTTAAGATAGTGCTATTCACTCCAATATACCAAGCAAAATTGATATATTTTCTAAGAAAGACCTTAACAAACACGGGGACTCCGACTCCTTGATTACCCAGAAAGATCGCGAGGGAGATTGTTAATTACAGTAAGTAAAATACTTAGAAAGATTAACAAGGGTGTTTTGAGTTTGGCAAATTACTGGATGTTAAGTGAATTCTATGGCTCGTTGACAGATTAGAAAAATATAAGTAAGACTAAATTGCTTGGACTGTTTGCAAATGGATCTGGACGAGATGAATATCAGTATATGAACTTGATTCATATACTGATTCATTAGATTTATATAGTCATGAGATGAATGACTGACAAAAATGTGTGTTTTTCTCTGTTCATGAGAGGTAAGAATTTTTGTATTTTTAAAAAGGGATAAGAAAAGTACATCTTTTATGTTCATTTTATGATTAGAGAACACGTCTCGCAGCATCAGACGAGGAGAGAGGATGTTCTTAACCTCTGACTGACTGGAAATGTTTAATTTTAATTTAACAATAATAATAATTACAGTTACGATCTTACCTAACAAATTCACAGAGATCTGAAAGCTGTAGCATTCAACATTGTGATAAATATCGTGAGGAATATTCATATATTATCCATAAAGCTTTGGACATCAAAGCTAATCGTTCATATATGGAACTAATTGAGTAGGAACCCGGCAATGTGATGTTATAGTAGCCAGTATATGCCTGGGATATAGACGTATCTGGCAGCTTTGTCAAAACTCAAGTGTCCAATACACCAGGTGGCAACTTTGAAAAAGTGTCGAATACACCAGGTGGCAACTTGTGAAAGTGTTCAATACACCAGGTGGCAACTTTGTGAAAGTGTCGAATACACCAGGTGGCAACTTTGTGAAAGTGTTCAATACACCAGGTGGCAACTTTGTGAAAGTGTCGAATACACCAGGTGGCAACTTTGTGAAAGTGTCCAATACACCAGGTGGCAACTTTGTGAAAGTGTCGAATACACCAGGTGGCAACTTTGTGAAAGTGTCCAATACACCATGCGTCAACTTTGTGAAAGTGTTCAATACACCATGCGTCAACTTTGTAAAAGTGTCGAATACATGCATTCCCCTTGAACATTATATTGAAGAATGACCCATTTTGACCAACTTTCGCCCCTTCCCCTCCTCCTGGGTTGAAAAATGCTGAACTCTGTATATATTATCTAAATACTGGAACACTTGACGATATACTGGACTTGTACTTTCTGTTGACTATGTTATATAACAGTTATATAACGTATGTGTTGTAACTAAAACTCGAGCTTGTAAAAACATCTTATTAACACACTGTGGTTAAGTGCTTAATAACGCACTGGTTTTTATGGTAGTTATCTTACACTGTCATAGTATATATATATATATATATATATATATATATATATAATATATATATATATATATATATATATATGTATGTATGTCGTACCTAGTAGCCAGAACGCACTTCTCAGCCTACTATGCAAGGCCCGATTTGCCTAATAAGCCAAGTTTTCATGAATTAATGTTTTTTCGACTACCTAACCTAACTTTTTCGGGTACCTAACCTAACCTATAAAGATAGGTTAGGTTAGGTAGGGTCGGTTAGGTTCGGTCATATATCTTCGTTATTTTTAACTCAAATTGAAACAAATTAACTTATACATAATGAAATGAACAGATTTATCATTTCATAAGAAAAAAATTAGAAAAATATATAAATTCAGGGAAACTTGGCTTATTAGGCAAATTGGGCCTTGCATAGTAGGCCGAGTACTGCGTTCTGGCTACTAGGTACAGTAGGCATATATATATATATATATATATATATATATATATATATATATATATATATGCCTACTGTACCTAGTAGTACAGTATATATATATATATATATATATATATATATATATATATATATATATATATATAATATATATATATATATTATGTGTGTGTGTGTGTGTGTGTATCACCTAGTTGTGTTTGCGGGGGTTGAGCTCTGCTCTTTCGGCCCGCCTCTCAACTGTCAATGAACTGTTTCTACTACTTCCCCCCCCCCCACACACACACACACAAAGAGGTGTGTGAAGAACTCAACAAGAGGTTCCAGGAGGTCTTCACAATAGAACAAGGTAAGGTCACTGTGCTAGGAGAAAGGAAAGTAAACCAGGCGGCCTTGGAAGAGTTCGAAATTACGAGAGAGGAGGTCAAGAGACACCTGCTGGATCTGGATGTTAGAAAGGCTGTTGGGCCAGACGGGATCTCATCATGGGTACTGAGAGAGTGTGCAGAGGCACTTTGCTTGCCACTCTCCATAGTGTATAGTAAGTCACTGGAGACGGGAGACCTACCAGAAATATGGAAGACGGCGAATGTGGTCCCAGTATACAAAAAGGGCGACAGGCAAGAGGCACTGAAGTACAGGCCAGTGTCCTTGACTTGTATACCATGCAAGGTGATGGAGAAGATAGTGAGAAAAAACCTGGTAGCACACCTGGAGAGAAGGGACTTCGTGGCAAATCGCCAACATGGGTTCAGGGAGGGTAAATCTTGCCTGACTGGCTTAATAGAATTCTACGACCAGGTGACAAAGATTAAGCGAGAAAGAGAGGGCTGGGCGGACTGCATTTTCTTGGATTGTCGGAAAGCCTTTGACACAGTACCGCATAAGAGGCTGGTACATAAGCTGGAGAGACAGGCAGGTGTAGCTGGTAAGGTGCTCCAGTGGATAAGGGAGTACCTAAGCAATAGGAAGCAGAGAGTTACGGTGAGGGGTGAGACCTCCGATTGGCGTGAAGTCACCAGTGGAGTCCCACAGGGCTCTGTACTCGGTCCTATCTTGTTTCTGATATATGTAAATGATCTCCCGGAGGGTATCGATTCATTTCTCTCAATGTTTGCGGACGATGCCAAAATTATGAGAAGGATTAAAACAGAAGAGGACTGTTTGAGGCTTCAAGAAGACCTAGACAAGCTGAAGGAATGGTCGAACAAATGGTTGTTAGAGTTTAACCCAACCAAATGTAATGTAATGAAGATAGGTGTAGGGAGCAGGAGGCCAGATACAAGGTATCATCTGGGAGAGGAAATTCTTCAGGAGTCAGAGAAAGAAAAAGACTTGGGGGTTGATATCACGCCAGACCTGTCTCCTGCAGCACATATCAAGAGGATAACATCAGCGGCATATGCCAGGCTGGCCAACATACAAACGGCATTCAGAAACTTGTGTAAATAATCATTCCGAACTTTGTATACCACATATGTCAGGCCAATCCTGGAGTATGCAGCCCCAGCATGGAGTCCATATCTAGTCAAGGATAAGACTAAACTGGAAAAAGTTCAAAAGTTTGCCACAAGACTAGTACCCGAGCTGAGAGGTATGAGCTTCGAGGAGAGACTACGGGATTAAACCTCACTTCGCTGGAAGACAGAAGAGTTAGGGGGGACATGATCACCACATTCAAGATTCTGAAGGGAATTGATAGGGTAGATAAAGACAGGCTATTTAACACAAGGGGCACACGCACAAGGGGGCACAGGTGGAAACTGAGTGCCCAATTGAGCCACAGAGATATTAGAATGAACTTTTTTAGTGTCAGAGTGGTTAACAAATGGAATGCATTAGGAAGTGATGTGGTGGAGGCTGACTCCATACACAGTTTCAAGTGTAGATATGATAGAGCCCAATAGGCTCAGGAATCTGTACACCTGTTGATTTACGGTTGAGAGGCGGGACCAAAGAGCCAGAGCTCAACCCCCGCAAACACAACTAGGCGAATACAACTAGGTGAGTACACACACACACACACCACACACACACACACACACACACACACACACACACCCACACACACACACACACACACACCAGGAAGCAGCCCGTGACAGCTGACTAACTCCCAGGTACCTATTTACTGCTAGGTAACAGGGCATAGGGTGAAAGAAACTTTGCCCATCGTTTCTCGCCTGCGCCCGGGATCGAACCCGGGATCACAGACTCGTGTGTCCAGCGTGCTGTCCGCTCGGCCATCGGCTCCCTTCTGTGTGTGTGTGTGTGCGTGTGTGTGTGTGTGTGTGTGTGTAAAAAAACTAGTTAGCAGTTAGTAACAGTTGATTGATTGACAGTTGAGAGGCAGGCCGAAAGAGCAGAGCTCAACCTCGGCAAGCACAACTATATGAATACAACTAGGTGATACACACACAAAACACACACACACACACACACACATACACACACACGCACACATATAATATATATATATATATATATATATATATATATATAACTCGTTTGCATATATATATATATATATATATATATATATATATATATATATATATATATATATATATATATATAACTAAACAGTTACCCCAGTTCGAGATCATATTTCGGAATTGAGCCTCACGTCCATTATCCTGCTTTAAATTAAACTCGCAGCCGCTATAAGCTTGGAATTTGCGATACTACAAAACATTTGCTTTAGTTGAATTCATTTTCTGCTTTTTAGTTCAGTTTCCTTGAAATGATTTGCGTCCTTCCCTGAACTTATGTGTTCAGATTGCAATTTCAGCGTTACTGCAATCTACACGACGCTTGCAAGATGCAGCAAACATTTATCAGAGTGAATATAAACCGGTGTCTTCCGCTGGAGACCTTAGAGGTAAAGGTAAGGTAAATTTGGGCTTGTATGACCATCGCACTTGAGAGAGAATGAAGACACGGCGCTGCGATATGAGGACTGAGTCAGTCCACTACGGGCTCACCATAGCCCGTGCTACTTGGAACTTTTTGTTCCGGGTAGCGAATCTTTAACAACAACAACAAGAGGACGGAGTAGAGGAACCATGGCCAGCCGCTCGGAACATCGGGGATCGAACTTTGCAAGAGGCGAGGCCTTCGTTCTGTGGGACAGACAAAGTGGATGAGCTAAAATTCTCGACCGGATTGCTCCCGGATCCAGAGGGACCGTGGCGACCCGACCAGTCCCGGTATTTCAGTCGGATTCACCCTCGACTCTAAATCGGGAATTCCGGGTTCGAATCTCAGCCGGAACAGATATGAAAGGGCGCGTTTCCTATAATGCCCACCTTCACCTAGCGGTAAATATGTACTCAGGAGTTACTCAGCTTGTTTGGAGGGTCAATAATCGATCGTGTGGGGACCTCGATATAAGCCTGACATGTATATAGACACACTGGCTGCCTGTCCCAACCCCCCAGCGCACGCAATGAATTATTATTTAATTTAAAGACCGTTGGTAAGAAGCAATTTCCTTGCTGTACACCAGTATAAAGATTGTGACAATACCGTTTGTAGTTTCACTGCGTCTCTCTCACTCCAGACTCCCAGAGTTGAGGCAAATGGAAGTATCAGTGCTGTAATTTATCAGAGCAGCGGATACAATGAAAGCTTATTACAGTCAGACATTAAAATACAAGGGCTTCACATTCACTCCGTTGCTCATATGACATCACAACGGGTTGTAAATGATATCATTTCTTCAAAGGTTAGACTGTAAAGTCGAATTTTGTTGGAAATCCACTAGTAAGCGTATTTATTGACCTCTATGGAATCACTATACCCGTGTTTGGGTCATTAACCATTGAAAAATTGACTATCTTCCTGTAAATGAACTTGGTGCAGTAATTGAACTTTAAACTTATGTTGTCATTTCTATGTTGAGGTATTTTGTAAACAGTTAAGAACATGGTTTAACTCATTGTTCATCTCTTCATTCATATAAATTGAATGTTTTTTTCCTTCATTGTATTCTAATTTACACTTAACACTATCGGAGAATATTATGTGATTCCTATAACTATATAAATCTTATAATCTAATATAAATATAATATATATAATATAAATATAAATTTATAATATAAACTATATCATCGCTATAAAACTTGTAAACACAATTATTGTGTTTACAAGTTTTATAGCGTTATTCTTATCCTGTTCACGGTGTTCTTTTATCCTGTTCAGTGTTATTCTTATCCTCACAGTGTTATTCATCACTTTACTCGCTGTTATTCTTGACTAATAATGTCATGTTCTACTGACTAAAACAAGACATTATTACTTCTACTCCTTCCCTAAAATTTCCATTATTTTCATAAAACTATATTTTCCAAACGCCAAGTTAAAATACCAGTCATGTCCCCTTGAGACGTATCACTATTTATACACAGAAAAAATCACATTAACGTGATATATTAAAGAACAAATCCAACAGAAGCCCTGATAAGGGTTCGAACCTTTGAACGGGGTGTCCCAAGGCGCGCTTAAGTCAACTACGCCACGACATAGTTATCTCTGTTCATATTTATCTATACTACATTACTATTTGTATATCTTGTTTTTCTTTGGATCAAATGCCCGTGGAGACAATAAAAATAGGTAGATGAGAGTCCCCCGTCACTCGACAGGTGTAGATGCCAGCCACCTGTCACTCGACAGGTGTAGATGCCAGTCACCCGTCACTCGACAGGTTAGATGCCAGTCACCCGTCACTCGACAGGTGTCATAGGCAGCAGGATACGGTAAATCAAGTCCCACTCTTGAAACGTTACAGTTAACAGTCAAACAGTCATCGAGAGGAACTGCTGTCTCTCTCTCCACCATGATTCTTAAGATTCACTGAGGAATGATCTTCAA
>WNGS01164437.1:1701245-1713354 GCA_020271785.1 Procambarus virginalis
AATGTAAAGTTCTGAGGCTAGGTAATGATGATAGAGTTACAAGATACAAGCTTGATGGTGTTGAGATTGCGAAGTCGGATTGCGAAAGGGATCTGGAGTTATGATTAGTAAGAATTTAAAACAAACGGTTCAATGCATGAATGTTCGTAATAAGGTAAATAGGACACTGGGATTTATTAATCGCAGCGTTAGTAACAAGACACCTGGTGTGGTTCTCAAGCTATATCTTACTCTGGTTAGGCCCCATTTAGATTATGCAGTTCAGTTTTGGTCGCCGTACTATAGAATGGATATAAATTCACTTGAACGTGTCCAGCGTAGGATGACTAAGTTAATTCCCCAAATTAGAAATCTTTCATATGAAGAAAGATTAACAAAGCTTAAATTGCATTCACTGGAAAGGCGAAGAAAAATGGCAACACCACGCGCGTGTTGCCATATTACAGATCAAGCTCAGTCTAATACAAGTTATCGTCGTCATCAGAAATAAGTTGAACGCATGACAGGACATGACAGGAATTCATGCATGACAGTCCGAATAGTCCTTGACAGTCCGGACAGTTCTTGACAGTCCGGACACGCGATTCAGTCCAGCTCCCCTCACATTCATGAACTATGTCACAACAGGACTCTACAACACCGGAAGGTCCACCTCCGGACTCTTCTGTGAATAATATTCCGTCTTTAAATGATCTTTTAAACGAGCTTAGAGGATGAAGTTCGATGTTCCGCCCCGCTCTCCACCCTGGTAGTAACTCTCCACCCTGGTAGTAACTCTCCACCCTGGTAGTAACTCTCCACCCTGGTAGTAACTCTCCACCCTGGGAGTAACTCTCCACCCTGGTAGTAACTCTCCACCCTGGGAGTGACTTTCCACCCTGGGAGTGACTCTCCACCCTGGTAGTAACTCTCCACCCTGGTAGTGACTCTCCACCCTGGTAGTGACTCTCCACCCTGGTAGTAACTCTCCACCCTGGTAGTGACTCTCCACCCTGGTAGTAACTCTCCACCCTGGTAGTGACTCTCCACCCTGGTAGTAACTCTCCACCCTGGGAGTGACTCTCCACCCTGGTAGTAACTCTCCACCCTGGGAGTAACTCTCCACCCTGGTAGTAACTCTCCACCCTGGGAGTAACTCTCCACCCTGGGAGTATCTCTCCACCCTGGTAGTAACTCTCCACCCTGGTAGTAACTCTCCACCCTGGTAGTAACTCTCCACCCTGGGAGTAACTCTCCACCCTGGTAGTAACTCTCCACCCTGGGAGTAACTCTCCACCCTGGTAGTGACTGATAGCATCTTTGAGTTCAGGTAAACTGTACTGACACTCATTTTTTAACTAGATATTGTGGAACAATAACTACAATACATCATCATGTTCACCACCAGCAGGCCGCTACCCTCCCTGACATGACTTTAGACATGTGTGGAACTAAAGCAGCTGAGAAACCTGGGTACATAATCATGTATCATGATCATGTATCATGATCATGTATCATGTATCATGTACTTCGGTACAGCTGTAATGTCGAGCTGTTGTACCCGATTTCTTACCTCTTCTACTGCTCTTCTTCTTACCTCTTATACCTGCTTGATGGGGTTCTAGGAGTTCTTCTACTCCCCCAAGCCCGGTCAGCGGCCAGGCTTGACTTGTGAGAGTTTGGTCCACCAGGCTGTTGCTTGGAGCGGCCCGCAGGCCCACATACCCACTACAGCCCGGCCAGCGGCCAGGCTCGACTTGTGAGAGTTTGGTCCACCAGGCTGTTGCTTGGTGCGGCCCGCAGGCCCACATACCCACTACAGCCCGGCCCGAGGCCAGGCTTGACTTGTGAGAGTTTGGCCCACCAGGCTGTTGCTTGGTGCGGCCCGCAGGCCCACATACCCACTACAGCCCGGCCCGAGGCCAGGCTTGACTTGTGAGAGTTTGGTCCACCAGGCTGTTGCTTGGAGCGGCCCGCAGGCCCACATACCCACTACAGCCCGGCCCGAGGCCAGGCTTGACTTGTGAGAGTTTGGTCCACCAGGCTGTTGCTTGGTGCGGCCCGCAGGCCCACATACCCACTACAGCCCGGCCCGAGGCCAGGCTTGACTTGTGAGAGTTTGGTCCACCAGGCTGTTGCTTGGTGCGGCCCGCAGGCCCACATACCCACTACAGCCCGGCCAGCGGCCAGGCTTGACTTGTGAGAGTTTGGTCCACCAGGCTGTTGCTTGGTGCGGCCCGCAGGCCCACATACCCACTACAGCCCGGCCAGCGGCCAGGCTTGACTTGTGAGAGTTTGGTCCACCAGGCTGTTGCTTGGTGCGGCCCGCAGGCCCACATACCCACTACAGCCCGGCCCGAGGCCAGGCTTGACTTGTGAGAGTTTGGTTCACCAGGCTGTTGCTTGGAGCGGCCCGCAGGCCCACATACCCACCACAGCCCGGTTGGTCCGGCAATATTTCTTATGCTCACTGGGAGGACGTTGAACAACCGCGGACCTCTGATGTATATACAGTGTTCTCTGATTGTACCTATGGCACCTCTGCTCTTCACTGGTTCTATCCTGCATTTTCTTCCATATTGTTCACTCCTCCTTCATCAAATTTACCCCAAACCGGATTTCTATATTGCCGTTGTTTCAGCCAACAGTGTAATTGGCCGCCTCCTATTTCTTGGTAATTTGGGATCTGGAAGACAAGCGTCTCCCGCACAAGACAGTCGCCAGATCTTGGCAGAGAATGACGGTGGTGAACTCAGTGAAGGTTTGGTACTTCATTCTTTTCCTTCATGTCCTTGCTTTGTTTGGTTTGTCTTGTTCTTTGGTTCTTTATACACTTGTCTGCAGTTGTGTACGCTTGTCTGCAGCTGTGTACACTTGTCTGCAGCTGTGTACATTTGTCTGCAGCTGTGTACTCTTGTCTGCAGCTGTGTACTCTTGTCTGCAGCTGTGTACACTTGTATGTAGCTGTGTACACTTGTCTGCAGCTGTGTACACATGTCTGCAGCTGTGAACACATGTCTGCAGCTGTGAACACATGTCTGCAGCTGTGTACACATGTCTGCAGCTGTGAACACATGCCTGCAGCTGTGAACACTTGTCTGCAGCTGTGTACACATGCCTGCAGCTGTGAACACATGTCTGCAGCTGTGTACACATGCCTGCAGCTGTGTACACATGTCTGCAGAAGGTGTACACATGTCTGCAGCTGTATACACCCGTCTCCATAAACAACATCGTGCAAACAATGACGCGGGCTACTCAACAAACAATCCTCTCACAACAGGTTTCTTAATCAGCCACCAGAAGCGTCGGTTGTACACAGAAACTGCGGGAATACATTTCCCGCGCTTCCGGTTGCGTTGGGATGCCGCGGCCGGTTCATAGAGACAATCAAATTTCAGGATTTTAGAGTTGACGCGACTAGTGAGCTATTAACGGAACGTTCCTACTAATTGCTGATTAAAACAGCGAACACTTTCAATTACTGTCTGCTTATTTTTGAGCTTATCAGTGATTAGTGACGTTGGTTGATTGCTGCGTCAGGCAGATATGTCCTTCTGTTGACATGTTTATTTTGGAAGTGTAGGTGGTGGGTGTTATCTTGTGTGTGTGTGTGTGGGGAGAGAGATGGGTGTTATCTTGGTAATCGAAGGGCTGTGTTAGGAGGGTGTTATCTTGTCGTTATCGTGTCCAGGGGAACATTTCATTGCACTCGGTGAATATGGGTAAGGTGGATACAGTTTTTTTTTTCCCACTCGTGGAGTCAGTATTCGAGTCTCCTATTGCCCAGGGGAATATATGTATATATATATATATATATATATATATATATATATATATATATATATATATATATGTATATATATATATGTATATATATATATATATATATGTATATATATATATATATATATATATATATATATATATATATATATATATATATATATATATATATATATATAAACCGGGAAAGAAGGGTAGCAGTACTCCAAGCTGTCCATCATTATTTCCCTTCCTTCTACCTGTTTATACATTCTTGTTATAGCAAGGAAGTTACTATTTATGGAACATACAATTGACTGACGAGAAGGTGTCCAACAGGGTGACCCTCTCACCCCTTTTCTTCTCTGCCTAGTCACTAAATGTCACCAAAAAACAACAACTTGTGAGCTCAATCTTCGGTTCATGGACAATGGTATTTTAGCTTGCTCAGCAGACTCGCTCTTGGACGACATAAGAATAATTCAGGAGCAAGGAGCAGGTCTAGGCCTCACCCTGAACTCTTGCAAGTGCGAAATAACATCTACTAACCAGTACATTATAGATCGAATAAACGTTGTCTTGCCTGATATCCGTACAATCAACCCTGAGGACAGCACACTCCTAGGAGCTCCTCTTGGAGGGAAGGCCATCGGCGAGGTTCTTGGTAAGGATATTGCTGACCTAAAGACGATGGATAAGAGAATTGAAGACATTGAAGTTCACGACATAATTTACCTCATCACCAGATGCTTGTTCCTTCCCAGGCTGACCAACTTTCTCAAATGTTCACCATCTTTCAGTGTCTTAAAGCTAGAGAAGTACGACAGCTTGCTGAAATCATTGTTAGAATAAGTTTTTAATCTTTAATCTTCTATCATGGCGTTCATGATAGAGCTTGATAAACACCTTCAAAGGTTATCTGATCAACCAGGCTGTGATGCATACGTCAGGCTGCGAACAGCTGCGTCCAACAGCCTGGCTGGAGGCCTATCTTGAAGTTATCTTGAGATGATTTCGGGGCTTAGCGTCCTCGCGGCCCGGTCTCGAGCAGGCCGCCTTTTTGTTACACACGTCCAGGAAGCAGCCCGTAGCAGCTGTTTAACTCGCAGGTACCTATTTACTGCTAGGTAACAGGGGCATCAGGGTGAAAGAAACATTTTGCCCATTTGTCTCCGCCTCCACCGGGGATCGAACCCGGAACCTCAGGACTACAAATCCGAAGCGCTGTCCACCCAACTGTCAGACGCCCGTATGGATATCAGATATACCCGGTGGCAGGTATCGTATATATCAGGTGTGCCGGGGACAGGCATCAGGTGTGCCGGGGACAGGCATCAGGTGTGCCGGGGACAGGCATCAGGTGTGCCGGGGACAGGCATCAGGTGTGCCGGGGACAGGCATCAGGTGTGCCGGGACAGGCATCAGGTGTGCCGGGGACAGGCATCATATATGCCGGGGACAGGCATCAGATATATATATATATACTGGGACATACATGCATGCATGTGGGCGTGTCTCCTGGCCTCCCCCCCCCCCCGCCCCAGTCACCCCCCCCCTCTCTCTCCGTGACGTTCTCAAGCAAAATGGCGGCGAGCGGGCGGTCCTTTACCACCTCCTGGTGATGTTGTGGAAGGCCCTCCCACAGCACCCTCCCACCCGCCGCCCCCACCACACACACACACACCGACCCAACACGCCTCAGCCCCCCCCCCCCCCACCTTCCCCCTCCTTCTCAGACACTCCACCACCAATCCCCACCTCCTCTGCCTCTCCCCCCGCCCACTGTCTTAGTTTGGACTGCCCACCTGCCACGCCCACCCCACCACTGGCGCCTCCGCCATCACCACCACTGGCGCCACCTGTCACCACTATCCTCAGTGGTGTTACACTCACCACTATCCTCAGTGGTGTTACACTCACCACTATCCTCAGTGGTGTTACACTCACCACTATCCTCAGTGGTGATGGACAATGCGACCAGTGACATCACGCGAGGCGCGGTCCATTCCACTACCATCTCTGTGAAGGTCATTAAGAGGCTCCTGGCTAATTAGCCTCACCATAATGATGATCTGGAATGTTGTAATTGCTTGAGAGAACGTCCGATGGTTTGGAAGGTCTTCACAAGCAATTACAGGACGTGCCATTGCTTGTGTCGAGGCCAATTATGTCCTCGTTCCCCTTCCTCAAAGGTGTTACCAAGATCTTGTATCACATTGACGTGTCGCCAATCACTGGCAAATGCTCCCAGCTCATTGGTTGTGTGGTCGTGGGTGGTGAACTTGAGCAGGTTTCATGGAAGTGCATTCATTAACCTGGCCACTTCATTCGGAAGTTTAGACTGCGAAGGGCGTGTCATTCTCTGCCTTGTTCCGTAGCCAGACCAGACACGCCTTCAAGACTTTGTCTTGTCAACAACAAGTTGTCTTGCCTTGATAACAAGGTCGTCTCGTCTGGATGGTGATGGGTCTACGACGCTCTGGGTCTACGAGTTTAAAACCTTTCCTGTAGACTTTGTGATTCCTTTAATGATGACCTTGCAACAGGGGGCAATGCAACCGTCGTGATCAATCATCTTGTTACATTCCCACCACCACCATTCATGGCACCATGGCGCATGGGGGGTAATGCAATTACAATGGAATTGAGGTGTTCTTTCTCTTGGCTTAATTAGCCAAATTAGACAAGTTATTCTGGCAAATAATTAGGTTATGGTTTCTAGGATACCAAGGAGCCAGATTCACGAAGCAGTTATGTAAGTACTTACGAACCTGGGGCCAGATTCACGAAGCAGTTACGCAAGTACTTACGACCGTGTACATCTTTCCTCAATTTTTGACGGCTTTGGTTACATTTATTAAACAGTTTATAAGCATGAAAACTTCCCAATTAACTGTTGTTGTTGTTATAAACAGCCTCCTGGTGCTTCGGAGCTCATTAACTGTTTAATAATTGTAAACAAAGCCGCCAAAGATTGAGAGAAGATGGACAGGTTCGTAAGTGCTTGTGTAACTGCTTCGTGAATCTGGCCCCTTGAGTCAGCCCGTCCTCCAAACAAAGATCCAAAAGTGATTCCATGCACCCGCCAAACCCCCTGTTTATGAATGAAAAGCGGTTTACACACGACTCACAACTGCTGGCGTTCGAACACTTCCGGAACAAGTGCTTCACTGACGAATTTTGTTCGAATCACAACGCTGTAAATGCTTCACCCACGTACTACAAATACAAATAATCGCCAACAGAACCTAAACACCTGACCTAACCTATCCTATGCCTATATATACACAATATGCCAATATATTATAATATTAATTTATACTTGAGAAAAAATTGCGCCCTGGAGAGGCCACTCCAGACCGACAACCAGAGCGCAGTTCAATAGTCTCCTGAGACTGATGGCTGCCTACTACAACTACTGACCACCAGTGTGTCAGGTTATCTTGAGGTTATCTTGAGATGATTTCGGGTCTTAGCATCCCCGCAGCCCGGTCCTCGACCAGGCCTCCTTTTTGTTACACATCCCCAGGAAGCAGCCCGTAGCAGCTGTCTAACTCGCAGGTACCTATTTACTGCTAGGTAACAGGGGCATCAGGGTGAAAGAAACATTTTGCCCATTTGTCTCCGCCTCCACCGGGGATCGAACCCGGAACCTCAGGACTACGAATCCGAAGCACTGTCCACCCAGCTATCAGGCGCCACGGTCACTGTCACAGCATACTGATCAGCGTGACTTTGTTACGAAGTTAACAATATACTGACAACTAGCGTGATATAATATTAACACCAGTTACACTCTCCATCAGTGTGACACGTTAATTTTAACACTATACTGATCACTAGTGTGACACTGCAATATTTATCCTAGTTATACTGACCATGTTGACCAGACCACACACTAGAAGGTGAAGGGACGACGACGTTTCGGTCCGTCCTGGACCATTCTCAAGTCGATTGTGAATGATCGACTTGAGAATGGTCCAGGACGGACCGAAACGTCGTCGTCCCTTCACCTTCTAGTGTGTGGTCTGGTCAACATACTTTAACCACGTTATTGTGACTCATCGCCTGTATACTGACCATTACGGTGAATTATATTAACACTAGTTATACTGACTATTTGTATGACATTGTAAATTTAACATTACACTGACCCTCAGTGTGACATTGGTGATATTAACACAATAGCAATTACGGAATTGTAGTCCCAAATAGGTTATTTAAATTGTATAATGTTAACATTAACCTGCGGTTAACTGTTCAGGAATAGCAGGAAAGTTTGATATTAATTAATATTATAGATTACTATTTATTAATTACAATCCATGGCATAGATTGTAATTAATAAATACGCTGCAATACATAGCTTGGATTAAAATACATAATGTTTTGTAATCCATTGGATGTACTCATAAATATTATGTATTGTAATACATAGGATAGCTTGTTATATGCTGTTGATAACTGTTTTAACTATGTATTGTCGCCTCCAAGTGTTTTGTTATGTGCAGTAGCCAGATTCATGAAGCAGTTACGCAAGCACTTACGAACCTGTCCATCTTTTCTCAATCTTTGGCGGCTTTGTTTACAATTATTAAACAGTTAATGAGTTCCGAAGCACCAGGAGACTGTTTATAACAATAACAACAGTTGATTGGGAAGTTTTCATGCTTGTAAACTGTTTAATAAATGTAACCAAAGCCATCCAAGATTGAGGAAAGATGTACACGTTCGTAAGTGCTTGCGTAACTGCTTCGTGAATCTGGCCACTGGACAATATTTCAAGACTAAAGTATACTTGGCGGTTGGTCATAAGTTCACGGCCTTGACCACTCTCGGCCACGTGGTTGGCCGAGAGGTTGGCCGTGGTTGACCAAACTGATTCCAAGATGATTTATAATTTTTTTATAGTTGTGGCTATAGGGAATAGGCTGTAGAGGTGTGGCTATATATAAATGTGGCTATAGCCTCTATATGAGCGTATAGAGGATACTGCAACATCCTCTATGCACTAAATAGATTATGCAGGTAAGAGGCGAGCAATACAAGCAGCTCCGGGCTGTTAAATCACTCAGATGAATCAACTGATATAATTACTCAAGGTCCATTATCCCCGACGACCACCAGGCGGGCTGTGGGGCAAGGTGCAGGTGGGCAGGGGAGGCCAGGGTAGGGTAGGGCAGAGGAGGAGAGGGCAGAGTAGGAGAGGGCAGGATAGGCAGTGTCCTCACAAGGACAGTGAGGATGCTGCTCACGGAGGATTGGTTCATAAGAAATGCCGTTAAAAATACTTATATAGACAAGCCTATTTATCACAAATTATTGTGAAGTTTTCCAATATATCAGATTTATTTACTTTCATATCCGATTATACAGTAGGCCAGGGTGAACTACCACCTATAACAGGTTCACTTTCAGTAATGCGTTTAAGTGTTCAATAGCGTTCAAGTGAACGTTTTTACGGTTCGTCACAGAGTTTACAGACTGAACATTCTGGTAGTGACGCACCCACAGTAACTTGACACAGTAATTCCTTCCCCCGGTCCCATCCCAAATCCTTATCCTGACCCCTTCTCAGTGCTATATAGTAGTAATGGCCCATGCCAGTTCCCTTGTTAGATGTGGCTATAGCCAAGGAGAACTGGGTCAATGACTCCATCACATTCGATTCCTGGGTTCGATTCCTACGCAGATTTAGTGTCTATTACTACAAAAGTTGTCATAGCTTTAAATACTGCAGCTTTCACGTCTTCAGCCATTTCCCAATTGTTCTAAATCTTAAGTGTACATTTAAATTGGCGTTTTGAATAACTGCATTAGATAGTCCAAAGTCTTAGTCTGCAATATTTATGAAGCTTCGTTTGGCTAATTGATCCTCAAATTCATATTTCAAGAGTTAGTTTAGTTCATTTATTATGCACCCCATACCCATCTTGTGGGCGGTAGTGGAAAGGGTTACAGAGGCACATAATGGGCTCAGGGACTGAACCCCACAATTCATTTAGCTAAGCAAGTTACAATCTTGATGAGCTAGTTACAAAATTCAGTATAAGTCGTCACATCAACAATGGGTTCGAGATCGACCTCAAGTACAGGTTCTAAATTAAGCAACTGGCATATGTGGAGAGCTAGTGTCACAATTGATATGTTTGTCCTGCACACCGCCCCCCATCCAGTGGGCAGCGGTGGATAGGTTACAATCACTCAGTTACTACCTACAGTTAGCAAACTGGGGATATTTGGCTAAAATTTCTGGTAGCAGATCATTTTGAATGAAATATTTACACATCGCTGGAACATTGGTTATAGAATTGTCTCTAAATTCACGTATGTTTTCGCACTCCATCACATAGTGACGGAGGGTGTGCGAATAATTTTGTTGACACAGTTTACATTTTGTCAGGTCTACATCGGCAGATAATGAGAATTCCCAGAGATACTTGTAACCGAGTCTAAGCCGAGCAGCAGTAACATCTAGAAGTCTGCTGATTTTATTGGATGATCCATATATGTGTGGCTCCTCTTGCATGATAGTATAATGATAGATGGAATTACTGGTGTCAATTTTACTTTGTCTCAGATCTACAAGATCTTGTTGAAGTTCTCGGTGTACTGCTGCTCTCAGATTGCTCATTGACAATCCAAGGTTAAACTCAACGGCTCCTTTAAAGGCAGATTCTTTGGCTAACTTATCAGCTCTATCATGCATTCGGAGGCCAACATGAGATGGAGACCACATGAAATGGACTCTGTTACCATCCTTAATAATTTTGTTGTATTTGTGTCCAGCTTCGGACACGAGCATGTTACAGTTATGTCTTAAAGAGTTGAGAGCATTTAAGGATGATAAGGAGTCACTTACAATTAATGTATCAAGTTTGGAGACTTTTACACATTTCAGTGCAAGGAGCAAGGCAAATAGTTCAGTCTGAAGGGTAGAGGCCCAAGAATGTGAAGACTGAATGACTGGTCAAGCTGAACACGAACTTAACAATTGGGTATTTATCTAGCCTCTGAGTGCCTTAAACTCTATGTTGGAAGTGTGTTATGCAGTCAACTAATCTGTGTTTAGTTAATCTGTGTTAATCTGTGAGTAAACCTGATTAGTTTCCCTGAGGCAGAGTTTACCTGAGGCAGAGTTTACCCGAGGCAGAGTTTCCATGAGGCAGAGTTTACCCGAGGCAGAGTTTCCATGAGGCAGAGTTTCCATGAGGCAGAGTTTACCTGACGCAGAGTTTCCCTGAGGCAGAGTTTACCTGACACAGAGTTTACCTGATGCAGAGTTTACCTGACGCAGAGTTTACCTGAGGCAGAGTTTCCATGAGGCAGAGTTTACCTGACGCAGAGTTTACCCGAGGCAGAGTTTACCTGACGCAGAGTTTACCTGAGGCAGAGTTTCCCTGAGGCAGAGTTTCCCTGATGCAGAGTTTACCTGAGACAGAGTTTCACTGATGCAGAGTTTACCTGAGGCAGAGTTTACCTGACGCAAAGTTTACCTGAGGCAGAGTTTACCTGAGGCAGAGTTTACCTGAGGCAGAGTTTACCTGAGGCAGAGTTTACCTGAGGCAGAGTGACGGCTCATTGCGAGGCGTAAACCGTTCTTATAGATATTTTATATCATTAAAGATATATAATGATGCATTAAAAGGCGCTTATATGTTCCTCATAAAAACATATGTTCGAAAAGCTTTGATTAGCAAATATATTCGTGTTTCATTATATTAACGGAAAACAAAGTATTACGAAGAAAATAAAACTGAATACAAAGGAAATACAGCAGAATACAAAGGAAATGCAGCAGAATTTGAATTATATACTATTATCTAAAAATACTAACGAAATACACGGAATGCAAAGAAAATACAACGAAATTCCAAGAAAACAACGAATTCCAAGAAAATACATGAAATACAAAGAAAATACAATTCCGATATATTTCGAAAATAGAAAAAAAATACAAGGAATTATACAGAAAATACAACGAAATTCAAGGAAATACAAAGGAAATGCAATAATGTATATTGTAACTGATCAAACCGCTTCGGGGAATTTATCTTCTTGAGGTTATCTTGAGGTGATTTCGGGCTTAACGTCCCCGCGGCCCGGTCCCAGAGAGAGAGAGAGAGTAGAGGATGGCCATGGGAGCATGGGCAAGAAGATGCAGAGAGAGAGAGAGGAAGAGAGAGAGAGAGACCGAGAGATGAGAGAGAGAGGAGAGAGAGGATGAGAGAGAGAGAGGAAGACGAGAGAGTGAGTCAAGATGGAGGGACTGGGAGAGGGATGGACGGAAGGACGGGCCTGGGCCATCCCATCATAGGATCCCATAATTAAATCCGCAGAGTATGTATTACCGTGTAAAACTTGA
>WNGS01164437.1:1750437-1762850 GCA_020271785.1 Procambarus virginalis
TTGAGCAATGGTTTCCGATCAATAGCGGAGCGAGGCACTCAGCAGCAATAACAGCTCTGTAAACACATCACAGATGAATGAAGAAATGCCCTTTGATATGCAACGAGGTTGGCATTATTTACTCAAGATATTGCAGCCATTTAAGCGACGCGACAAGTCAGTATATACATGCTGGGAGACAGGGCCGCCTCCGTCCCTATAACCCTAGCCCTCTTCCTGACAATAGTTAACAAACACCCTCCCGTCGACTGCTAAATCCACGAGCATCTGTGCCTCGGGATCTCCATCCCAAAGAAATGCCAAAGGAGATTTAGCCAAAGCCTTGTTTATAACTAACAATATTTGCATACCAATATAAATTTCATCCTATATCCTTTAATAATGCGACTGGGAGTGCTAACCATAGCATAATCTTCTCTTACAATATGGCATCCGCCCTCACAGCTGACAATAGCACCAACGATTCTTACAGAAAATGTAACTCGGTTACCAACAGATGACTAGGGTCATTACTTTCATAATCCAAGGTTGTTTGTGTTTTATAAAAGAATTGTTTATAGATGCAAGCGTGGAGCTGAGCGGTGGTCAGCTGTCGATCCCACAGTGACGGCTGCTGCTGCTGCTGCCAGATGTTAGACTGTCTCTTGACCCGATGACCTGAAGACCTAGTCCTCATTAGCGCTCGTTATAAGCCAAACACAAATGTAACGGGAATAAAGCATGGAGAATAAAACTTAGTAATCTATTTAGCTCTAGGTAATTTACGCGTGCGTGCGTGGACACGGTCAAGGAGCAGCATACCGATGCGCAGGTCGCCGAGAGCCAGAAATGCCGACGAACATTTTCCCGCGCTGAACTTTCCCGCGCGTCAGTGTGGTGCTGTAACGCGCCAAAACCACAAGCCCGGGGACAAGTGCTGTCCATGATGCGCACTCCTCTCACCCACGTGGTCGGGGACAAGACTGTAGTCGACTAGAATCATACCGTGTGCTTCAGTTCGTGTCTGGTTTGGTTTTATAAATCTAATACAAGTCGCAAATATTTATTTTTCAATGTGAAACTACTTATAAGTGAATATATCGGAAAGAAGTGACGATGATTCGGCTCAGACGGCCCATGCTGTTGGTGGTGTCGGCGTTGCTGTCGGTAGCAGCCGCTTACAACTCCAACGGGACCTATCCTCCAGGTAACTCACACTGACCCTCACACTCACTGTGTCGACCTCACACTCAATGTTTCGACTTCACACTCAATGTTTCGACTTCAGTCTCGCTGTCTCTTCCTCACACACTCGTCGTGTTCCTACCTCACACTCTTTCATCCTACCTCACACTCGCGTCGTTCCTGACTCGCACACTCGTGGTGTCCCAACTTTTCAGTCTGCATTCCGGCCTCATACTCGCGGTGTCACTACCTCAGTCTCCGTATACCTCACACTCACTGCATGTTCCTCACACTAAATGGACCTCACTTTCATTGAATTTCACATTCGCTTTCCCCTCACATTCTCTGTTCCTCATGTTCCTTGTACCTAATTTTTTTGTACTTCACACTTGCTGTACCTCATCTTTGAAGTTCCTCACACTAGAACTCCTTAACACACATTGCCTCAAGAACTCCACCTTCCAGAGAGAGAGAGAGAGAGAGAGAGAGAGAGAGAGAGAGAGAGAGAGAGAGAGAGAGAGAGAGAGAGAGAGAGAGCAGACCACATCATTGAAAATTACTGTAACATTTCATCTTATAATAATGAGAATGTTCTTGCATGTTTAGCGAGTAAAAACGAAATAAAAAAAAACAATCACAGAAAATATTAAATTTTCATTTCTCGTTAATTTGTTGTTAACAAGTCCGAGTGTTGTGTAAATGTTAAACAAAGTAGTGTAACGAGATCAAAAGTTGTAGTGTTTAGTAACTGGAAATTGTTAAGTTTTAAGTATTATATAATGTGTGTGTGTGTGTGTGTGTGTGTGTGTGTGTGTGTGTGTGTGTGTGTGTTGTGTGTGTGTGTGTGTGTGTGTGTGTGTGTACGAACGTTCTTTGACTAGTTATAAAACCTAAAAGTTTACAAAATTAGCGAAGTCATGTGTCAATAAAACATTGTGTAGTAGTAACGACAATAAAGTAATAAAAATAACAGAATAAAAGTTATTAACTATCTTAATAATAGTTATGATAGTTAATAATGTGTATTATCATATGATAATTAATAATTAACTATCATAATCTTATCGGCGATCCTTCCTGACCTCCTGAAGGATCTTTCGACCTGAGTTAAAAAAAATATTACCTGAAGAACCTGTTCATTAATTCGACGCTAACTCATCCAGCTGTCATTGGCAGCCACAAACTACAAACTACTTACACACTACACTTTACTCATGAACACAGCTCCTCATGACACTCCTCACTACACAGAATTCAAAATAATTACCAGATACCGTCACTGACATATTCCCCTGAACTATATGTTAACTGATCTCTACCCTGTCCATGGAGGACAGAAGAAAATGTACATATGCTGGTTAGCATTGTAAATGTCTGGCCACGTCTGTGGTAGAAAATAATAATAAAAAACTGACATATTCCAACTTGAATCCTTAAATCAACTAGTCACAGCCTAGACAGCGCTGAACCCGCAACTCATGATTTAATTTAATAATAACTAATTCGTCTTGTCGGGGACAGGAAGCCTGGGTACATATGCATTTCTTTAGGGTTAATATCGAAATCCCTTCCCCTCCCGCTTCAGGATGCACCCACACACACATATACCTAACTCCCAGGTGCCTGGTTTACAGGTAGGTGAATAGGTGCAGTAGGTGAAAGGAAACGTGGCCAAACCCCTTCTGTCTCGCCCGGTAATCGAACTCGGGCTCTCCGATTGTGAGACGAGAACGAAATCAACTGTCATGCGAGACTTTATGTTGCATGAGAAATGCAACAAGTGTCGCTTGCAATGTTCGTCTCGTGATTATGCTTGTCTATTTGCAGGAAGGTTTTCCCTTGCACAAACCGGTTCTCCAGCCTGTGTTTCTCTCATGAACCGGTCCTCCAGCCTGTGTTTCTCTCACGAACCGGTTCTCCAGCCTGTGTTCTCTCATGAACCGTTCTCTCCAGCCTGTGTTTCTCTCACGAACCGGTTCTCCAGCCTGTGTTTCTCTCATGAACCGGTCCTCCAGCCTGTGTTTCTCTCGCGAACCGGTCCTCCAGCCTGTGTTTCTCTCATGAACCGGTTCTTCAACCTGTGTTTCTCTCATGAACCGGTCTTCTAACATGTGTCATGAAGATACAGACATCATGGCTCCCGATGGATGAATTCGCGGCTCCGGCATCAAGACGGTTCGACTCCTGTCTTGCCCAAAATTCGGCCTCGTGTACCCGCTTGTGCCAAACCGGTGCTCTGATATCCCTAGTTCAGAAACACGCATTACCTGCCTTGAGAGCTCTGCCAGTCCGCTTGCACTTGCGCTGGCAATTGCATGCCACCGTACACTAGTTACACATAATACCCGCAGATTTTTAAGTTAAAGGGTTTTCAGATTGCGTTTTGGAGCGGAACCGGATAATTTTACAGTCCGTTGCAAGTGTATAAAATTTAATAAACGATTAACATAAAATATTTCATGTTTTATACGGGAAAGAAACATAAGATAACGAAAAAAAATCAATATATTTAGTATATTTCTATTACTTTGAAAATTGTTTTAATTTACAATGCCTGGTGGATATGCGCTCAAATGATTTGCAAAATGAATGAGTCGGGTGAGAAGTTAGGTGAGAGCAGGTGAGAAGCCAGGTGAGAAGCCAGGTGAGAAGCCAGGTGAGAAGCCAGGTGAGAAGCCAGGTGAGAAGCCAGGTGAGAAGCCAGGTGAGAAGCCAGGTGAGAAGCCAGGTGAGAAGCCAGCCTCATACATCACCTGAGTTGAAACACCTGCAATTATAATTCACCATAAAGGGTCCGTATGTGACCAATTTCTATTCAAATTTGTGTTCTATATAAAAATAAACATATGAAACAAAGCCTCTTTCAATAAACATACTTTGCTTCCCTGATTTTTTTTTCTACCGGAGGTGAAGTTTATGCAAAGTTAGTAATTAAAAAAATGACGGGCAAAGTTTTCGCACGAAGTAAATATTAAAGCGGCAGTGAAAATTCATTTACTTCGGTGAATATTTTAACTCGGAGGTGATGATGGGACGCAGTTAAAGTCTCCTGGTGTTATTTGTCGGAGCGGACGACACCTGGTCCTTGTTCGATGCTTAAGTCATTCATGCCTACTCTCAGCTTACTCACACAAGCTCTGTTTTACACACTGCTGTTCCTCCAAGCTTACTTCCACAAGTTTTGTTAAATAATTATATTCTTCCTCTATGCTTACTTCCACAAGCTCTGCTTCATAAGCACTACAAGCGTATAAACAATAATTCCGGGAAATAAATGATAACAATTACTCTTGTATACATTGTCTTCTTCAATTATTCAGCATATGAAGTTATGACAGATTATACTATTTGTATTATAGTTTATGATAATGCTGACCAGAAATAGGGCATTAATAATTGTTTTTGTTGTATAAATTATAACATATTATATATATATATATATATATATATATAATATATATATCTATATATATATAATATATAGATATATATATATATATATATATATATATAATAATATATATATATATATATATATAATATATATAGATATATATATAATATAATATATATATATATATATATCTATATTATATATATAATATATATATTTATATCTATATTGGTGTATACTGGCAGCAGGTTTTCTTTTAACATGTCTCATTGAGTATGACCACATATTCAGTATTTACTATCTTCTGATTTCGGACTTCTATCCCTGTAACTATTTTCCAAGCATCAGGGCTTAGCTGAAAGAGGAGTTCTCCAAAACTCATTTTCGTTATTTCAAGGTGAAGAAAAAAGTGAATTACTATAAATGTATTACACTTATTTATACAATTTGCACAACGTTTTGAACCTCCATGGTTCATTCTCAAGTGAAAAAAATTACAGAACTCGTTGATTTATACCCGTACGTGACCAGGTGATAAGACAGTACAATAAAGGTAAAAAAGGGGGATACATAGGGATAAATGGGGGACGAAGCACATAAGAACATAAGAATAGAGGTAACTGCACAAGGCCTATTGGCCCATACGAGACAGCTCCTATCTATAACCACCCGATCTCACTACATACAAAGATTAATCAAGTGTAATTGGCCTGTTATGTTGAACAGTGTCTTCTGTGTTGGCATCGTTATGTTCTGGTCTTGTCCTTACTCTCAT
The DNA here is from genome assembly GCA_020271785.1 of Procambarus virginalis. NCBI lineage: Eukaryota > Metazoa > Arthropoda > Malacostraca > Decapoda > Cambaridae > Procambarus > Procambarus virginalis. The sequence goes on from WNGS01164437.1 coordinate 1,755,771, forward strand.
GGTGGGTAGAATAAATAGTTCTGTGATTTGGGTGTTCATGGTAGGTTGTTCTATTCTTATGTGAATCGCTTGTCATCTTTGTTTGACATGTCATCTTTATCCGGTGCCCCCAAGAATCACATGAGACAAGCCCAAGACATCACCCTAACAAGAGAAATGTTGAGCAAAAATACCTGTATAATAGACAAAACCCAAGATGCAAGAAGATTACAAATCTTGAAGCAATTCACATAAGAATAGAACAACCTACCATGAACACTCAAATCACGGAACTATTTACTCTACCCACCATGAGAGTAAGGACAAGACCAGAACATAACGATGCCACACAGAAGACACCGTTCAACATAACAGGCCAATTACACTGATTAATCTTTGTATGTAGTGAGATCGGGTGGTTATAGATAGGAGCTGTCTCGTATGGGCCAATAGGCCTTGTGCAGTTACCTCTATTCTTATGTTCTTATGTGCTTCGTCCCCCATTTATCCCCTATGTATCCCCCTTGTTTTTAACCTTTATTGTACTTGTCTTATCACCTGACCCCGTCCGGGTACAATCAACGAGTTCTGTAATTTCTTTTCACTTGAGAATGAACCATGGAGGTTCAAAACGTTGTGCAAATTGTATAACTAAGCGTAATACATTTTAGTAATTCACTTCTTTCTTCACCTTGAAATACGAAAATGAGTTTGGAAAATTCCTCTTTCAGCTAAGCCCTGATGCTTGGAAAATAGTTAGAGGGATAGAAGCCCTAAATCAGAAGATAGTAAATACTGAATGTGCGGTCATATTCAATAAGACATATATATATATATATATATATATATATATTATATATAATATATATTATATTATATATATATATTAAATAGGTGTCACCTACTCCCTCTTCGTATATTGTGGTAGTCATTGGTAATAATAATTAAATGAACTTGCAAGCAGTTTTCCATAAGACTAATAAAGTCTTTACTTAGGTGCCATGGGCATATTACCCCCCTGGCCTCCCCAGAGCCCACCTACCACACAACCTTACTCGTGAAGTCGTTTATCAGAGACATTATCTGGAGGTTGAAGATCATTCCTCAGTGAAGTCTTAAGAATCATGGTGGAGAGAGAGACAGCAGTTCCTCTCGATGACTGTTTGACTGTTAACTGTAACGTTTCAAGAGTGACTCTTGATTTACCGTATCCTGCTGCCTATGACACCTGTCGAGTGACGGGTGACTGGCATCTACACCTGTCGAGTGACGGGTGACTGGCATCTACACCTGTCGAGTGACAGGTGGCTGGCATCTACACCTGTCGAGTGACGGGGGACTCTCATCTACCTTATTTTTATTGTCTCCACGGGCAATTTGATCCAAAGAAAAACAAGATATACAAATAGTAATGTAGTATAGATAATATGAACAGAGATAACTATGTCGTGGCGTAGTTGACTTAAGCGCGCCTTGGGACACCCCGTTCAAAGGTTCGAACCCTTATCAGGCTTCTGTTGGATTTGTTCTTTAATATATCACGTTAATGTGATTTTTTCTGTGTATAAATAGTGATACGTCTCAAGGGGACATGACTGGTATTTTAACTTGGCGTTTGGAAAATATAGTTTTATGAAAATAATGGAAATTTTAGGGAGGAGTAGAAGTAATAATGTCTTTTTTTAGTCAGTAGAACATGACATTTTAGTCCAGAATAACAGCGAGTAAAGTGATGAATAACACTGTGAATAAGAATAACACTGAACAGGATAAAAGAACACCGTGAACAGGATAAGAATAACGCTATAAAACTTGTAAACACAATAATTGTGTTTACAAGTTTTATAGCGATGATATAGTTTATATTATAAATTTATTTATATTATATATATTATATTTATATAGATTATAAGATTTATATAGTTATAGGAATCACATAATATTCTCCGATAGTGTTAAGTGTAAATTAGAATACAATGAAGGAAAAAAACATTCAATTTATATGAATGAAGAGATGAACATGAGTTAAACCATGTTTCTTAACTGTTTACAAAATACCTCAACATAGAAATGACAACATAAGTTTAAAGTTCAATTACTGCACCAAGTTTCATTTACAGGAAGATAGTCAATTTTTCAATGGTTAATGACCCAAACACGGGTATAGTGATTCCATAGAGGTCAATAAATACGCTTACTAGTGGATTTCCACAAATTCGACTTTACAGTCTAACCTTTGAAGAAATGATATCATTTACAACCCGTTGTGATGTCATATGAGCAACGGAGTGAATGTGAAGCCCTTGTATTAATGTCTGACTGTAATAAGCTTTCATTGTATCCGCTGCTCTGATAAATTACAGCACTGATACTTCCATTTGCCTCAACTCTGGGAGTCTGGAGTGAGAGAGACGCAGTGAAACTACAAACGGTATTGTCACAATCTTTAATACTGGTGTACAGCAAGGAAATTGCTTCTTACCAACGGTCTTTAAATTAAATAATAATTCATTGCGTGCGCTGGGGGGTGGGACAGGCAGCCAGTGTGTCTATATACATGTCAGGCTTATATCGAGGTCCCCACACGATCGATTTATTGACCCTCCAACAAGCTGAGTAACTCCTGAGTACATATTTACCGCTAGGTGAAGGTGGGCATTATAGGAAACGCGCCCTTTCATATCTGTTCCGGCTGAGATTCGAACCCGGAATTCCCGATTTAGAGTCGAGGGTGAATCCGACTGAAATACCGGGACTGGTCGGGTCGCCACGGTCCCTCTGGATCCGGGAGCAATCCGGTCGAGAATTTTAGCTCATCCCTTTGTCTGTCCCACAGAACGAAGGCCTCGCCTCTTGCAAAGTTCGATCCCCGATGTTCCGAGCGGCTGGCCATGTTCCTCTACTCCNTTGGCGACTAGCAACCCGTCCTCAACTCAAGTCCATTACATCCAGCGGTCGACCCCACAGACGCATTCATAATTTTAACATGCTGTTCATTCAAAACAGGAATTATCCAAATATAAATTAATATTATAATATATCAGCATATTGTGCATACATAGGCATAGGTTAGGTTAGGGTTTAGGTTCTGTTGGCGATTATTTGTATTTGTAGTACGTGGGTGAAGCATTTACAGCGTTGGTTCGAACAAAAGTCGTCAGTGAAGCACTTGTCCGGAAGTGTTCGAACGTCAACAGTTGTGAGTCGTGTGTAAACCGTTTTCATTAAAAAAAACAGGGGGTTTGACGGGTGCATGGAATCACTTTTGGGTCTTTGGAGGACGGGCTGCGACTAGGCTAGTGTTATCTTAACGAACAGGCCAGCCTACCTCCAGTAGACATACACCAAGGCCCCAGAACACCAGCCCTCAAACCCCCACAAAGGTACCTCCAATAGACTACACAAAGGCCCCAGAACACCAGCCTCAACACCCCACAAAGGTACCTCCAATAGACATACACAAAGCCCCAAACACCAGCCCTCAACACCCCCACAAAGGTACCCAATAGACATACAACAAGGCCCCAGAACACCAGCCCTCAAACACCCCACAAAGGTACCCCAATAGACATACACCAAGGCCCCAGACACCAGCCCTCAACACCCCACAAAGGTACCTCCAATAGACATACACCAAAGGCCCCAGAACACCAGCCCTCAACACCCCCCACAGGTACCTCCAATAGACATACACCAAAGGCCCCAGAACACCAGCCCTCAACACCCCCACAAAGGTACCTCCCTAAACTATACGAGGAACCAAACATATCAGCGCTCAGATTAAATAGACTTTTTTAACACGTAAGTTTAGAAAGGGTTGCAAGGAAAATGTGAGACATTTTGTTTTCTCACCAAGTTGCTCATTTAGGTTTTATTTCTTTTCCCCAACTTAGACGAGGCAACGCCAAAGTTACACACACCAGTGCAAACTTAATAATTTTGTTGCCGTGGTGTATCAAAGTTCTATTGAATTTTTGGTATTCTTTATATATATGTATTTTAAGTGTTCGCTTCTTGGGCCACCCAGATTAGGATTATATTTTTGTTAAACTTTACCTGCAGAAGGTATAGTAGAATGTTAGGGACATAATACAGAGACCTGAGTGTATTGTTTGAGGCATAACTGATTTAGACACGGCTAGTGTTAGAGGATGTTTGTGTTAGTTGACGTTTGTGTTAGAGGATGTTTGTGTTAGAGGGTGTTTGTGTTAGAGGGTGTTTGTGTTAGTTGACGTTTGTGTTAGAGGATGTTTGTGTTAGAGGGTGTTTGTGTTAGAGGATGTTTGTGTTAGTTGACGTTTGTGTTAGAGGATGTTTGTGTTAGAGGATGTTTGTGTTAGTTGACGTTTGTGTTAGAGGATGCTAGTGTTAGAGGATGCTTGTGTTAGAGGATGCTAGTGTTAGAGGATGCTTGTGTTAGAGGATGCTTGTGTTAGAGGATGCTTGTGTTAGAGGATGCTAGTGTTAGAGGATGTTAGTGTTAGAGGATGCTTGTGTTAGAGGATGCTTGTGTTAGAGGATGCTAGTGTTAGAGGATGTTTGTGTTAGAGGATGTTAGTGTTAGAGGATGTTTGTGTTAGAGGATGCTAGTGTTAGAGGATGCTAGTGTTAGAGGATGCTAGTGTTAGAGGATGTTTGTGTTAGAGGATGCTTGTGTTAGAGGATGCTTGTGTTAGAGGATGCTTGTGTTAGAGGATGTTTGTGTTAGAGGATGTTTGTGTTAGAGGATGTTTGTGTTAGAGGATGTTTGTGTTAGAGGATGCTTGTGTTAGAGGATGTTTGTGTTAGAGGATGTTTGTGTTAGAGGATGCTTGTGTTAGAGGATGTTAGTGTTAGAGGATGCTTGTGTTAAAGGATGCTTGTGTTAGAGGATGCTTGTGTTAGAGGATGTTTGTGTTAGAGGATGTTTGTGTTAGAGGATGTTTGTGTTAGAGGATTAGTGTTAGAGGATGCTTGTGTTAGAGGATGCTTGTGTTAGAGGATGTTTGTGTTAGAGGATGTTTGTGTTAGAGGATGTTGGTGTTAGAGGATGCTTGTGTTAGAGGATGCTTGTGTTAGAGGATGTTTGTGTTAGAGGATGTTTGTGTTAGAGGATGCTAGTGTTAGAGGATGCTTGTGTTAGAGGATGCTAGTGTTAGAGGATGCTTGTGTTAGAGGATGCTTGTGTTAGAGGATGCTAGTGTTAGAGGATGCTAGTGTTAGAGGATGCTAGTGTTAGAGGATGTTTGTGTTAGAGGATGCTAGTGTTAGAGGATGTTTGTGTTAGAGGATGTTTGTGTTAGAGGATGCTTGTGTTAGAGGATGCTTGTGTTAGAAGATGCTTGTGTTAGAAGAAGCTTGTGTTAGAGGATGTTTGTGTTAGAGGATGCTTGTGTTAGAGGATGTTTGTGTTAGAAGAAGCTTGTGTTAGAGGATGCTTGTGTTAGAAGATGCTTGTGTTAGAGGATGTTTGTGTTAGAGGATGCTTGTGTTAGAGGATGTTTGTGTTAGAAGAAGCTTGTGTTAGAGGATGCTTGTGTTAGAAGATGCTTGTGTTAGAGGATGCTTGTGTTAGAAGATGCTTGTGTTAGAGGATGTTTGTGTTAGAGGATGCTTGTGTTAGAGGATGCTGGTGTTAGAGGATGTTTGCGTTAGAGGATGCTAGTGTTAGAGGATATTTGTGTTAGAGGATGCTTGTGTTAGAGGATGCTTGTGTTAGAGGATGCTTGTGTTAGAGGATGCTTGTGTTAGAGGATGCTTGTGTTAGAGGATGCTTGTGTTAGAGGATGCTAGTGTTAGAGGATATTTGTGTTAGAGGATGCTTGTGTTAGAGGATGCTTGTGTTAGAGGATGCTTGTGTTAGAGGATGCTAGAGGATAGAGAAGACTTTAAAATGAATAAATAAATAAACAAGAAAACAAAGTAGAATTCAAATCATAAAAATCTGCTCCGATTAAACCATTGGACAATAGTCAATGGACATTAGTGTCCATTGATGTTCCACTCAATGGACATTAATGTTCATTGAATGGGACATCAATGCACTCAAGTCTGGGTCTCCTGATATAACTTAGGCTTGAGGACAAACTCATCAAAATAGTTACTCCTGACTACTCTAAGAAGCGACTTTACTCTATGTTATCAGTTGATGGGAGAGAGAGAGTTGATGCTGTTGATGTTTTAGGTTCAGTTACTTGGAACAAAAAGTTCCAAGTAGCACGGGCTATGGTGAGCCCGTAGTGGACTTTATTGAGAGAGAGATGTAAAAGAAGGCACGTTGATGTAGAAGAACAACGCTTCGTGTTACACAAGCAGACATATTCTGTGAATGACGTTTACGAGCTCAGTAGGCGGAGGTGATTGTGCAACCCGTCATCTTAAAAAATAACGTCGCTTTTGGCTGGTATGCGCCGCTATGGCCAAAAGTGGACGTAATTTGAAATGAAATCGAATCACAAAAGTAACGTACTGTCCCGTTTTCTGTTTGAGTCGTCCGGCTTACTCGGAAAGGTTAGGAGAGGAAACTTTCAATTAACATTTTCATAACGTTTTGAAACTATATGAGAATTTCCTGCCCACCTAACCTATCAGAGGACCCTTAACTAACCGTTGTTGAAAAAATAGTCTTAAATTTATTTTAATTTTCAAATTACATCCACTTTCGGCCATACGGGCAAATGGCCAAAGGCGACGTTATTTATAAGAGGACAGGTTGTGTGCGTACGTGGAGCAGGATGAAGACAAACACACCATGCAACAGTGGCAGTAAGAGAAGAGTGTGCAGACTACCGCTATTAGTTCCCGTCTGATGAAATACAATATTAACAGAGGGCAAAGGGAGTATAAGGTCAGAAACTCAGTGTGATTCCTTCCCGAGTTTCGGACAAGGAACTCGGCAGTCATACTATAGAATTGATCCTATGAAGTATGATCATCAGGTCACTCAGGTCAGTACATCAGAAACTTGTAGGCAAAACTCCAGGTTTTAACGACAGAAGTCGGTTTATATATGAAACAGTCCTGTAAGCATGGTAGCAAGTTGTAGTTTTTAAATCTATTAACATGAGATACATAGACAAGATGGAACACGTTTGAAGAGTCGAGGAAAGTTCAATAAAATGA
>WNGS01164437.1:1777724-1795389 GCA_020271785.1 Procambarus virginalis
AGCCTGTTTCCAAATAGGTAGAACATACGAGCGGAACATTGCCGGGATGCATATAGAATACGGTAGATGCCAGCACCTTCCCCGACCCCCTCGCGGCCAAGCTCTCATGTCGACGTTCTCTTTACAACACTGACAATGACGCCGCCCGCCTTTATTCGACGCGCCAACCTAGAGACCAGCGTTTTTCCTTGACGCGCCGCAAGTCGTGATAAACGAAATGAGACAACATTCATTTTTCAACACACCATCGTTGCTTTCCATAGCGCATAGACCACAAGTTCTGAGGCGTGTAGGCCGTCAGGCGAGAGCAGGGTGTTGGACGCGCCACTACCAGCAGGGGAACGAGAGGGTATGCATGCAGCAGGCCAGGGTGATGGTGGGTGTGAATGTTAAATATGTTACATGAGAGGAGAATGGAGATCTGAGGAGGAGTGGCTGTGGCTCATACAGGTTCCATCATCACGGGATGCCAAATAGTCCCCAGGGAGTCGTTCCTGGCCTCCCTGATGTGGCGGAGGCGGCGAGCCAGACGCCAGCACCTCCAACCACACTTCCATTTGCTGCTTTACCTTCGCGGCAATAGAAAACGCCTCACGCATTACTGTAATTTAATAGGCATTAGGATATTTACGGACTGCAACACAAAACTAAACAACAAAACTAAATGCGTAAAGCCCTAGAGCCCGGATATAGGATGAAATATATACTCCAGGAGACGCTCGCTAGCGGAGCGGGGCCCTCCGCGCCATATTTGGGGATCAGGGCGGGAAATAGAAATACGAAATTGCCGATTTTCCTGTTATTTTTTCAGACGAGATATGACGGAGGAAATTGTTTCTCTTTTTTCTCCAGTCGCAGGGCCTGCCTACAGTTTTCATGGATGATCTGCAGGGAGGTGTCTCTTTTTTTTGTCTTTCCTTGCACCTCTCTCTCTTCACTCTTCATTTATGTTGATGTGTGGCTTGAGAGCTACGCACCGTGGCGCGTAAGCCTCTTTGAAATTTTACGATGTTGGAAAGTTTGTTGTCGAATTCCATTGAATTTTACCCAGATTGATATTTATAATTGTGTTTATATCTTGTTTTCTTATCCTGTTATTTTACAATACACGAATGAAATATGTATAGTATGTTACAGATTAAGATTTAAACTAAAAAAAATTTTAGTCATAAATGGTAAATATATAATTGGTTTAGTTTACGCCAAAGTTAGATATATATGTAATATATATATGGAGTTAAATAATTAGTTCATCTAGGATGGCCTAAGTTATGAATGTGACTGGCAGTTACTAGTTGTTCCTGTTAACTGTAATACCTGTCCCATACAGGTGTGTATTGACCACTTGCTCTCTCTTCTGTTTAAACAGGTTGGTACAGGAGCCTTCTGACTCCTAACACTGAGAGCTTTACCTTGAGGTTCTTCTTGAGGTTATCTTGAGATGATTTTGGTTTTTTATTTTTTAGTGTCCCCGCGGCCCGGTCCTCGACCAGGCCTCCACCCCCAGGAAGCAGCCCGTGACAGCTGACTAACACCCAGGTACCTATTTTACTGCTAGGTAACAGGGGCATAGGGTGAAAGAAACTCTGCCCATTGTTTCTCGCCGGCGCCTGGGATCGAACCCAGGACCACAGCATCACAAGTACAGCGTGCTGTGCGCTCGGCCGACCGGTCCCCTTGCCGGTGGCTCATGATAACACTGACTACGCTACTACATTTTCCCCTTTAACACGACCCATTTATCGGTTTTACTCCCAGGTCCCCAATTACTGCTGGGTGAAATGGGGCGAACAATTATGGCCTGGTTCTCAGTCAATCCTCCCCGGGGTTTGTCACGGGGACGGTATGTATGTGTGTATGATGTGTGCGGTGTTGTGTGCAGTGTATTTACTATTTTTGCTTATACCTGTTTACTGCTTGGTGTACAATCGCATCAGCTGAAAGAAACTCTGCCTATTTGTTTTTGCCTCGACCAAGGAATCGAACCTAGGCTTTTAGGACTACGACTCCCGAGCGGATACAGAAACTAACTAAATTCCAGTTTCCTATAGGTGAACAGCGGCATGAGGTGAAAGGAAACACCAATGTTATTCTCGTTCGCCGCATTATAAGTTTTCTCTGTGTGGAGATGGGACTGGGAGAGAATCATAATACGAAGAATAAATATAAAGACAAAACTGGACATTTATCCGAGAATGTCCATTCATTTTGTGCTACATGATGACCAAGTACAGGCGTGAATGACATTGTACCTAGCTTATAAGAACTCAATGATACGCGATGAAAGATGAACACGTATTTGAGGCATTATTATTATTATTATTATTATTATTATTATTATTGAATTTCTAAGTGTTTGCAAAGTTGCTGAGAGAACAGCCTGCACTTGGCAGCCGGCAGCACTCCTCCTCCCATCCTCCCTAACTTATAACAATAAATATTTGAAGACTCGCGTCCCTGAGAAAAAATAAAAATAAAAAAAAAAACAGGTGCGGCGAGACAGGTGAAAAACCTGGAGCCAGATTTACGAAGCAGTTACGCAAGTACTTACGAACCTGTACATCTTTCCACAACGTTTGACGGCTTTGCTTACATTATTAAACAGTTAACAAGCTTGAAAATTCCTAATCAACTGTTGTTATTGTTATAAACAGCCTCCTGGTGCTTCGGAGCTCACTAACTGTTTAATTATTGTAAACAAAGCCGCCGAAGATTGAGAAAAGATGTACAGGTTCGTAAGTGCTTGCGTAACTACTTCGTGAATCAAGTCCCTGGTCATTAGCATCGTAAGCCTCTTGCTGCTGACTCTGCCAATAGAGCAAGTTACAAGTCTGCCTGCACACGTCAACACGCTGGGATCTTTGGGACCTTAAATATCGGGATCAGTGGGACGGTACAGCGTCAGTATCTAAGGATATCTAAGCACCGTCGGAATCAGCGACGGTGCTCCAGAAATATATACACACACATATACGACCAGCCAATCCCCACTTCGCTACTCTCTCCGACGTATCACAGTCAACACTCCCAAACCTTGCTTCTGAATTTCATCCACAAACTAAAGCAGGTCGCCCTAAACATAACACATTTTTTAATGTATTTTGTTTTACCTTCGTGTGATTTTTCCCTGTTGTGGCAGGGGGCACTGGAAGCCCCCTCACATGCCACCACTTTTGTTATTAAAGACCCGCCTCTGTTATTAGAGACCTGCTTCTGTTATTAAAGACCTGCTTCTGTTATTAAAGACCTGCTTCTGTTATTAAAGACCTGCTTCTGTTATTAAAGACCTGCTTCTGTTATTAAAGACCCGCTTCTGTTATTAAAGACCCGCTTCTGTTATTAAAGACCCGCTTCTGTTATTAAAGACCCGCTTCTGTTATTAAAGACCCGCTCTGTTATTAAAGAGACAACGAGTAAAGAGGTTAGAGTTGTAAGCAAATCGGGGTTAGCTCCAGTGCCACAGTTTAAGAAATATCGGCCTCTAATCCTTCCACCTCCCCAGTCTTATCCATACGATTTTCACATCAAATCTGAAATGTTGGTTGTATTGTCCGCAGACTTATTTGCAACTTTGTTTATATATTTGTTAAGACAAAGAAAGGATGAAAGGGGGTGGGGGAGAGGGAAGGAGACACGTTGAGAGGAGAGATGGGAGAAAGTTGAAGAGGAGGGAGAGGGGAGGGAGAGTAGGGGAGAGAGAGAGAGAGAGAGAGACAGAGGGAAAGGGAAGGAACCATCAAGGGGAAAGTGCTAAGCCATTACGACTATATAGCACTTGGAAGGGGGTCAGGATAAGGATTTGGGATGGGACGGTGGGGAAGGAATAGTGCCCAACCACTTATGGACGATCGGAGATTGAACGCCGACCTGCATGAAGCGAGACCGTCGCTCTACCGTCCACCTCAAGTAGTTGGACCTGAGGAAGCATTTTGGGAGAGACGCCATGTTATAGAACAAAGATGGAGAGTCAGGAAAAGATATGTAATAGGTTGGACAGACTGAATTTATTGATTATTAATTATTGATAATAATTATTAATTACAGCTGTAATTACACTTGACCTTACTACTCCGTCCAAGAACCTTCCAATTGTATAAATTGCTCGTTAATAGTAAGCTGACCGCCAGCTCTCCTCCATTGTTTACATGGGAGACATAGTCAAGCTGGAGGCTGTTGGTCCCCTGACGACCTCTGGAGACTCTCCTGGGGGCACGATTGCATGCCCACACCATCTTAAGAACACCATGGATCTTTAATTCAACCACCCAGACGTGTGTTTGCTGGGCAGCGGCGCCATCTGGAATACGGAGGTCCCAAGACCCACAGGCTTCAGGATACCCGCTTCCAGGCAAGCGCAACGAGCCTTATGGCTATGCTAAGGTCAAGTGTATTGCTATGCTGAGGCTAGGCGTATTGCTATGCTGAGGCCAAGCGTATTGCTATGCTGAGGCCAGGTGTATTGCTATGCTGAGGCCAGGCGTATTGCTATGCTGAGGCCAGGTGTATTGCTATGCTGAGGCCAGGTGTATTGCTGTGCTGAGGCCAGGTGTATTGCTATGCTGAGGCCAGGCGTATTGCTATGCTGAGGCCAGGCGTATTGCTATGCTGAGGCCAGGTGTATTGCTATGCTGAGGCCAGGCGTATTGCTATGCTGAGGCCAGGCGTATTGCTATGCTGAGGCCAGGTATATTGCTGTGCTGAGGCCAGGTGTATTGCTATGCTGAGGCCAAGCGTATTGCTATGCTGAGGCCAGGTGTATTGCTATGCTGAGGCCAGGTATATTGCTATGCTGAGGCCAGGTGTATTGCTGTGCTGAGGCCAGGTGTATTGCTATGCTGAGGCCAGGCGTATTGCTATGCTGAGGCCAGGTATATTGCTATGCTGAGGCCAGCGTATTGCTATGCTGAGGCCAAGCGTATTGCTATGCTGAGGCCAGGTGTATTGCTATGCTGAGGCCAGGTATATTGCTATGCTGAGGCCAGGTGTATTGCTGTGCTGAGGCCAGGTGTATTGCTATGCTGAGGCCAGGCGTATTGCTATGCTGAGGCCAAGCGTATTGCTATGCTGAGGCCAAGCGTATTGCTATGCTGAGGCCAAGCTTGAGAGGACAAGCTTGCCCTCTCTAAGCCAAGTGAAGAGAGGGTTTTTACTTATTATGCTTAATGCTTAGTCAGTCTAATAGTCATTGATTGTATTCTGGAAAAAGTCGATCCCTCCGAATCTCATTGTATAATAATTATTGTATGCTGTTGAATAAAGACTTCATTATAATTTACGCTGAAGCGTCATATAAATCTCTCTCTCATTTGACAGCTTTGGGGTCATGCCGGACAGAATGAAATGTATATATATGTGTCTTCGGTAATACTTGAACTTTGTTAAGCTGGAGATGTTTATAAATGTGTGTGTGATTAGTTTGGTATATATTTCCTTGTATTCTTCAGGTGCTTATATCAAGGAACTAGGGGACCAAATTAGCTATTTCCGGCTATTTCTTACAATTATAGGTAATGGCATTTTAGTTTTTGCTTCTCAATAGTAATTTAGTGTATTTTCTTTTTGCATTTATATTTATTATAATCGTGAATATAATTTATTTTTTTGTAATTGAAATGTGAGCCGAGATATTGGCTAAAAAACACGATTGTTATTAATAAAAATGATTTTAATTAGAGTGTGAAATTTGTCCTAAATGATGTTATATAAAGCATTTTTTTTTTATTGAAAACAGGGACATTTTTTTGTTTTTCGGTGCAGAGAGACCCGGACTCTGCCGGGTAATCCTCCAGTGATCTGTAGCATTATCTTGGAGTAAAACTCAGGAATCAAAATATAAAACTATAAATTTTAAGCAAACAATTTACTGCTTTTGAGCAAAATTTTTAATATTACAAAAATCGTCATATAATTAGTTTCATGAAACAATAAATTGAGAGGCACCATTGATGAAGTCTTAAAGACTATATTAGTACCATTGATGACTATATTAAAGACTATATTAGTACCATTGATGAAGTCTTAAAGACTATATTAGTACCATTGATGACTATATTAAAGGCTATATTAGTATAATTTATCGCACGTTTTTCCAGAGGTTCATAATTGTTGGAGATTGGTAGTTCTTGCCGCTGGTTCTTAATGGCACCACTGTGCTTGGCGCCACTGTGCTTGGCGCCACTGTGCTTGGGGCCACTGTGCTTGGCGCCACTGTGCTTGGCGCCACTGTGCTTGGCGCCACTGTGCTTGGGGCCACTGTGCTTGGCGCCACTGTGCTTGGCGCCACTGTGCTTGGGGTGAGGACGTGTTGACGGAGCCATCTAGACACGCGCGGACAGCATCATCAAGCCATTATCCTCCATTACATTCAAACAGCTGAAGGGGGAACAAAGTTAAGGGTTACAGTCTGCTGCTGAGGGTGTTGAATCACTGTGAACTGTTCTATGTTGTCTGTGTCTGCTGCTGAGGGTGATGTATCACTGTGGACTGTTCTATGTTGTCTGTGTCTGCTGCTGAGGGTGATGTATCACTGTGGACTGTTCTATGTTGTCTGTGTCTGCTGCTGAGGGTGATGTATCACTGTGGACTGTTCTATGTTGTCTGTGTCTGCTGCTGAGGGTGTTGTATCACTGTGGACTGTTCTATGTTGTCTGTGTCTGCTGCTGAGGGTGATGTATCACTGTGGACTGTTCTATGTTGTCTGTGTCTGCTGCTGTGGGTGATGTATCACTGTGGACTGTTCTATGTTGTCTGTGTCTGCTGCTGTGGGTGATGTATCACTGTGGACTGTTCTATGTTGTCTGTGTCTGCTGCTGTGGGTGATGTATCACTGTGGACTGTTCTATGTTGTCTGTGTCTGCTGCTGAGGGTGATGTATCACTGTGGACTGTTCTATGTTGTCTGTGTCTGCTGCTGAGGGTGTTGAATCACTGTGGACTGTTCTATGTTGTCTGTGTCTGCTGCTGTGGGTGATGTATCACTGTGGACTGTTCTATGTTGTCTGTGTCTGCTGCTGAGGGTGATGAATCACTGTGAACTGTTCTATGTTGTCTGTGTCTGCTGCTGAGGGTGATGAATCACTGTGAACTGTTCTATGTTGTCTGTGTCTGCTGCTGAGGGTGATGTATCACTGTGGACTGTTCTATGTTGTCTGTGTCTGCTGCTGTGGGTGATGTATCACTGTGGACTGTTCTATGTTGTCTGTGTCTGCTGCTGAGGGTGATGTAGCACTGTGGACTGTTCTATGTTGTCTGTGTCTGCTGCTGAGGGTGATGTATCACTGTGGACTGTTCTATGTTGTCTGTGTCTGCTGTTGAGGGTGATGTATCACTGTGGACTGTTCTATATTGTCTGTGTCTGCTGCTGTGGGTGATGTATCACTGTGGACTGTTCTATGTTGTCTGTGTCTGCTGCTGAGGGTGATGTATCACTGTGGACTGTTCTATGTTGTCTGTGTCTGCTACTGAGGGTGATGTATCACTGTGGACTGTTCTATGTTGTCTGTGTCTGCTGCTGAGGGTGATGTATCACTGTGGACTGTTCTATGTTGTCTGTGTCTGCTGCTGAGGGTGATGTTTCACTGTGGACTGTTCTATGTTGTCTGTGTCTGCTGCTGAGGGTGATGTATCACTGTGGACTGTTCTATGTTGTCTGTGTCTGCTGCTGAGGGTGATGTATCACTGTGGACTGTTCTATGTTGTCTGTGTCTGCTGCTGAGGGTGATGTATCACTGTGGACTGTTCTATGTTGTCTGTGTCTGCTGCTGAGGGTGATGTATCACTGTGGACTGTTCTATGTTGTCTGTGTCTGCTGCTGAGGGTGATGTATCACTGTGGACTGTTCTATGTTGTCTGTGTCTGCTGCTGAGGGTGATGTATCACTGTGGACTGTTCTATGTTGTCTGTGTCTGCTGTTGAGGGTGATGTATCACTGTGGACTGTTCTATGTTGTCTGTGTCTGCTGCTGTGGGTGATGTATCACTGTGGACTGTTCTATGTTGTCTGTGTCTGCTGCTGAGGGTGATGTATCACTGTGGACTGTTCTATGTTGTCTGTGTCTGCTGCTGAGGGTGATGTATCACTGAGGACTGTTCTATGTTGTCTGTGTCTGCTGCTGAGGGTGATGTATCACTGTGGACTGTTCTATGTTGTCTGTGTCTGCTGCTGAGGGTGATGTATCACTGTGGACTGTTCTATGTTGTCTGTGTCTGCTGCTGAGGGTGATGTATCACTGTGGACTGTTCTATGTTGTCTGTGTCTGCTGTTGAGGGTGATGAATCACTGTGGACTGTTCTATGTTGTCTGTGTCTGCTGCTGAGGGTGATGTATCACTGTGGACTGTTCTATGTTGTCTGTGTCTGCTGCTGAGGGTGATGTATCACTGAGGACTGTTCTATGTTGTCTGTGTCTGCTTTTGAGGGTGATGATCACTGTGACTGTTCTATGTTGTCTGTGTCTGCTGCTGAGGGTGATGTATCACTGAGGACTGTTCTATGTTGTCTGTGTCTGCTGCTGTGGGTGATGTATCACTGTGGACTGTTCTATGTTGTCTGTGTCTGCTGCTGAGGGTGATGTATCACTGAGGACTGTTCTATGTTGTCTGTGTCTGCTGCTGAGGGTGATGAATCACTGTGAACTGTTCTATGTTGTCTGTGTCTGCTGTTGAGGGTGATGTATCACTGTGGACTGTTCTATGTTGTCTGTGTCTGCTGCTGAGGGTGATGTATCACTGAGGACTGTTCTATGTTGTCTGTGTCTGCTGCTGAGGGTGATGTATCACTGAGGACTGTTCTATGTTGTCTGTGTCTGCTGCTGAGGGTGATGTATCACTGAGGACTGTTCTATGTTGTCTGTGTCTGCTGCTGAGGGTGATGTATCACTGTGGACTGTTCTATGTTGTCTGTGTCTGCTGCTGAGGGTGATGTATCACTGTGGACTGTTCTATGTTGTCTGTGTCTGATATACCAAAAACATTCACTTGTTAGGAAAGATCTCAGTAGTCTGCTTCTATATATATATATTAGGTCCTTTTATACATTGTTAAGCAAACATCACCACTACACACCTGAACACACATCTTCCACACATCTGCCATCCCCACTACTCACCTGAACATACATCTTCCACACATCTGCCATCCCCACTACTCACCTGAACACACATCTTCCACACATCTGCCATCCCCACTACTCACCTGAACACACATCTTCCACACATCTGCCATTCCCCCACTACTCACCTGAACACACATCTTCCACACATCTGCCATCCCCCACTACTCACCTGAACACACATCTTCCACACATCTGCCATCCCCACTACTCACCTGAACACACATCTTCCACACATCTGCCATCCCCCACTACTCACCTGCACATCTCCGGCACCCACACCTGGCCAGTGCCACAGGAAATGACCTTGTTACAAGGGCAGGTACAAGTGCTTGGGTCCCACATACAAGTGCCAGGGAACATCTCCATGCGTGCCAGGCACTTGCTCTTCACCTCCGGACTGCACTGGCACTCACACATGGCCTCACTAAACACCTGCAACACATGTGGACACTTACCACGAGACTCTCACGTAAAACTCTTCATTTGAGAAATAATTATGTACAAAATAACAAGATGAAGTCACTGATTCAAGATGACGAGATAGCATTTGCATGGAATCGAACGCCGACCTGCAAGAAAGTGAGGCCACCGCTCTACCGACCTGTCGAATTAGATGGACTAAATGGTAATATGACATTGAGAAATGTTAACATTATCAAGAGCTTGGATATGAATGGCTGAGAAAGATTGTTTGATAAAGCAGGTTTTTTCCAAGATACATATTTGTACTTTTCAATGGTATGTCCCTGTACATACCAGTTGCGTTGCTCCTGGCAGTATGGGTTCGAGTCACTTCTGGGGTGTGAGTTTTCAGTTGCATATAGTCCTGGAGACCATTCAGGTTTGTTTGCATTTGTGTTCCTCACGTGTGCCCCAAAGAATGAGATGATTTGATAAAATGCTATGCCCAAGATTACCATCCGAGTGCCGGCGGGGAAGTGGTTCAAATAGCTTCGGCTATCACTTCCTTTTGTCCGGTCGTGATGGTCAAGCAAATTAAGGCGTCCCTGTACATACCAGTTGCGTTGCTCCTGGCAGTATGGGTTCGAGTCACTTCCGGAGTGTGAGTTTTCAGTTATATATATATATATATATATATATATATATATATATATGTATATATATATATATATATATATATATATATATATATATATATATATATATTATGAGACTGTCAAACAGCCTTGCAGAAAACGCGCATCACAATCCTCGAAACATTAATTTGTAATAAAATACCAAAGTTTATTATTTACAAAGTAAATTATAATTGATGAGTGAGTCTTTTGGGTCAGCCACAGCTGGAACGAGCATAGTCTGAGGATGGGCTGGACCCCGAGGTGCACTCTGTGAGTGGGTGTACTCACCTCATTTTGACGACAGGAACTCTGGCTCTTAGTGCACATGCACCCACATTGTGTGTGCTCCTCAACCGTCACTTGAGTGCAAGTTTTCCGCATAATGTCACTCAGCTTCATGCCATCAACCTGTTGGAGGAGATTGAAACACATTGGTAGAGAGGCGGGACCAAAGAGCCAAAGCTCAGCCCCCGCAAGCACAACTAGGTGAGTATACTCCTGTTGCGAACATATGCATACTTATAATGTTTATTTATAAGTTCAAGGTAGTTACAAGGTAGTTACAAGACCTGGATCTATTATTACCATCCTGATAGGACACGTTCTATTTACTTATCGGTTTATGTCCTCTCGCGAAACCTGTACATCTTTCCACGATCATGGCGGTTTAGTCTGTATTTATTAAATAGTTTACGAGCTCTCAAACGCTGCGAGGTCGCAAGGTTATCATTATCACTAACGACCTTGTGGCACTTAGGAGCCCATACACTATTTAGCCAATGCCAATTAAGGTGCCATGAGGGAGGAGAAAACATATCCAGGGGGCCAGATTCACGAAGCACTTACGCGATTACTTACGAGCGTGTGCATCTTTCCTCAATCTTTGACGGCTTTGGTTACATTTATTAAACAGTTTACAAGCATGAAAACTGCCCAATCAACTGTTATTAGTGTTATAAACAGCCTCCTGGGGCTCCGGAGCTCATTAACTGTTTAATAATTGTAAACAAAGCCGCCAAAGATTGAGAAAAGATGTATAGGTTCGTAAGTGCTTGCGTAACTGCTTCCTGAATCTGGCTCCAGTCTTAAGTGGACGCGTAACTCCTTTGTGAATGCTTGACTTGGGATCATATAGTGAGGAAATATAGTGAGGCTGCATGAATGAGGACACCCACCTTGATGGTGAGGTTCTTGGCAGCGACAGCTGTACAGTGTTCGTTGGTCTTGATGCACAGGTGTCCTGAGCACCTCTTCACCTTCCACACCCCAGGGTACACCTGCAGACATAACGCACATGTATTAGTTACACCTGCACTATGGCACCCATTTTCTATAGTGCAGGAGTTCATTTTCATTTCAATGAAGGTTCATTGAAAATGAATATCCATTTTGACTGTAATCTTCTCTAACCGATGCTGTTTGAATACATAATATTTAATTTTTCAGTGACAAAATGTTAATATAATACTTTACAAAGGAAGTGCTGCAATGAACCGTAGACTTTATTAAAAGATTTGGTTTGAGAAAAGCTGTCTCAAGGAAAGAAGGAAGGAACTATCAGATGAAAACAGCAAGCCACTATGACTATATATCCCTGGGAAGGGGTCAGGATAAGGATTTGGGATGGGACGAAAGGAAAGGAATGGTGGCCCAACTACTTATTGACGATCGGGGATTGAACGCCGACCTGCATGACGCGAGACCGCCGCTCTACCGTCCACTCCAAGTGGTTGTCTCCAGGCTGAAACCTAAGACGCTTCAGTACGTCCCGAAGACAAAATTATGGGAATTAATGAGACTTGTATAATTGTATTTTCTCAGGTGTATAACTGAAGAGGTGACCTTTGAGTAGTTGAATAACCTTCCATGAAGTAGTGATCTTCAAGCTGTCAAAATCCCTCTGCTAAAATCTTTGAGTGCAGAGGGCTTTGTTTGAGTGCAGAGGGCTTTGTTTGAGTGCAGAGGGCTTTGTTTGAGTGCAGAGAGTTTTGTTTGAGTGCAGAGGGCTTTGTTTGAGTGCAGAGGGCTTTGTTTGAGTGCAAAGAGTTTTGTTTGAGTGCAGAGGACTTTGTTTGAGTGCAGAGGGCTTTGTTTGAGTGCAGAGGGCTTTGTTTGAGTGCAGAGGGCTTTGTTTGAGTGCAGAGGACTTTGTTTGAGTGCAGAGGGCTTTGTTTGAGTGCAGAGGGCTTTGTTTCAGTGCAGAGGGTTTTGTTTGAGTGCAGAGGACTTTGTTTGAGTGCAGAGGGACTTTATTTGGGTGCAGAGGGCTTTGTTTGAGTGCAGAGGGCTTTGTTTGAGTGCAGAGGGCTTTGTTTGAGTGCAGAGGGCTTCGTTTGAGTTCACAGGGCTGTGTTTGAGTGCACAGGACTGTGTTTGAGTGCAGAGGGCTTTGTTTGAGTGCAGAGGGCTTTGTTTGAGTGCAGAGGGCCTTGTTTGAGTGCAGAGGGCTTTGTTTGAGTGCAGAGGGCTTTGTTAGAATGCAAAGGGCCTTGTTAGATTACAGTGGGCTTTGTTAGATTGCAGAGGATTTTGTTAGATTACAGAGGGCTTTGTTAGATTACAGAGGGCTTTGTTAGATTACAGAGGGCTTTGTTAGATTACAGAGGGCTTTGTTAGATTACAGAGGGCTTTGTTAGATTACAGAGGGCTTTGTTAGAGTGCAGATGACCTCCAAGAGCCCAAAGGACTCTCTTAAAGTACAAAAAGCTTTTTTCATTGAAGAGGGCTTTCTTAGAATCCAAAGTTCTCTCTTGGAGTGCATAGGGCTCTCGTAGAGTTGAGGGGCATTTCTTAGAGGGTAGAGGACTTTCTTAAAGTGAATATAGCTTTGTTTGAGTGCAGAGGTCCTTCTTAGAGTGCAGAAGCTCTTAATGTGCGAAAGTCTTTCGTAGAGCGAAAAGGGATTTCTTAGAGCTCAGAGAGTGTTCGTAGAACGTAGAGTGTTCTATTATATGCAGAGAGCTCTCTAAGAGTGCACAGGGCTCTCTGAAAGTGCACAGGGCTTCCTCTACCATGCTCATGACTCTTTTTTTGAGGTAAATACAGACATAACGTACCCAGTCCAAACCGTCGGGTACAGGCAGGGGTACAAGGGCATCTTTTGGAGTTGAACACATGATGCCTTTCAGTTTGAGAAGTCGATCTTTGTCCTCACTTCGTGACAAGCATTGCTTCTTGCTCGGGGCCACTGTGGGGGAGGAATTATTAGAAGGGTCAATATTAGAGTTAGAAGATATTATGATTAGAGTCACTTCCTTGTCTGCTGATGTTGTGGTGGCGGCGTCCTGCTTAAATTAAAGTCGAATGGCATATTGGGATATATATATATATATATATATATATATATATATATATATATATATATATATATATATATATATATATATATATATATAATATATATATATATATATATCTATATATATATATATATATATATATATATATATTATATATATATATATATATATATATAAACTCAGGCACATAACACTGTTTTTATGCATGATAAACAATAACGCTACACCACTCATCCTATATGACTGATATTCACTCACCCTGCGTCACTGATAATCCAGACCGTTCTCTTGATTTGGTATTACGTAAAAAATCCAACCTTCTTGGCTAACAAGAAACATATGCAGCCTATTGAGTCCGATGCAAAGAAAATGTGAATATTTGTTAGCCGTTGCGCTACTTATTAGTTTGCGTTTATAATGTTGGGAACGATAACGTGAAAAACGTTATACCAGCCAGGTATCTATTTACTATTAGGTTAACAGAGGCATCAGGTGAAAGAGACTTTCCTCGTTTCTGTCCCGCCCGGGAATCAAACCCGGGTCCAGGGCACGAGAATCGCTGTGCGTCTACTCACCTATATGTACTCAGTTAGATGTGCTAGCTGGGTTTAGCTCTGAACTCCGCCTTCCGAACAATCTTAGACTAATGCAAGGACTCATTTCTCGCACTTTTTTCATATTGACTTTAAAAGATTTTGAGCTGAATTAGCTTCAGCGCTTTCTGCAAGTAACCTGTTCCACTTATTAACAGTCTAACACTGAAAAATATTTTTTTCATGTCTTTGTGACTCATCCACAGACTCTGTGACTCATTCACAGACTCTGTGACTCAATTTTCATGTCTCTGTGACTCATCCACAGACTCTGTGACTCAAGCTTATAGCTAAGTCATTATTAGAATACAGGTCATAAGATATATTAAACCTGAAACTGTTCCAAGTACCATATACTATTTTCTCCCATTTGATCTGTTAACTATTTTTAAACGTGGACACCTCACTGTAGTGATGTTGAATAGCTGCGCTGTTTAGGGGTTAAGAGAAGTGCTATAAAAGTTCATAAATAGTTTAGGAATTTGTTTTTAGTTTTTATTTGGGTGGGAGCAAAAAAAAAATGCTCAAAATGCTCACGATGTCTAACATAACATCCACTACGGGCTCACCATAGCCCGTGCTACTTGGAACTTCTTGTTCCAGGTAGCGAATCTTTAACAACAACAACAATCACGATGTCTATTTACAACTATACGCTTTCATGTGAATTGTATTTACATAAATAGGGATACCTTGATGATGCAAATAATGCTTCTGAGTAAAAATCCGTAGGAGTTATGAGAGGGATTCGAACCCATGCTCTGGGTACTCCCAAGGAAACGCATTATTAGACCACTACCCCACGACTTGCAACCTGGGATTCTCTAGGGTTCCTGAGGCTTACACTGAAGCCTAAATGGGGTTTCACACCCCCAAGAACTCCGGCTTGTAATCAAGGAAGTCTACCTCCTACGCTTCTTTTCAGATGAACGAAGAAATTGCATTTAAAGTAATGTATCAATGAGACAATCAGTAGGAGCCGTGTGAGGGACTCGAACCCATGCTCTGGGTACTCCGAAACAAATGCCTTACACCACTGTATCACGACATGGTCAAATGTCTTTGTGGTCCTTATTCTCTCGGCCGCGAAAGCCTGTATGTTCCCCAAGGTGTAATTACTTACGTGTAATTACCTAAGTGTAGTTACAGGATGAGAGATAAGCTCGTGGTGCCCCGTCTTCCCAGCACACTCTGTCATATAACGCTTTGAAACTATTATGTTTGTGTGTGGGTGTGTGTGTGTGTGGGTGTGGGTGTGTGTGTGTGTGTGTGTGTGTGTGTGTGTGTGTGTGTGTGTGTGTGTGGGTGTGTGTGTGTACTCACCTATTTGTACTCACCTATTTGTGCTTGAGGGGGTTGAGCTTTGGCTCTTTGGTCCCGCCTCTCAACTGTCAATCAACTGGTGTACAGATTCCTGAGCCTACTGGGCTCTATCATATCTACATTTAAAACTGTGTATGGAGTCAGCCTCCACCACATCACTGCCTAATGCATTCCATCCGTTAACTACTCTGACACTGAAAAAGTTCCTTCTAACGTCTCTGTGGCTCATGTGGGTACTCAGTTTCCACCTGTGTCCCCTTGTTCGCGTCCCACCAGTGTTGAATAGTTTATCCTTGTTTACCCGGTCGATTCCTCTGAGGATTTTGTAGGTTGTGATCATGTCTCCCCTTACTCTTCTGTCTTCCAGTGTCGTAAGGTGCATTTCCCGCAGCCTTTCCTCGTAACTCATGCCTCTTAGTTCTGGGACTAGTCTAGTGGCATACCTTTGGACTTTTTCCAGCTTCGTCTTGTGCTTGACAAGGTACGGGCTCCATGCTGGGGCCGCATACTCCAGGATTGGTCTTACATATGTGGTGTACAAGATTCTGAATGATTCCTTACACAGGTTCCTGAACGCTGTTCTGATGTTAGCCAGCCTCGCATATGCCGCAGACGTTATTCTTTTTATGTGGGCTTCAGGAGACAGGTTTGGTGTGATATCAACTCCTAGATCTTTCTCTCTGTTCGTTTCATTAAGTACTTCACCTCCTATTCTGTATCCTGTGTCTGGCCTCCTATTTCCACTGCCTAGTTTCATTACTTTGCATTTACTCGGGTTGAACTTCAACAGCCATTTGTTGGACCATTCACTCAGTCTGTCTAGGTCATCTTGTAGCCTCCTACTATCGTCCTCCGTTTCAATCCTCCTCATAATTTTTGCATCATCGGCAAACATTGAGAGAAACGATTCTATACCCTCTGGGAGATCATTTACATATATCAGAAACAGTATAGGTCCAAGGACTGACCCCTGCGGGACTCCACTCGTAACGTCTCGCCAATCTGAGACCTCACCCCTCACACTGACTCGTTGTCCCTGTTGCTTAGGTACTCCTGTATCCAACGGAGTACCTTCCCTTTCACTCCAGCCTGCATCTCCAGCTTTTTCACTAGCCTCTTGTGTGGCACTGTATCAAAGGCTTTATGACAATCCAAAACTATGCAGTCTGCCCACCCTTCTCTTTCTTGCCTTATTTTTGTTGCCTGGTCGTAGAATTCAAGTAACCCTGTGAGGCAGGACCTGCCATCCCTGAACCCATGTTGATGCTGTGTTACAAAGTTCTTTCGTTCCAGGTGCTCCACTAGCTTTCTTCGCACAATCTTCTCCATCAGCTTGCATGGTATGCAGGTTAGGGACACTGGCCTGTAGTTCAGTGCCTCCTGTCTATCCCCTTTCTTGTATATCGGGACTACATTAGCTGCTTTGTGTGTGTGTGTGTGTGTGTGTGTGTGTGTGTGTGTGTGTGTGTGTGGGTGTGTGTGTGTGTGTGTGTGTGTGTGTGTTATTGAACATGACGGAAATGGTTAGTTCTATGATCCTATTGCACAAAGCGTGTCGATGAAGGATGTGTTTCGTTAAAGCTCTCTTCATCATCTTCGGAGGCAGAGGGAAAATAAATAACTTGTATTAGGTCATGTAAAACTGAGGTCAGGTATTTCTTGAAATGCTTTTCCTGTATGCTGAGTCTATCGCCCCGACGCAATATAGCGAGAATGCAACGGACATTTCTTCATATATATAAAAATAGACATATCCTGAACTGAGGTATATTCGCTGTTTTCAGGTGATTCCATCGTTATTTTTATCAGCTGCCGCTCGAAGGACTTCGTCATGCACTTAGTCATCGAAATGAGCGTACGGAATAGCGGGACAAGCCCTCCGGAGGTACCGTTTCCCATCCTGTAAAGTTATCCTTGAAAGATTTTCCTCCCTGGCTGGCTGGTTGACGTAGCTGACATGTTCGGTATATGACGGACCCTCTAAGCTCGTGGTGGGTGCACACCAAACCCAGCGCCACCTCTCTAAGATGTATGTGGTCTCTTTAAGATGAATGTGGCCTGTAAGATGTATGGTTTCAAAGATGCACGTGCTCTCTAAGACTCTAAGATCTTTAAGAATAAGAGTGTTCTCAGAAGGAGTGCATTGAAATGATGGATTAACTGTAAACCATTTGTGAACAACGATTCACAAAGAAACAAAACTCCTCTCAACTCTGCGACTAATATATAAATATATATATATATATATATATATATATATAT
>WNGS01164437.1:1800414-1827529 GCA_020271785.1 Procambarus virginalis
GATAACCTGGAGCGTTGAGGAGAGCGTGCAGCCAGGAGCGTAAACACCGCACTACTGATAAGCCTTTCGCACTAGCCCGGATGAGGACGATAACCCTCGTTTCCTAACACTCCTAAATATGGGTGGTGGCTAGAGGTGCGGCCAGGCGTCACGGTCGGGGTGGGGTTGAGGCGGGGGGGAGGGGGTTTGGACATAGGCGGGATTGTGATAGAGGTTGGGTTGGGATAGAGGGATAGGTGGATAGACTTCCCAAACACCTATGAGTGAATGTTAAGTTAGAATGTAAAGGCACAACCCTTTACCAAACCTGTACACCTTTCCTCAATCATGGCTGCTTTGTTTACATTTATTAAAGAGTTGATGAGCTTCTAAAGCGAGGTTATTATTGTTATAAACAAGGGCGTAGTCCAGACCTCACTAACACGATCACTGAGAAAGATATAAAGGTTTCGTAAATGGCTGCCTATAACACGTTTCTGCTGGACACAGTCTGGGGCGTCGAGCGCTCTGTCAGGCGCCACAGCGCTCCGGTCTATGAACATCTGTCTGATTATATAACATTGTTATTATATAACATTAACACATTATATAACATTGTTCGTGTGTTGACCCCTGGTGATGGTGTCCTCTTGTGTTGACCCTGGTGCTGGTGTCCTCTTGTGTTGACCCTGGTGCTGGTGTCCTCTTGTGTTGACCCTGGTGTTGGTGTCCTCTTGTGTTGACCCTGGTGATGGTGTCCTCTGGTGTTGACCCCTGGTGCTGGTGTCCTCTGGTGTTGACCCTGGTGCTGGTGTCCTCTGGTGTTGACCCTGGTGTTGGTGTCCTCTGGTGTTGACCCCTGGTGATGGTGTCCTCTGGTGTTGACCCTGGTGCTGGTGTCCTCTGGTGTTGACCCTGGTGCTGGTGTCCTCTGGTGTTGACCCTGGTGCTGGTGTCCTCTAGTGTTGACCCTGGTGTTGGTGTCCTCTAGTGTTGACCCTGGTGTTGGTGTCCTCTAGTGTTGACCCTGGTGTTGGTGTCCTCTGGTGTTGACCCTGGTGCTGGTGTCCTCTAGTGTTGACCCTGGTGTTGGTGTCCTCTAGTGTTGACCCTGGTGATGGTGTCCTCTGGTGTTGACCCTGGTGATGGTGTCCTCTTGTGTTGACCCTGGTGATGGTGTCCTCTGGTGTTGACCCTGGTGGTGGTGTCCTCTGGTGTTGACCCCTGGTGATGGTGTCCTCTGGTGTTGACCCCTGGTGATGGTGTCCTCTAGTGTTGACCCCTGGTGATGGTGTCCTCTGGTGTTGACCCTGGTGGTGGTGTCCTCTTGTGTTGACCCTGGTGCTGGTGTCCTCTGGTGTTGACCCTGGTGTTGGTGTCCTCTTGTGTTGACCCCTGGTGATGGTGTCCTCTGGTGTTGACCCTGGTGTTGGTGTCCTCTTGTGTTGACCCTGGTGATGGTGTCCTCTGGTGTTGACCCTGGTGGTGGTGTCCTCTGGTGTTGACCCTGGTGTTGGTGTCCTCTTGTGTTGACCCCTGGTGATGGTGTCCTCTTGTGTTGACCCCTGGTGATGGTGTCCTCTGGTGTTGACCCCTGGTGTTGGTGTCCTCTGGTGTTGACCCTGGTGATGGTGTCCTCTGGTGTTGACCCTGGTGATGGTGTCCTCTGGTGTTGACCCCTGGCGATTGTGTCCTCTTGTGTTGACCCCTGGTGATGGTGTCCTCTGGTGTTGACCCTGGTGCTGGTGTCCTCTGGTGTTGACCCTGGTGTTGGTGTCCTCTGGTGTTGACCCCTGGTGATGGTGTCCTCTGGTGTTGACCCTGGTGCTGGTGTCCTCTGGTGTTGACCCTGGTGTTGGTGTCCTCTGGTGTTGACCCTGGTGATGGTGTCCTCTGGTGTTGACCCTGGTGCTGGTGTCCTCTGGTGTTGACCCTGGTGATGGTGTCCTCTGGTGTTGACCCTGGTGCTGTGTCCTCTGGTGTTGACCCTGGTGATGGTGTCCTCTGGTGTTGACCCTGGTGTTGGTGTCCTCTGGTGTTGACCCTGGTGATGGTGTCCTCTGGTGTTGACCCTGGTGATGGTGTCCTCTGGTGTTGACCCTGGTGTTGGTGTCCTCTGGTGTTGACCCTGGTGATGGTGTCCTCTGGTGTTGACCCCTGGTGATGGTGTCCTCTGGTGTTGACCCCTGGTGCTGGTGTCCTCTGGTGTTGACCCTGGTGCTGGTGTCCTCTTGTGTTGACCCTGGTGATGGTGTCCTCTGGTGTTGACCCTGGTGTTGGTGTCCTCTGGTGTTGACCCCTGGTGATGGTGTCCTCTTGTGTTGACCCTGGTGTTGGTGTCCTCTGGTGTTGACCCCTGGTGATGGTGTCCTCTGGTGTTGACCCCTGGTGCTGGTGTCCTCTGGTGTTGACCCTGGTGTTGGTGTCCTCTTGTGTTGACCCCTGGTGATGGTGTCCTCTGGTGTTGACCCCTGGTGCTGGTGTCCTCTTGTGTTGACCCTGGTGATGGTGTCCTCTGGTGTTGACCCTGGTGTTGGTGTCCTCTTGTGTTGACCCTGGTGATGGTGTCCTCTGGTGTTGACCCTGGTGATGGTGTCCTCTGGTGTTGACCCTGGTGATGGTGTCCTCTGGTGTTGACCCTGGTGTTGGTGTCCTCTGGTGTTGACCCCTGGTGATGGTGTCCTCTGGTGTTGACCCTGGTGCTGGTGTCCTCTGGTGTTGACCCTGGTGTTGGTGTCCTCTTGTGTTGACCCTGATGATGGTGTCCTCTGGTGTTGACCCTGGTGTTGGTGTCCTCTAGTGTTGACCCTGGTGATGGTGTCCTCTTGTGTTGACCCTGGTGTTGGTGTCCTCTGGTGTTGACCCCTGGTGATGGTGTCCTCTGGTGTTGACCCCTGGTGATGGTGTCCTCTGGTGTTGACCCTGGTGATGGTGTCCTCTTGTGTTGACCCCTGGTGATGGTGTCCTCTGGTGTTGACCCCTGGTGATGGTGTCCTCTGGTGTTGACCCCTGGTGCTGGTGTCCTCTGGTGTTGACCCTTGTGATGGTGTCCTCTGGTGTTGACCCCTGGTGCTGGTGTCCTCGGTTTTGACCCTTGTTGATGGTGTCCTCTGGTGTTGACCCCTGGTGCTGGTGTCCTCTTGGTGTTGACCCTGGTGTTGGTGTCCTCTGGTGTTGACCTTGGTGATGGTGTCCTCTGGTGTTGACCCCTGGTGCTGGTGTCCTCTTGTGTTGACCCTGGTGATGGTGTCCTCTGGTGTTGACCCCTGGTGCTGGTGTCCTCTTGTGTTGACCNAGCAGCTCTGGAAACCAACAATTAGTAAAGCTCTATTAATAAAATGTGATATTTGAGCATATATTCAGGTCCAGAACAGAAATATTGGTAAACAGTTTACTGGGCCTGTTTACTCTAGGTCTGGTTTACACCCATTGTTTTCTCTAGCCCCTGACTCTCTGGTACAATAACGTGTCCAAAATTATCTGCATCAGTCAGGTCCTTGACACAGTAATATACAATACGGGTAAAAATATGTCACTATAGCTGGAGTTTACCGGGGTTCATGCCGGGAGTCCCAAGATGGCGGCCTCCCGCATCATACTAAACCTACCATCATCTTGAGGTTATCTTGAGATGATTTTGGGGCTTAGCATCCCAGCGGCCCGGTCCTCATCATCAGGTTTAAGCGATCACAACAACGAAAGTACCTTTTTTACGTGGAAATTACTGAAAGGCAGTATAAGTAGGTCCGTGCACGAAATTATCATTTTATTGAACTTTCCTCGACTCTTCAAACGTGTTCCATCTTGTCTATGTATCTCATGTTAATAGATTTAATAACCACAACTTGCTACCATGCTTACAGCACTGTTTCATATTATAAACCGACTTCTATCGTTAAAACCTGATGTTTTGCCTACAAGTTTCCGATGTACAGATACCTTATAACTCCCTTTGCCCTCTCTTAACATTGTATTTCATCAGACGGGAACTAATAGCAGTAGTCTGCACACTCTTCTCTTACTGCCAAGCTTGAGGTGGTTACCTTGAGGTGCTTCCGGGGCTTAGCGTCCCCGCGGCCCGGTCGTCGACCAGGCCTCCTGGTTGCTGGACTGATCAACCAGGCTGTTTTGACGCGGCTGCTGGCAGCCTGACGTACGAGTCACAGCCTGGTTGATCAGGTATCCGGACCAATGTTGCATAGTGTGTTTGTCTTCATTCCTGCTCCACGTACACAACACAACCTGTCCTCTTAAAAATAACGTCGCCTTTGGCCATTTGCTCGTATGCCCGAAAGTGGATGTAATTTGAAAATGAAAAAAAATGAAAATAAATTTAAGACTATTTTTTCAACAACGGTTAGTTAACGGTCCTCTGATAGGTTAGGTGGGCAGGAAATTCTCCTACAGTTTCAAAACGTTATGAAAATGTTATTGAAAGTTAACTCTCCTAACCTTTCCGAGTAGGCCGGACGACTCAAACAGAAAACGGGACAGTACGTCACTTTTGTGAGTCGATTTCATTTCAAATTACGTCCACTTTTGGCCATAGCGGCGCATACCAGCCAAAAGCGACGTTATTTTTAAGATGACGGGTTGCACAATCACCTCCGCCTACTGAGCTCGTAAACGTCATTCACAGAATATGTCTGCTTGTGTAGCTTGTTCTTCAACATCAACGTACCTTCTTTTACATCTCTCTCTCAATAAAGTCCACTACGGGCTCACCATAGCCCGTGCTACTTGGAACTTTTTGTTCCAAGTAACTGAATCTAAAACATCAACATCATCAACTCTCTCTCTCTCTCCCATCAACTGATAACATAGAGTAAAGTCGCCTCCTTGAGTAGTTAGGAGAAACTATTTTGATGAGTTTGTCCTCAAGCCTAAGTTATATCAGGAGACCCAGACTTGAGTCCATTGATGTCCCACTCAATGGACACTAATGTCTATTGAGTGGGACATCAATGGACACTTATGTCCATTGATTATTGTCCAATGGTTTAATCGGAGCAGATTTTTATGATTTGAATTCTACTCTTGTTTTCTTATTTATATATTCATTATAAAGTCTTCTCTATCCTCTAGCATCCTCTAACACAAGCATCCTCTAACACAAGCATCCTCTAACACAAACATCCTCTAACACAAACGTCAACTAACACAAACATCCTCTAACACAAACATCCTCTAACACAAGCATCCTCTAACACAAGCATCCTCTAACACAAGCATCCTCTAACACTAGCATCCTCTACCACAAACATCCTCTAACACAAGCATCCTCTAACACTAGCATCCTCTAACACAAACATCCTCTAACACAAGCATCCTCTAACACTAGCATCCTCTAACACAAACATCAACTAACACAATCATCCTCTAACACAAACACCCTCTAACACAAACATCCTCTAACACAAACGTCAACTAACACAAACATCCTCTAACACTAGCCGTGTCTAAATCAGTTATGCCTCAAACAATACACCTCAGGTCTCTGTATTATGTCCCTAACATTCTACTATACCTTCTGCAGGTAAAGTTTAACAAAAATTAATCCTAATCTGGGTGGCCCAAGAAGCGAACACTTTAAAATACATATATATAAAGAATACCAAAAATTCAATAGAACTTTGATACACCACGGCAACAAAATTATTAAGTTTGCACTTGGTGTGTGTAACTTTGGCGTTGCCTCGTCTAAGTTGGGGAAAAGAAATAAAACCTAAATGAGCAACTTGGTGAGAAAACAAAATGTCTCACATTTTTCCTTGCCAACCCTTTCTAAACTTACGTGTTAAAAAAGTCTATTTAATCTGAGCGCTGACTATGTTTGGTTCCTCGTAATAGTTTAGGGAGGTACCTTTGTGGGGGTGTTGAGGGCTGGTGTTCTGGGGCCTTTGGTGTATGTCTATTGGAGGTACCTTTGTGGGGGTGTTGAGGGCTGGTGTTCTGGGGCCTTTGGTGTATGTCTATTGGAGGTACCTTTGTGGGGGTGTTGAGGGCTGGTGTTCTGGGGCCTTTTGTGTATGTCTATTGGAGGTACCTTTGTGGGGGTGTTGAGGGCTGGTGTTCTGGGGCCTTTGGTGTATGTCTATTGGAGGTATCTTTGTGGGGGTGTTGAGGGCTGGTGTTCTGGGGCCTTTGGTGTATGTCTACTGGAGGTAGGCTGGCCTGGTCGTTAAGATAACACTAGCCTAGTCGCAGCCCGTCCTCCAAAGACCCAAAAGTGATTCCATGCACCCGTCAAACCCCCTGTTTTTTTAATGAAAAACGGTTTACACACGACTCACAACTGTTGACGTTCGAACACTTCCGGAACAAGTGCTTCACTGACGACTTTTGTTCGAACCACAACGCTGTAAATGCTTCACCCACGTACTACAAATACAAATAATCGCCAACAGAACCTAAACACCTAACCTAACCTATGCCTATGTATGCACAATATGCTGATATATTATAATATTAATTTATATTTGGATAAATTCCTGTTTTGAATGAACAGCATGTTAAAATTTATGAATGCGTCTGTGGGGTCGACCGCTGGATGTAATGGACTTGAGTTGAGGACGGGTTGCTAGTCGCCAAGACAACACTGGCCTGGTCATTAGGGCAACACTGGTGGGCCAGATATGGATTTAAGACCGTACAAAATACACATACATGTCAACTAACTCGCTATAGAGACACCAAGACCCCCTTAAATATTAGAAACCCAATTATTAGCCTTACACTGCTTGCCTTAGGGAACTCCATCATGTAGAATGCATTGAGAACAATGTGTGGTGGTGACCTTTTTGTGTCTCAAGGTCGAAAAAGTCTTCTAGCGGGATCTCCGACTTCATCTTCAGAGCCATCTCATTTGGTCTGGACATAACGTTGCAGAATATTTCCAGATTTAAGAGAGTGATTTGGACCTCATTGAAGATGGTTTCGGCGAGAATCCGGGAGCCGTCCTTGGGTCGAGGGAACTGGAATGGGACCAACAAACAAAGATCTCAGTGGTGGAGATGTCGGTGTGCAAGTTCGTCGTGGTACCGGTCAATGCTGGCCCGGTCACCCATGACCTCTGATGCAGCGACCAACGCTACAGAATCCGTCCCGCCTATTAAACTCTTCTACAGGAATGCAGGATATGAGTCACAATAACGTGGCTAAAGTATGTTGATCAGACCACACACTAGAAGTTGAAGGGACGACGACGTTTCGGTCCGTCCCTTCACCTTCTAGTGTGTGGTCTGGTCAACATACTTCAGCCACGTTGTTGTGACTCATCGCCTGCACGAGCTCAAGAAGACCGTCTGGTCTCCACAACAAACGAAAAGCCTTGAAAGAGATGAATCTTGTCTATGCCTTGACATGCTACTAAGGAAGTGTCAGCCCTTACGATCTTAATATATAAGAA
Organism: Procambarus virginalis; assembly: GCA_020271785.1. Classification (NCBI taxonomy): domain Eukaryota; kingdom Metazoa; phylum Arthropoda; class Malacostraca; order Decapoda; family Cambaridae; genus Procambarus; species Procambarus virginalis. The sequence continues at coordinate 1,807,802 of WNGS01164437.1, forward strand.
AGATAGCAACAAGTCGTCTGACTGCAGAAGCAACATGACTCCTTTTCTTGAAGTGATTTCACCTTACCTTGAGCTCTGTCAAAGAGCAGTTGTTTTTTTTTTACACACAATCAGAGGCATCTTGACCAACAGCACTTAAACAATCTATAGACACGACACTTAAAGACTTGACATAGCCGAGGCACTACACGTCATCACATCTATCAAGAGACAGTTTACACTTAGATACACCTTACCGTTCTCTTGATCAAGAGACCCTCTTTGTTGTTCTTTGGTGCTCCTCTTTGCACCACACCTACGACCCCAGGCCACACCTACGATCCTAGGCCACACCTACGACCCCAGGCCACACCTACGACCCCAGGCCACACCTACGACCCCAGGCCACACCTACGACCCCAGGCCACACCTACGACCCCAGGCACCATCTCCTCATCCTGCTTGGTGTATATAGTCACTGTGCTCGAAACATATATATATACAAATACATAATAAAGCACAAAAAAGGAAGGGGGTGGTAGGAGAAAAGCACACAGAAACTGTATTGGAGAGGATTTAAACATTCCCTCTAATGCGTTGTGTGTGGTTTCCTCCGAGGCTATGGGTCCCCCTTCTTCCAGCCAGAGGTGGTACTCCTTTCCCTATATATATATATTATATATATATATTATATATATATATTATATATATATATATATATATTATAGAGGGAGTACCACCTCACATATATATATATATATATATATATATATATATATATATATAATATATATATATATATATATATATATATATATATATGTCGTACCTAGTAGCCAGAACACACTTCTCAGCCTACTATGCAAGGCCCGATTTGCCTAATAGGCCAAGTTTTCATGAATTAATTGTTTTTCGACAACCTAACCTACCTAACCTAACCTAACCTAACATTTTCGGCTACCTAACCTAACCTAACCTATAAAGATAGGTTAGGTTAGGTAGGGTTGTTAGGTTCGGTCATATATCTACGTTAATTTTAACTCCAATAAAAAAATTGACCTAATACATAATGAAATGGGTAGCTTTATCATTTCATAAGAAAAAAATTTGAGAAAATATATTAATTCAGAAAAACTTGGCTTATTAGGCAAATCGGGCATTGCATAGTAGGCCAAAAGTGAGTTCTGGCTACTAGGTACGACATATATATATATATATATATGTATATATATATTATATATTATATTATATATATATATATATATATATATATATATATATATATAATATATATATATATATATATATATATACGTTAATATATATATATTATATATATATATATATTACGTATATATATAATATATATATATATATATATATATATACGTATATATATATATATATATATATATATATATATATATATATATATATATATATATATATGTCGTACCTAGTAGCCAGAACGCACTTCTCAGCCTACTATGCAAGGCCCGATTTGCATAATAAGCCAAGTTTTCATGAAATAATATATTTTCTCTAATTTTTTCTTATGAATGATAAAGCTACCCATTTCATTATGCATGAGGTCAATTTTTTTTTATTGGAGTTAAAATTAACGTAGATATATGACCGAACCTAACCAACCCTACCTAACCTAACCTAACCTATCTATATATGTTAGGTTAGGTTAGGTAGCCGAAAAAGTTAGGTTAGGTTAGTTAGGTAGTTAGAATATATATATATATATTCAAAGCGTTCTGCTTTGAAAGAGACCAATGTCGTCTATGCCTTCAAATGCCCACTTGGGGACTGTAAGCCCCAAGAACTCAATATATAGGCAAGACAACAACATCTCTTTCCAGGCGATAACGATGCATAAGCAACAGGCCCTATCAAGGAACATATAATCTCTTCCCACAACCAAACCATCACCAGAGAAATCTTAACAAACAACACAGAAATCATTGATAGATACAGCGACAACAGGCGGCTTGACATCTGCGAGGCACTACACATCAAGAAGTCAACACCAGCAATCAACAGCCAATTAACGCACTACTATATTCTACCCACTTCAAGACTCCGCTCCATATAGAAACATCAAGAAATACGGGCCAATAGGCCTTCTGCAGTTACAGATCTATTCTTCCCTTATACCCATTGTTTCGTGTTCTGTTTTGTTCTCACCTCACCCCAAACCATTGTAACATGTCACCTCACCCAAATGCAGGTATTTAAACTCTGTTTCAGTTATAGTTGTTCTGTGTGTGTGTAACTAAAGTCTTTGAAATGTAATAAGTTTTACGAAACGCGCTCAAGTGTCGCGTCAGACTAAGAAATAAAGAATGAATTTTGGAGAATTGATTTTAATTTACCGTCATCAGTAAAACAAACATAAGGAAAATTGAGAAAATTCGTGTTAGAATTATTAATCTTACTTTTCGGTCATATTTAATAACATATGTCTACAGGAAAGACTGCTACCAAAATATACTAATATATATATATATATATATATATATATATATATATATATATATATATATAATATATATATATATACGAAACGTGATCAAAATAATCATTCGTATATATAATCATGATTACATATATATGTAATCATTCTATCGACTTCACAGGGCAAAATGTATTGTTAAAAGTAAGGATTTTGTTGAACGAAACGTGATCGAGTTTGTCTCCGCCTCCACCGGAGATCGAACCCGGAACCTCAGAACTACGAATCCGAAGCGCTGTCCACCCAGCTGCCAGGTGCCTTACCCCCCCCCCCTGGGTGGCATAATCTCCATCAATCACTTTACTCTCGACGCATCTATCCATAAGCCACCTGCCTGAACAACCAAACTTCATGCTGGACATATACTCCAGCCTCCATTAACGGGCTATTCATGCCCGTGCCATCTCTTGGTGGCTTAATCCATATAAAGCAATCAATCTCTGTACTCACTCACGGGAGACGTCTCCTGTCCACGAGGCTAACCATAGCCCGTGCTACTTGCCCGCTCCTGTGCCAGGTAAGTTACGGGCTCACCATAGCCCGTGCTACTTGCCCAGCTCCTGTGCCAGGTAAGTTACGGGCTCACCATAGCCCGTGCTACTTGCCCCGCTCCTGTGCCAGGTAAGTTACGGGCTCACCATAGCCCGTGCTACTTGCCCGCTCCTGTGCCAGGTAAGTTACGGGCTCACCATAGCCCGTGCTACTTGCCCAGCTCCTGTGCCAGGTAAGTTACGGCTCACCATAGCCCGTGCTACTTGCCCAGCTCCTGTGCCAGGTAAGTTACGGGCTCACCATAGCCCGTGCTACTTGGAACTTGTTCCGAGTAGCTGAATCTATAACAACAACAACTGTACTCACTGCCTCCGTAGATGCTGAAGAGAGTATCAGCGGAACGCGTCTTTGAGCGACACGCGTCTGGTTAAACAAAATGGTAAAATGAATTTTGGAGTGTTAAATTTTCAACTTTCTTCGCAAGTGAAGAAATATCGAGAAGATTGTGCAATAATCGTTATGTAACCATTCGGTCATCTTCAACAGCACACACACACACACACACACACACAACACACACACACACACACACACACACACACACACACGCTTGCGTACAAGCATTCGATTCCCGGCCAAGCCAGAAATAAATGGGCAACGTTTCTTTCACCCGATGGTACTGTTCACTTAGCACTAAATAGGTACCTGGGAGTCAGACAGCTGCTACGGGCTGAGTCCTGGGCATATGTGTGGGTGTGAGAGAAACATGTGATATTTCCTCACATATGTAACAGATGTGATAGTGGAAATTAGGAAAAGATTAGGAAAGATGTGGAAATTAGGTCGGGAATCATTACAAGGCATTAGACAACAGACGGGTAGAAAGGCGGGGTCCAAGCAGCTGGAGCCTGCAGACACAAATATTAAAAATATTAAAAAAAACAAAAACACACACACACATACGTGTGTTTGTGTGTTACAAGCACATACACACACACACGTATGTGTTTACAAGCACATACACACACACACACGTATGTGCTTGTAAACACATACGTGTGTGTGTGTGTATGTGCTTGTAAACACATACGTGTACTCGTGTGTGTGTGTGTGTGTGTGTGTTACAAGCACATACACACACACATGCAAGTTACGTGCCTTTAACCATAAATAATTTCACATCAAAAGCAAAGTATTAGTAGACCTCGGGTTATCATCTCTTAACTGTGCATAGCAATCACTTTGCGCGTCTGTTGGTAATACTCGCTCCATACCGCTACGAACGCCGACGTCACCAGCAGCAGCCGGTAAACATGGATTTGCTCACAAATCCATTTACGTTAGTTTAAACCTCTTGGCGCAAACACCCTAATAATCCTCCATTGATAACGACGGTGGTCGAGAGCTGCTCATCGACCCGGATTACTTGGCCTTAATCGTGTTTACCCCACAGGCAGCCTCCGCTATCGGCACTCGCTCGCGCTTCACGCACAGGTGTCGCGCCGGCCCGCGAAGAGTGTTTGGAGTGCACAAGAGGTGGGATATCGGAGCTCCAGCGGGCGGCCCACCTCCGTCGTATGGAGTGTCGTGATCCCACGAGCAGCGGGTTCGTGGAGCGTTAAGCGCTGGGAGCGATACGGGCTTGTCAAACACCGCCTACAAAGACAAGCGGGCTAAGGTACACCTCCTGATAGCCGCCAACCCGAACACCGCGATAATAACCCATTAGTTAAGACTCCTCAAAGGCCGTTGTTCGAATTTATTTAAGCTAGAATTTCAAGGGATCATGAAACATTTGAAGCTGAAGAGATTATGAAATATGGTAATGTTCACAGTTGCCTCGGATACTAATTATATTGGAATAAATTCACAAGGGCCGTGATTAGGGTTCGAACCTACGTCAGAGAGGATCCCAGACGCGCCTTAATCGATTGTGCCACGACATGGTAAAAGAATTGTAACCGGGAGTTCTACTGCCCCTCACACGGATCCTGCAGTCTCTCCGAGACACAAACCAGGGTTTGTGTCTCGGAGAGACTGCAAGATCCGTAAGAGGTCAGGAGAACTCCCGGTTACAATTCTTTTACCATCTTGGGACACAGTCGATTAAGGCGCGACTGGGATCCTCTCTGACGTAGGTTAGGTTAGGTTTTTAGGCGCAGATATTTCACCGAATCACCTCGTATGTTGGAGTCACATGAGTAACACAAATGCGAACTAGCTTGAATGATCCCCAAGCCAATATGCAACCGAAAATACCTCACCCCCTGAAGGATTCGACCCCAGACCGCCAGGAGCTCCATGCACCTATAGTGTGTCCAGGTGCATGGACACCTCTTCCGTGCACCTATTCACCTGAATTCGTGCACCTCACGACCTCAGTAACAAGCTGTAGGACTGATGACTTTCATCAGAGTATGACAAAGACACTGTGACTCCAGACTGGCTCTTACGGGCTATTCATGCCCGTGCCACCTCTTGGGTGGCTTAATCTTTATCAGTCAATCAATCCTGACTGATTTATTTGTTCTTGTGGAATGTGGGTCTCTGACGAGGACTCTGACGAGGACGCTGACGAGGTCTTTGACGAGGTCTCTGACGAGGACTCTGACGAGGTCTCTGACGAGGTAGGTCTCTGAAGTGAACTCTGACGAGGTCTCTGACGAGGACTCTGACGAGGACTCTGACGAGGACTCTGACGAGGACTCTGACGAGGTCGCTGACGAGGTGTCTGACGAGACGACTCTGACGAGGTCTGACTCTCTGACGTGGACTCTGACGAGGTCTCTGTCGAGGTCTCTGTCGAGGTCGCTGACGAGGTCTCTGACGAGGTCTCTGACGTGGACTCTGACGAGGTCTCTGAGGACCCACAGGTAGAAAACGGAACAGCCCGTCAATTTAGCGCTATCATTGACAACACATATTTTGACGTTGGGATTTTTACAACCAAAATACGATCTATTATTTGAGAAGACTGTTGATCAGCTGATTTCATTACGATATTGATTTGGGTTAATTAAAAACAATTAAGGATCTCATCTTAAACTGACGTCATTCCTCTGTGATAGCTGCTTACAGATTAACACCCTCAAATGTTTTATTGCTTTAGGTTCAAATAAAATGATTTAGGTTAAGTTATATGCCAACTTTTGTATACAAGCTTAGGTTAATCTATTTAGCATGTTAACTTGTTGTACACAAGCCTAGGTGTATTTAGTATGTTATCTTTTTTTCAGATTTAAGCCTAGGTTTAGTTAGTTCGGTTAAATTGGCTTAGATATATTTAAACAAGAGATAAACAAGAGATAATAGTAAACAACAGCTTGAGCTGAATCTTCAAGCATATTTACGACAATATACAGACTTCTATACAGACAAGAGTCCAACATGTTGTTCACACACGTATGGTACATGTTGCGAATCAACATCATACGTGTTCACACACGTATGATACAAGTTGCGTATCAACATCATACGTGTTCACACACGTATGATACAAGTTGCGTATCAACATCATACGTGTTCACACACGTATGATACATGTTGCATACCAACATCATACGTGTTCACACACGTATGATACAAGTTGTGTATCAACATCATACGTGTTCACACACGTATGATGTTGTACCGTACTTGAGAATGGCTTGATCATGACATACCTTAATTAAAAATCAACAAGCACCATCGTATGAAAGGATTAATTGGTTTCGTTTGGTGTTGGGCTTAAGGCCAATCAACTGCACGATGGTTATTAAGGGCCGTGACTCTAGCTAACTGACCATCCGGCCATGTATACTTTGGCCCTAAATATACTCCAGGTATACGGTAAACTTCCAGTGTATAGACACAGAGGAGGTGAGTTTACCTCTTCATGAAGCTGTCCCGACCAAAGATACTGATAAACCTGAAACACAACGATTATATTAAATTATATATTATCTATTTGTTTGAAAACCCATTAATGCTGTAAATAAACCCAATTAGGCCAAAACAAGCAGTAAAACTTCATTGGAATAGGAACCGCAGCAGAAGTGCAAAAAATAGGGAAACTGGCTTACAAGAGGTTCGTAATTGGGTCCCTGACGACGCAAGACAAATAGACAACAAGAAAGACCGTCTGGAAGATGGCTAGACTGGATCACGCCTGTGTTCAGTGAGGTGATCCAGTCAGTGACTGTATACAGGTCGTTCAGTGAACCAGTCAGTGACTGTTAGTCGACTTTTCCACCATCGTGGCCCCGAGACGATCAAGGCAGGTGTCTGGTAATCACCAGAACGCCAGTTCAAGTCACTCCATTACCTTAAAATTATTTATATATATATATATATATATATATATATATATATATATATATATATATATATATATATAATATGCACACACTTGCTTAAACACGCAAGTTAGAAGTATAGAAACTTTAGACACAAACACCCACCAGGGGACTTGAACCCTGGCCGTCAAGATGGCAGGTACGCACTTATACCCACTACACCATACTCAGAGCCCTAAAAGAAGTGGGAATTCTGGGATATTTAACTCCCATACAACCCATCTTCTTCCAGGCAATGGTACAGTGAGGGGTCTTTGACGTTTTCTATCAAGCCCTGTTATATGTGGGAGAACACGTAGTTCATGCTTAATGCACTACAGCCTATTTACCCAAATAGTCCGTAGCCATTTACCCAACACCCAAATCACGGAACTATTTACTCTACCCACCATGAGAGTAAGGACAAGACCAGAACATAACGATGCCAACACAGAAGACACTGTTCAACATAACAGGCCAAATACACTTGATTAATCTTTGAATGTAGATAGGAGCTGCCTCGTATGGGCCAATAGGCCTTCCGCAGTTACCTTTATTCTTATGTGCTTCAACCCCACATTTATCCCTTATGTATCCCCCATGTTTTTACCTTTATTGTCTTATATATATATATATATATATATATATATATATATATATATATATATATATATATATATATATATGGTTGTCATAAGCGTCCACAACATGTAGATGAGACGGGACAAATAAAAGCGATAACAGACATCAAAGAAGACTGGAGCACACCGGCCCCGTCCCCCTCCACGTCTCTCTAGCCCACCGAGGCGACCCCGTCAATATTTCCCTCACAGACCGGACTGAACAAAGTTCCTATTGATTGGTGCTCGCAAGGTCGGTCGGGTCGTGGAGCCTCGAGGCGCTATGGTACTTAAGTGTTCACGCTCACGATTTCCTTGTCTGATTTAATTACATTTCTCTGCGTTAAAGAACTCTTTGAAATCATATCTTCCAGTATTTAAGCTTTCCGTGAGTATATTTTATCAATGAATGGTTTGATGGACTTCAAATTGCTTTCAAATACGCGGTAATGGGAGGTATGGAAGGAAATGTATGGAAATGATGAAGAAAAAGAGCTCTGCCAGAATGGTTAAATCATTTGAAATGAGTATGAGGACAAGGAGTTAAGGTTTAAGGACCGAATGAAGGAAAGGTGGCTAACAACTTGGACCATTGGGGATCGAACGCCGACCCCGCAAGATGCTAAACCATCGCCCTACCAACATGTTTAAGTGAATGGACTAAAAGGGAATATAGAATACATATTGAGTGCCACAGTTACTTATGGTGTTATTAAGGATGTTTATAAGTGTGTTCGGACTAGTGTAAGCAGCACGAACCTCATGATATACCTCATATATAATGAACCTCATGATATACCTCGTATATAAGACCCTCATGATATACCTCATATACAAGACCCTCATGGTATACCTCACATATAAAGCACAGGTCAAGTTGGTGAAAAATCACGTTGTATTTTCTTCCTAAATCCATTTATAAACACAACTTTTGAATATAACTCCTAGTTTCCAGCAGGGACTTCTGTGGGAACCGACCTGTGAGATTTATATATATTTAATTTATATGAATTTATATAGAATTTATATTTACGTTAATTTATATATTTCGATAGCAATTTGTATGATGTTAAGTGGACTGTATTTCTGCAATAGTCTCACAAATCGATCCTTACACATTAGGGGGGTTTATATTGAATTTATATATATGCAGCCAATCAAACTACAGTATTAAACTACATATATTAGTATACATTGAAGAGGTTCCTTATCTTATTATACAGCAGGCTTAGTTCACCAGGTATAACTAGGATGTTGACACCAAATTATCCTCGTTTGAGGCTACGGCTACCGTCACCCAGTAACTGATGTACCAAGTCTTGCTTCCTCTTCTTGTTCCTGTCAAAGGGCGCTAGCTGTAAAGCCAGAATCCTAATATATGACAGCTATATCAGAGAAAACACTGTATATTATATATGATAAGAACCAAGGCTTAATTACCTTTTATTAAGAGGCTGTTCGCATTCTAACCGGTTTGCCCAATATCTACCTAACATTTAACTGGCCAGAAATGCTTAGATAAATGGGTTTCGGTAGAACACTGCCCTTGTTTATTGTTGACAGTGTGTTGATGATGGAAGACCACTACTCTGATCTCCGTCACATTTCGTCCAAGAGAAATTATAGGAACCGAATTTGCTCCCTGCGCCTCTGGTCTTAACAACAATGGCTGACCACTTCCTCACTGATGCCTTGGTACTTTGTCCAGATATCAGTAACTGATAGAAGGGGGTCACATTTACTTTATTTTGATACAGATAATTAAGTTAATTCAAATGAGATGTTTTTATGATGGTAAAAAGTCCAAAGACTAATGTATTTAAGAATAATTCCAACACAATAGCTGGTGAATTATAATAGTATGTGGCAATGATATCCCGTTTTCTATTGACGGAAAATTCCACTACAAGCTATATTTTCTATGGGGTAACTTGTGTATACAAGACAGCAACAATATTATCTGCATGTTGAATTGATATTATTAAATGGTGTCGGGTTTTCCGACAACTTCAGGCATATGTAACTTACTCAACATATTAAGGTACGTTCATTTGAACATAACAAGTCATTGGAATCACTTATGATTTTATCATTATAATCATTGGAATTGATATGCGATGTTTAAAGCTGAAACTATTTTATATAACATATATCTACTCTCCACAAATAAAACATTTGCCGTTCTTCGAAACATTGAAGCAATATTCAGTTGAGTGGGAAGACAGCCAAGCCATGAGCTGATTTTGGTGTTCAGGAAGAAACATGTATTTTTCATGGCTGCCTTATTGTCACTGGCGCTTTGAACGGAGAGAATGTTTGTTTATTTTACCCTGAAAGGCGAGTTTATTGGACAGCGTCACTCATCCTGTGAGTAAACCTCCCGCCATAGCAGCAGGTACAACCCAATAAGAACACTCGCTGGCTTGTTCATCCTGTCACTTGTACCAAGACGCAGCTGGGACTAACGTAACTGTCTCAAGTGAACAGGTTTTCAAGCAACGAGATTAACATTCACCAATTCCTAAGATTGCGATATCTTACGCGCGCAACATCAAGTTACGGGCTCACCATAGCCCGTGCTACTTGGAACTTTGTTCCAGGTAGTGAATCTTTAACAACAACAACAACATTACACGCGCAAATTGGAGGAATCTTTTTAAGAACGGTACTGATTTATATATGACAAATAATGTTTTCATAATGCAAACAATGTGGTATTTATTATTTTTCTCAGATTTTTAATGTCTCTTAGCTGGACAGTCTCTTAGGCAGTAGTCAAGACCTCCCCCATCTCTCGTACCACAGATTCTGCGACTCCTCTGCTCAGCTGTTGTTTCCATGGGTACTTGCAAACCGATTCCTCCATATCTTTGTCCATAATCAGTGAGGTTGTTACCAGCGTACAGATTCACCGACATGCTCTTCTGTCCTCATTTCCTCAGTTTCCTTGTCGCGGTGATGTTGCCTGATGATGTCTCTAATTTGTTGAAGTCTTGGGTATGAAGTATTCCATATGGTCTCCTTCAGCGCCCTCAGCAGCCAGCATATCTGCTCATTCATTTCCAAAGATTCAAATGTGAAATGGAATATATACGAACTTGATCACTCTTTCGTGATTAACATTTTTACAGCTTTCTTAATTTCAGGGACTGTCCCTTGGATTTCTGCCTATGCTTTTTTTTTCAAAAGTTTTTGTAGTACGGCTTTTGAGTGTGTACAGATCAATGCTTCTCTCGTGATTTTTCTAGATATTTTAATGCGATAACAATAGCAGTTAGCTCTGCTTACACTGAGAGATCACAGTTCTCAATACGTGTTTTTTTTAATTTCCGTTTAGAAAGACTTTACTCCTAATTGCATTGTAAGAAGCTTCACCCCAGACATCAGTGGGACTGGTAGAACTATCAGTGTTAGAATTGATCTAATTCTTGTCCTTCTCCTGTATCAATTTTCTTGAAACACTTACGTCTCCTTTCTTGTAGAAGCATGCTCCATGATTTCGTTGTCATCTCGTTTAATTGAGTTTTGTCTAGTTCATCCTCCCAAGGAGCCTCGCTCAAGCAGATGGAGACGTCCTTCTTGGTGACAATATCTCGGTGTATAACGGCAGCTGGCATTGATGACATCTGCGGTCTACAGGATCCTTTAAGCCTGTTTCCAAATAGGTAGAAGCATACGAGCGGAACATTGCCGGGATGCATATAGAATACGGTAGATGCCAGCACCTTCCCCGACCCCCTCGCGGCCAAGCTCTCATGTCGACGTTCTCTTTACAACACTGACAATGACGCCGCCCGCCTTTATTCGACGCCAACCTAGAGACCAGAGTTCCTTGACGCGCCGCAAGTCGTGATAAACGAAATGAGACAACATTCATTTTTCAACACACCATCGTTGCTTTCCATAGCGCATAGACCACAAGTTCTGGAGGCGTGTAGGCCGTCAGGCGAGAGCAGGGTGTTGGACGCCACTACCAGCAGGGGAACGAGAGGGTATGCATGCAGCAGGCCAGGGTGATGGTGGGTGTGAATGTGAGAATATGTTACATGAGAGGAGATTGGAGATCTGAGGAGGAGTGGCTGGTGGCTCATACAGGTTCCATCATCACGGGATGCCAAATAGTCCCCAGGGAGTCGTTCCTGGCCTCCCTGATGTGGCGGAGGCGGCGAGCCAGACGCCACCACCTCCAACACACTTCCATTTGTCTGCTTTACCTTCGCGGCAAATAGAAAACGCCTCACGCATTTACTGTAATTAATAGGCATTAGGATATTTACGGACTGCAAAACAAAACTAAACAGAAACTAAATGCGTAAAGCCCTAGAGCCCGGATATAGGATGAAATATATACTCCAGGAGACGCTCGCTAGCGGGAGCGGGGCCCTCCGCGCCATATTTGGGGATCAGGGCGGGAAATAGAAATACGAAATTGCCGATTTTCCTGTTATTTTTCAGACGAGATATGACGGAGGAAATTGTTTCTCCAGTCGCAGGGCCTGCCTACAGTTTTCATGGATGATCTGCAAGGGAGGTGTCTCTTTTTTTGGTGGCTTGAGAGCTACGCACCGTGGCGCGTAAGCCTCTTTGAAATTTTACGATGTTGGAAAGTTTGTTGTCGAATTCCATTGAATTTTAACCCAGACTGATATTTATAATTGTGTTTATATCTTGTTTTCTTATCCTGTTATTTTACAATACACGAATGAAATATGTATAGTATGTTACAGATTAAGATTTAAACTAAAAAAAATTTAGTCATAAATGGTAAATATATAATTGGTTTAGTTTACGCCAAAGTTAGATATATGTAATATATATATATGGAGTTAAATCATTAATTCATCTAGGGTGGCCTAAGTTATGAATGTGACTGGCAGCTACTAGTTGTTCCTGTTAACTGTGATACCTGTCCCATACAGGTGTGTATTGACCACTTGCTCTCTCTTCTGTTTAAACAGGTGTGTACAGGAGCCTTCTGACTCCTAACACTGAGAGCTTTACCTTGAGGTTACTCTTGAGGTTATCTTGAGATGATTTTGTTTTTTTTTTTAGTGTCCCCGCGGCCCGGTCCTCGACCAGGCCTCCACCCCCAGGAAGCAGCCCGTGACAGCTGACTAACACCCAGGTACCTATTTTACTGCTAGGTAACAGGGGCATAGGGTGAAAGAAACTCTGCCCATTGTTTCTCGCCGGCGCCTGGGATCGAACCCAGGACCACAGCATCACAAGTCCAGCGTGCTGTCCGCTCGGCCGACCGGCTCCCCTTGCCGGTGGCTCATGATAACACTGACTACGCTACTACATTTTCCCCTTTAACACGACCCATTTATCGGTTTTACTCCCAGGTCCCCAATTACTGCTGGGTGAAATGGGGCGAACAATTATGGCCTGGTTCTCAGTCAATCCTCCCCGGGGTTTGTCACGGGGACGGTATGTATGTGTGTATGATGTGTGCGGTGTTGTGTGCGAGTGTATTTACTATTTTTGCTTATACCTGTTTACTGCTTGGTGTACAATCGCATCAGCTGAAAGAAACTCTGCCTATTTGTTTTTGCCTCGGCCAAGGAATCGAACCTAGGCTTTTAGGACTACGACTCCCGAGCGGATACAGAAACTAACTAAATTCCAGGTTCCTATAGGTGAACAGCGGCATGAGGTGAAAGGAAACACCAATGTTAATTCTCGTTCGCCGCGTTATAAGTTTTCTCTGTGTGGAGATGGGACTGGGAGAGAATCATAATACGAAGAATAAATATAAAGACAAAACTGGACATTTATCCGAGAATGTCCATTCATTTTGTGCTACATGATGACCAAGTACAGTCGTGAATGACGTTGTACCTAGCTTATAAGAACTCAATGATACGCGATGAAAGATGAACACGTATTTTCAGGCAATATTATTATTATTATTATTATTATTATTATTATTATTATTATTATTATTATTGAATTTCTAAGTGTTTGCAAAGTTGCTGAGAGAAGAGCCTGCACTTGGGCAGCCGGCAGCACTCCTCCTCCCATCCTCCCTAACTTATAACAATAAATATTTGAAGACTCACGTCTCTGAAAAAAAAATAAAAATAAAAAAAAAACAGGTGCGGCGAGACAGGTGAAAAACCTGGAGCCAGATTTACGAAGCAGTTACGCAAGTACTTACGAACCTGTACATCTTTCCACAACGTTTGACGGCTTTGCTTACATTATTAAACAGTTAACAAGCCTGAAAAATTCCTAATCAACTGTTGTTATTGTTATAAACAGCCTCCTGGTGCTTCGGAGCTCACTAACTGTTTAATTATTGTAAACAAAGCCGCCGAAGATTGAGAAAAGATGTACAGGTTCGTAAGTGCTTGCGTAACTACTTCGTGAATCAAGTCCCTGGTCATTAGCATCGTAAGCCTCTTGCTGCTGACTCTGCCAATAGAGCAAGTTACAAGTCTGCCTGCACACGTCAACACGCTGGGATCTTTGGGACCTTAAAATATCGGGATCAGTGGGACGGTACAGTGTCAGTATCTAAGGATTCATACACCGTCGGTATCAGCGACGGTGCTCCAGAAATATATACACACACATACGACCAGCCAATCCCCACTTCGCTACTCTCTCCGACGTATCACAGTCAACACTCCAAAACCTTCGCTTCTGAATTTCATCCACAAACTATAGCAGGTCGCCCTAAACATAACACATTTTTTAATGTATTTGTTTTACCTTCGTGTGATTTTTCCCTGTGTGGCAGGGGGCACTGGAAGCCCCCCACAGCCACCTTTTGTTATTAAAGACCGCCTCTGTTTAGAGACTGCCTCTGTTATTAGAGACCTGCTTCTGTTATTAAAGACCTGCTTCTGTTATTAAAGACCCGCCTCTGTTATTAGAGACCTGCTTCTGTATTCCGCCTCTGTTATAAAGACCCGCCTCTGTTATTAAAGACCTGCTTCTGTATTAAAGACCTGCTTCTGTTATTAAAGACCTGCTTCTGTTATTAAAGACCTGCTTCTGTTATTAAAGACCTGCTTCTGTTATTAAAGACCTGCTTCTGTTATTAAAGACCTGCTTCTGTTATTAAAGACCTGCTTCTGTTATTAAAGACCTGCTTCTGTTATTAAAGACCTGCTTCTGTTATTAAAGACCTGCCTCTGTTATTAAAGACCTGCTTCTGTATTAAAGACCCGCTTCTGTTATTAAAGACCCGCTTCTGTTATTAAAGACCCGCTTCTGTTATTAAAGACCCGCCTCTGTTATAAAGAGACAAAGAGAAAAGAGGTTAGAGTTGTAAGCAAATCGGGGTTAGCTCCAGTGCCACAGTTAAGAAATATCGGCCTCTAATCCTTCCACCTCCCCAGTCTTATCCATACGATTTTCACATCAATCTGAAATGTTTGTTGTATTGTCCGCAGACTTATTGCAACTTTGTTTATATATTTGTTAAGACAAAGAAAGGATGAAAGGGGGTGGGGGAGAGGAAGGAGACACGTTGAGAGGAGGGATGGGAGAAAGTTGAAAGGAGGGAGAGGGGAGGGAGAGTAGGGGAGAGAGAGAGAGAGAGAGAGAGAGAGAGAGGGGGGGGGAAAGGAAGGGAACCATCAAGGGGAAAGTGCTAAGCCATTACGACTATATAGCACTTGGAAGGGGGTCAGGATAAGGATTTGGGATGGGACGGTGGGGAAGGAATAGTGCCCAACCACTTATGGACGGTCGGGATTGAACGCCGACCTGCATGAAGCGAGACCGTCGCTCTACCGTCCACCTCAAGTAGTTGGGCCTCAGGAAGCATTTTGGAGAGACGCCATGGTATAGAACAAAGATGGAGAGTCGGAAAACAGATGTAATAGGTTGGACAGACTGAAATTAATTGATAAATAATTATTAATTACAGCTGTAATTACACTTGACCTTACTACTCCGTCCAAGAACCTTCCAATTGTATAAATTGCTCGTTAATAGTAAGCTGACCGCCAGCTCTCCTCCATTGTTTACATGGGAGACATAGTCAAGCTGGAGGCTGTTGGTCCCCTGACGACCTCTGGAGACCCTCCTGGGGGCACGACTTGCATGCCACACCATCTTAAGAACACCATGGATCTTTAATTCAACCACCCAGACGTGTGTGTTGCTAGGGCAGCGCGCCGCCATCTGGAATACGGAGGGTCCAAGACCCACAGGCTTCAGGATACCCGCTCCAGGCAAGCGCAACGAGCCTTATGGCTATGCTAAGGTCAAGTGTATTGCTATGCTGAGGCAGGTGTATTGCTATGCTGAGGCCAGGCGTATTGCTATGCTGAGGCCAAGGCGTATTGCTATGCTGAGGCCAGGTGTATTGCTATGCTGAGGCCAAGCGTATTGCTATGCTGAGGCCAGGCGTATTGCTATGCTGAGGCCAGGTGTATTGCTATGCTGAGGCCAGGCGTATTGCTATGCTGAGGCCAGGTGTATTGCTATGCTGAGGCCAGGTGTATTGCTGTGCTGAGGCCAGGTGTATTGCTATGCTGAGGCAGGCGTATTGCTATGCTGAGGCCAGGCGTATTGCTATGCTGAGGCCAGGCGTATTGCTATGCTGAGGCCAGGTGTATTGCTATGCTGAGGCCAAGCGTATTGCTATGCTGAGGCCAGGGTATTGCTATGCTGAGGCCAAGCGTATTGCTATGCTGAGGCCAGGTGTATTGCTATGCTGAGGCCAGGCGTATTGCTATGCTGAAGCCAGGCGTATTGCTATGCTGAAGCCAGGGTATGCTATGCTGAGGCCAAGCGTATTGCTATGCTGAGGCCAGGCGTATTGCTATGCTGAGGCCAAGCGTATTGCTATGCTGAGGCTAAGCGTATTGCTATGCTGAGCCAAGCGTATTGCTATGCTGAGACCAGGCGTATTGCTATGCTGAGGCCAGGTATATGCTATGCTGAGGCCAGGTGTATTGCTGTGCTGAGGCCAGGTGTATTGCTATGCTGAGGCCAGGCGTATGCTAAGCTGAGGCCAAGCGTATTGCTATGCTGAGGCCAAGCGTATTGCTATGCTGAGGCCAAGCTTGAGAGGACAAGCTTGCCCTCTCTAAGCCAAGTGAAGAGAGGGTTTTACTTATTATGCTTAATGCTTAGTCAGTCTAATAGTCATTGATTGTATTCTGGAAAAAGTCGATCCCTCCGAATCTCATTGTATAATAATTATTGTATGCTGTTGAATAAGAGTAATTATAATTTACGCTGAAGCGTCATATAAATCTCTCTCTCATTTGACAGCTTTGGGGTCATGCCGGACAGAATGAAATGTATATATATGTGTCTTCGGTAATACTTGAACTTTGTAAGCTGGAGATGTTTATAAATGTGTGTGTGATTAGTTTGGTAATATTTCCTTGTATTCTTCAGGTGCTTATATCAAGGAACTAGGGGACCAAATTAGCTATTTCCGGCTATTCTTACAATTATAGGTAATGGCATTTTTAGTTTTGCTTCTCAATAGTAATTTAGTGTATTTTCTTTTTGCATTTATATTTATTATAATCGTGAATATAATTTATTTTTTTTGTAATTGAAATGTGAGCCGAGATATTGGCTAAAAAAACACGATTGTTATTAATAAAAATGATTTTAATTAGAGTGTGAATTTGTCCTAAATGATGTTTATATAAAGCATTTTTTTTTATTGAAAACAGGGACATTTTTTTTGTTTTTCGTGGCAGAGAGACCCGGACTCTGCCGGGTAATCCTCCAGTGATCTGTAGACATTATCTTGGAGTAAAACTCAGGAATCAAAATATAAAACTATAAATTTTAAGCAAACAATTTACTGCTTTTGAGCAAAATTTTTAATATTACAAAAATCGTCATATAATTAGTTTCATGAAACAATAATTGAGAGGCACCATTGATGAAGTCTTAAAGACTATATTAGTACCATTGATGACTATATTAAGACTATATTAGTACCATTGATGAAGTCTTAAAGACTATATTAGTACCATTGATGACTATATTAAAAGGCTATATTAGTATAATTTATCGCACGTTTTTCCAGAGGTTCATAATTGTTGGAGATTGGTAGTTCTTGCCACTGGTTCTTGAATGGCACCACTGTGCTTGGCGCCACTGTGCTTGACGCCACTGTGCTTGGGGTAAGGACGTGTTGACGGAGCCAATTAGACACGCGCGGACAGCTCATCAAGCCATTATCCTCCATTACATTCAAACAGCTGAAGGGGGAACAGAGTTAAGGGTTACAGTCTGCTGCTGAGGTGTTGAATCACTGTGAACTGTTCTATGTTGTCTGTGTCTGCTGCTGAGGGTGATGTATCACTGTGGACTGTTCTATGTGTCTGTGTCTGCTGCTGAGGGTGTTGAATCACTGTGAACTGTTCTATGTTGTCTGTGTCTGCTGCTGAGGGTGTTGAATCACTGTGAACTGTTCTATGTTGTCTGTGTCTGCTGCTGAGGGTGTTGAATCACTGTGAACTGTTCTATGTTGTCTGTGTCTGCTGCTGAGGGTGTTGAATCACTGTGAACTGTTCTATGTTGTCTGTGTCTGCTGCTGAGGGTGATGTATCACTGTGGACTGTTCTATGTTGTCTGTGTCTGCTGCTGAGGGTGATGTATCACTGTGGACTGTTCTATGTTGTCTGTGTCTGCTGCTGAGGGTGATGTATCACTGTGGACTGTTCTATGTTGTCTGTGTCTGCTGCTGAGGGTGATGTATCACTGTGGACTGTTCTATGTTGTCTGTGTCTGCTGCTGAGGGTGATGAATCACTGTGAACTGTTCTATGTTGTCTGTGTCTGCTGCTGAGGGTGATGTATCACTGTGGACTGTTCTATGTTGTCTGTGTCTGCTGCTGAGGGTGATGTATCACTGTGGACTGTTCTATGTTGTCTGTGTCTGCTGCTGAGGGTGATGTATCACTGTGGACTGTTCTATGTTGTCTGTGTCTGCTGCTGAGGGTGATGTATCACTGTGGACTGTTCTATGTTGTCTGTGTCTGCTGCTGAGGGTGATGTATCACTGTGGACTGTTCTATGTTGTCTGTGTCTGCTGCTGAGGGTGATGTATCACTGTGGACTGTTCTATGTTGTCTGTGTCTGCTGTGAGGGTGATGTATCACTGTGGACTGTTCTATGTTGTCTGTGTCTGCTGCTGAGGGTGATGTATCACTGTGGACTGTTCTATGTTGTCTGTGTCTGCTGCTGAGGGTGATGTATCACTGTGGACTGTTCTATGTTGTCTGTGTCTGCTGCTGAGGGTGATGTATCACTGTGGACTGTTCTATGTTGTCTGTGTCTGCTGCTGAGGGTGATGTATCACTGTGACTGTTCTATGTTGTCTGTGTCTGCTGCTGAGGGTGATGTATCACTGTGGACTGTTCTATGTTGTCTGTGTCTGCTGCTGAGGGTGATGTATCACTGTGGACTGTTCTATGTTGTCTGTGTCTGCTGCTGAGGGTGATGTATCACTGTGGACTGTTCTATGTTGTCTGTGTCTGCTGCTGAGGGTGATGTATCACTGTGGACTGTTCTATGTTGTCTGTGTCTGCTGCTGAGGGTGATGTATCACTGTGGACTGTTCTATGTTGTCTGTGTCTGCTGCTGAGGGTGATGTATCACTGTGGACTGTTCTATGTTGTCTGTGTCTGCTGCTGAGGGTGATGTATCACTGTGGACTGTTCTATGTTGTCTGTGTCTGCTGCTGAGGGTGATGTATCACTGTGGACTGTTCTATGTTGTCTGTGTCTGCTGCTGAGGGTGATGTATCACTGTGGACTGTTCTATGTTGTCTGTGTCTGCTGCTGAGGGTGATGTATCACTGTGGACTGTTC
>WNGS01164437.1:1852520-1862736 GCA_020271785.1 Procambarus virginalis
ACACTTAGGTAATTACACACACACACACACACTGGGAGAACAGGAATCCGCTGGAGGACCAGAAACATGGAGAGCTAAGCTGCTGGACGTGACAACAAGACACTTTCTAAGCCAGCATCAAGGAACCAACAAGAATGAGAGGAGAAGATGAACCAGCATGCTCGATCTGATATTTACCCTAAAGAGTGGGATATAAGGGAAGTTAAGATGGAAGCACCCTTGGGAATGAGTGACCACAGAGTATTGAACTTGAGTACCTGGTAGAGCTAGGAATTATCTCCCCCAAAAGAACTAGGAAACAAAAGGCTAGCATACCGAAAAGGGAAATATGAGATGAGACGTTACCTTGGGACACAGACCTCAGAGCTAAGTCTGTACAAAATATGATGGACTATGTCACCAAAAGTGTCAGGAGGCAGTAAACAGGTTCATCCCGTCCCAAAGGGAAAAATCCGAGAGGCAAAGAAGAATCCATGGTATAATAGGGCATGTATGGAAGCAAAGAAACTGAACAAAGGGCGTGGAGGAACTTCCGGAAAACAGAACACCAGAAAGCAGAGAGAGATACCAGAGAACAGGAATGAGTATGTCAGGGTGAGAAGAGAAGCAGAGAAAAATTATGAAAATGATATAGCAAACAAAGCCAAGACCGAAACAAAGCTACTCCACAGTCACATCAGAAGGAAAACAACAGTGAAAGAAAGGTAATGAAACTTAGAACAGGCGAGGGACAGAGATACAAAGAGGTGTGTGATGAACTCAACAAGAGGTTCCAGGAGGTCTTCACAATAGAACAAGGTGAGGTCACTGTGCTAGGAGAAAGGAAAGTAAACTTGGAAGAGTTCGAAATTACGAGAGAGGAGGTCAAGAGACACCTGCTGGATCTGGATGTTAGAAAGGCTGTTGGTCCAGACGGGATCTCACCATGGGTACTGAAAGAGTGTGCAGAGGCACTTTGCTTGCCACTCTCCATAGTGTATAGTAAGTCACTGGAGACGGAGACCTACCAGAAATATGGAAGACGGCGAATGTGGTCCCAATATACAAAAAGGGCGACAGGCAAGAGGCACTGAACTACAGGCCAGTGTCCTTGACTTGTATACCATGCAAGGTGATGGAGAAGATCGTGAGAAAAAACCTGGTAACACATCTGGAGAGAAGGGACTTCGTGACAAATCGCCAACATGGGTTCAGGGAGGGTAAATCTTGCCTGACTGGCTTAATAGAATTCTACGACCAGGTGACAAAGATTAAGCAAGAAAGAGAGGGCTGGGCGGACTGCATTTTCTTGGATTGTCGGAAAGCCTTTGACACAGTACCGCATAAGAGGCTGGTACATAAGCTGGAGAGACAGGCAGGTGTAGCTGGTAAGGTGCTCCAGTGGATAAGGGAGTACCTAAGCAATAGGAAGCAGAGAGTTACGGTGAGGGGTGAGACCTCCGATTGGCGTGAAGTCACCAGTGGAGTCCCACAGGGCTCTGTACTCGGTCCTATCTTGTTTCTGATATATGTAAATGATCTCCCGGAGGGTATAGATTCATTTCTCTCAATGTTTGCTGACGATGCCAAAATTATGAGAAGGATTAAGACAGAAGAGGACTGCTTGAGGCTTCAAGAAGACCTAGACAAGCTGAAGGAATGGTCGAACAAATGGTTGTTAGAGTTTAACCCAACCAAATGTAATGTAATGAAGATAGGTGTAGGGAGCAGGAGGCCAGATACAAGGTATCATCTGGGAGAGGAAATTCTTCAGGAGTCAGAGAAAGAAAAAGACTTGGGGGTTGATATCACGCCAGACCTGTCTCCTGCAGCACATATCAAGAGGATAACATCAGCGGCATATGCCAGGCTGGCCAACATACGAACGGCATTCAGAAACTTGTGTAAAGAATCATTCAGAACTTTGTATACCACATATGTCAGGCCAATCCTGGAGTATGCAGCCCCAGCATGGAGTCCATATCTAGTCAAGGATAAGACTAAACTGGAAAAGGTTCAAAGGTTTGCCACCAGACTAGTACCCGAGCTGAGAGGTATGAGCTACGAGGAGAGACTACGGGAATTAAACCTCACTTCGCTGGAAGACAGAAGAGTTAGGGGGGACATGATCACCACATTCAAGATTCTGAAGGGAATTGATAGGGTAGATAAAGACAGGCTATTTAACACAAGGGGCACACGCACAAGGGGACACAGGTGGAAACTGAGTGCCCAAATGAGCCACAGAGATATTAGAAAGAACTTTTTTAGTGTCAGAGTGGTTGACAAATGGAATGCATTAGGAAGTGATGTGGTGGAGGCTGACTCCATACACAGTTTCAAGTGTAGATATGATAGAGCCCAATAGGCTCAGGAATCTGTACACCTGTTGATTGACGGTTGAGAGGCGGGACCAAAGAGCCAGAGCTCAACCCCCGCAAACACAACTAGGTGAGTACAACAAGGTGACACACACACGCACACACACACACACACACACACACACACACACACACACACACACACACACACACACACACACACACACACACACACACACGCACACATATTATATATATATATATATATATATATATATATATATATATATATATATATATATATATAACTAAACTATTACCCCAGTTCGAGATCATATTTCGGAATTGAGCCTCACGTCCATTATCCTGCTTTAAATTAAACTCGCAGCCGCTATAAGCTTGGAATTTGCGATACTACAAAACATTTGCTTTAGTTGAATTAATTTTCTGCTTTTTAGTTCAGTTTCCTTGAAATGATTTGCGTCCTTCCCTGAACTTATGTGTTCAGATTGCAATTTCAGCGTTACTGCAATCTACACGACGCTTGCAAGATGCAGCAAACATTTATCAAAGTGAATATAAACCGGTGTCTTCCGCTGGAGACCTTAGAGGTAAAGGTAAGGTAAATTTGGGCTTGTATGACCATCGCACTTGGAGAGAGAATGAAGACACGGCGCTGCGATATGAGGACTGAGTCAGTCCACTACGGGCTCACCATAGCCCGTGCTACTTGGAACTTTTTGTTCCGGGTAGCGAATCTTTAACAACAACAACAAGAGGACGGAGTAGAGGAACCATGGCCAGCCGCTCGGAACATCGGGGATCGAACCTTGCAAGAGGCGAGGCCTTCGTTCTGTGGGACAGACAAAGTGGATGAGCTAAAATTCTCGACCGGATTGCTCCCGGATCCAGAGGGACCGTGGCGACCCGACCAGTCCCGGTATTTCAGTCGGATTCACCCTCGACTCTAAATCGGGAATTCCGGGTTCGAATCTCAGCCGGAACAGATATGAAAGGGCGCGTTTCCTATAATGCCCACCTTCACCTAGCGGTAAATATGTACTCAGGAGTTACTCAGCTTGTTTGGAGGGTCAATAAATCGACCGTGTGGGGACCTCGATATAAGCCTGACATGTATATAGACACACTGGCTGCCTGTCCCAACCCCCCAGCGCACGCAATGAATTATTATTTAATTTAAAGACCGTTGGTAAGAAGCAATTTCCTTGCTGTACACCAGTATTAAAGATTGTGACAATACCGTTTGTAGTTTCACTGCGTCTCTCTCACTCCAGACTCCCAGAGTTGAGGCAAATGGAAGTATCAGTGCTGTAATTTATCAGAGCAGCGGATACAATGAAAGCTTATTACAGTCAGACATTAAAATACAAGGGCTTCACATTCACTCCGTTGCTCATATGACATCACAACGGGTTGTAAATGATATCATTTCTTCAAAGGTTAGACTGTAAAGTCGAATTTTGTTGGAAATCCACTAGTAAGCGTATTTATTGACCTCTATGGAATCACTATACCCGTGTTTGGGTCATTAACCATTGAAAAATTGACTATCTTCCTGTAAATGAAACTTGGTGCAGTAATTGAACTTTAAACTTATGTTGTCATTTCTATGTTGAGGTATTTTGTAAACAGTTAAGAACATGGTTTAACTCATTGTTCATCTCTTCATTCATATAAATTGAATGTTTTTTTCCTTCATTGTATTCTAATTTACACTTAACACTATCGGAGAATATTATGTGATTCCTATAACTATATAAATCTTATAATCTAATATAAATATAATATATATAATATAAATATAAATTTATAATATAAACTATATCATCGCTATAAAACTTGTAAACACAATTATTGTGTTTACAAGTTTTATAGCGTTATTCTTATCCTGTTCACGGTGTTCTTTTATCCTGTTCAGTGTTATTCTTATCCTCACAGTGTTATTCATCACTTTACTCGCTGTTATTCTTGACTAATAATGTCATGTTCTACTGACTAAAACAAGACATTATTACTTCTACTCCTTCCCTAAAATTTCCATTATTTTCATAAAACTATATTTTCCAAACGCCAAGTTAAAATACCAGTCATGTCCCCTTGAGACGTATCACTATTTATACACAGAAAAAATCACATTAACGTGATATATTAAAGAACAAATCCAACAGAAGCCCTGATAAGGGTTCGAACCTTTGAACGGGGTGTCCCAAGGCGCGCTTAAGTCAACTACGCCACGACATAGTTATCTCTGTTCATATTTATCTATACTACATTACTATTTGTATATCTTGTTTTTCTTTGGATCAAATTGCCCGTGGAGACAATAAAAATAAGGTAGATGAGAGTCCCCCGTCACTCGACAGGTGTAGATGCCAGCCACCTGTCACTCGACAGGTGTAGATGCCAGTCACCCGTCACTCGACAGGTGTAGATGCCAGTCACCCGTCACTCGACAGGTGTCATAGGCAGCAGGATACGGTAAATCAAGAGTCACTCTTGAAACGTTACAGTTAACAGTCAAACAGTCATCGAGAGGAACTGCTGTCTCTCTCTCCACCATGATTCTTAAGACTTCACTGAGGAATGATCTTCAACCTCCAGATAATGTCTCTGATAAACGACTTCACGAGTAAGGTTGTGTGGTAGGTGGGCTCTGGGGAGGCCAGGGGGGTAATATGCCCATTGGCACCTAAGTAAAGACTTTATTAGTCTTATGGAAAACTGCTTGCAAGTTCATTTAATTATTATTACCAATGACTACCACAATATACGAAGAGGGAGTAGGTGACACCTATTTAATAATATATATATATATATATATATATATATATATATATATATATATATATATATATATATATA
The DNA here is from genome assembly GCA_020271785.1 of Procambarus virginalis. Lineage (NCBI taxonomy): Eukaryota > Metazoa > Arthropoda > Malacostraca > Decapoda > Cambaridae > Procambarus > Procambarus virginalis. The sequence continues at coordinate 1,857,704 of WNGS01164437.1, forward strand.
TATATATATGTCTTATTGAATATGACCGCACATTCAGTATTTACTATCTTCTGATTTAGGGCTTCTATCCCTCTAACTATTTTCCAAGCATCAGGGCTTAGCTGAAAGAGGAATTTTCCAAAACTCATTTTCGTTATTTCAAGGTGAAGAAAGAAGTGAATTACTATAAAATGTATTACGCTTAGTTATACAATTTGCACAACGTTTTGAACCTCCATGGTTCATTCTCAAGTGAAAAGAAATTACAGAACTCGTTGATTTGTACCCGGACGGGGTCAGGTGATAAGACAAGTACAATAAAGGTAAAAACAAGGGGGATACATAGGGGATAAATGGGGGACGAAGCACATAAGAACATAAGAATAGAGGTAACTGCACAAGGCCTATTGGCCCATACGAGACAGCTCCTATCTATAACCACCCGATCTCACTACATACAAAGATTAATCAAGTGTAATTGGCCTGTTATGTTGAACGGTGTCTTCTGTGTTGGCATCGTTATGTTCTGGTCTTGTCCTTACTCTCATGGTGGGTAGAGTAAATAGTTCCGTGATTTGAGTGTTCATGGTAGGTTGTTCTATTCTTATGTGAATTGCTTCAAGAATTTGTAATCTTCTTGCATCTTGGGTTTTGTCTATTATACAGGTATTTTTGCTCAACATTTCTCTTGTTAGGGTGATGTCTTGGGCTTGTCTCATGTGATTCTTGGGGGCACCGGATTAAAGATGACATGTCAAACAAAGATGACAAGCGATTCACATAAGAATAGAACAACCTACCATGAACACCCAAATCACAGAACTATTTATTCTACCCACCATGAGAGTAAGGACAAGACCAGAACATAACGATGCCAACACAGAAGACACTGTTCAACATAACAGGCCAATTACACTTGATTAATCTTTGTATGTAGTGAGATCGGGTGGTTATAGATAGGAGCTGTCTCGTATGGGCCAATAGGCCTTGTGCAGTTACCTCTATTCTTATGTTCTTATGTGCTTCGTCCCCCATTTATCCCCTATGTATCCCCCTTTTTTACCTTTATTGTACATGTCTTATCACCTGGTCACGTACGGGTATAAATCAACGAGTTCTGTAATTTCTTTTCACTTGAGAATGAACCATGGAGGTTCAAAACGTTGTGCAAATTGTATAAATAAGTGTAATACATTTTATAGTAATTCACTTTTTTCTTCACCTTGAAATAACGAAAATGAGTTTTGGAGAACTCCTCTTTCAGCTAAGCCCTGATGCTTGGAAAATAGTTACAGGGATAGAAGTCCGAAATCAGAAGATAGTAAATACTGAATATGTGGTCATACTCAATGAGACATGTTTAAAAGAAAACCTGCTGCCAGTATACACCAATATATATTATATATATATATATATATATATATATATATATATATATATATTATATATATATATTATATATATATATATATATATATATATATATATAATATATATATTATATATATATATATATATATATATATATATATATTATATATATATATATATATATATATATATATATATATATATATATATATATAATATGTTATTAATTTATACAACACAAAACAATTATTAATGCCCTATTCTGGTCAGCATTATCATAAACTATAATACAAATAGTATAATCTGTCATAACTTCATATGCTGAATAATTGAAGAAGACAATGTATACAAGAGTAATTGTTATCATTTATTTCCCGGGAATTATTGTTTATACGCTTGTAGTGCTTATGAAGCAGAGCTTGTGGAAGTAAGCATAGAGGAAGAATATAATTATTTAAACAAAACTTGTGGAAGTAAGCTTGGAGGAACAGCAGTGTGTAAAACAGAGCTTGTGTGAGTAAGCTGAGAGTAGGCATGAATGACTTAAGCATCGAACAAGGACCAGGTGTCGTCCGCTCCGACAAATAACACCAGGAGACTTTAACTGCGTCCCATCATCACCTCCGAGTTAAAATATTCACCGAAGTAAATGAATTTTCACTGCCGCTTTAATATTTTACTTCGTGCGAAAACTTTGCCCGTCATTTTTTTAATTACTAACTTTGCATAAACTTCACCTCCGGTAGAAAAAAAATCAGGGAAGCAAAGTATGTTTATTGAAAGAGGCTTTGTTTCATATGTTTATTTTTATATAGAACACAAATTTGAATAGAAATTGGTCACATACGGACCCTTTATGGTGAATTATAATTGCAGGTGTTTCAACTCAGGTGATGTATGAGGCTGGCTTCTCACCTGGCTTCTCACCTGGCTTCTCACCTGGCTTCTCACCTGGCTTCTCACCTGGCTTCTCACCTGGCTTCTCACCTGGCTTCTCACCTGGCTTCTCACCTGGCTTCTCACCTGGCTTCTCACCTAACTTCTCACCCGACTCATTCATTTTGCAAATCATTTGAGCGCATATCCACCAGGCATTGTAAATTAAAACAATTTTCAAAGTAATAGAAATATACTAAATATATTGATTTTTTTTCGTTATCTTATGTTTCTTTCCCGTATAAAACATGAAATATTTTATGTTAATCGTTTATTAAATTTTATACACTTGCAACGGACTGTAAAATTATCCGGTTCCGCTCCAAAACGCAATCTGAATAACCCTTTAACTTAAAAATCTGCGGGTAATTATGTGTAACTAGTGTACGGTGGCATGCAATTGCCAGCGCAAGTGCAAGCGGACTGGCAGAGCTCTCAAGGCAGGTAATGCGTGTTTCTGAACTAGGGATATCAGAGCACCGGTTTGGCACAAGCGGGTACACGAGGCCGAATTCTTGGGCAAGACAGGAGTCGAACCGTCTTGATGCCGGAGCCGCGAATTCATCCATCGGGAGCCATGATGTCTGTATCTTCATGACACATGTTAGAAGACCGGTTCATGAGAGAAACACAGGTTGAAGAACCGGTTCATGAGAGAAACACAGGCTGGAGGACCGGTTCGCGAGAGAAACACAGGCTGGAGGACCGGTTCATGAGAGAAACACAGGCTGGAGAACCGGTTCGTGAGAGAAACACAGGCTGGAGGACCGGTTCATGAGAGAAACACAGGCTGGAGAACCGGTTCGTGAGAGAAACACAGGCTGGAGGACCGGTTCATGAGAGAAACACAGGCTGGAGAACCGGTTTGTGCAAGGGAAAACCTTCCTGCAAACTAGACAAGCATAATCACGAGACGAACATTGCAAGCGACACTTGTTGCATTTCTCATGCAACATAAAGTCTCGCATGACAGTTGATTTCGTTCTCGTCTCACAATCGGAGAGCCCGAGTTCGATTACCGGGCGAGACAGAAGGGGTTTGGCCACGTTTCCTTTCACCTACTGCACCTATTCACCTACCTGTAAACCAGGCACCTGGGAGTTAGGTATATGTGTGTGTGGGTGCATCCTGAAGCGGGGAGGGGAAGGGATTTCGATATTAACCCTAAAGAATATGCATATGTACCCAGGCTTCCTGTCCCCGACAAGACGAATTAGTTATTATTAAATTAAATCATGAGTTGCGGGTTCAGCGCTGTCTAGGCTGTGACTAGTTGATTTAAGGATTCAAGTTGGAATATGTCAGTTTTTTATTATTATTATTTTCTACCACAGACGTGGCCAGACATTTACAATGCTAACCAGCATATGTACATTTTCTTCTGTCCTCCATGGACAGGGTTAGAGATCAGTTAAACATATAGTTCAGGGGAATATGTCAGTGACGGTATATGGTAATTATTTTGAATTCTGTGTAGTGAGGAGTGTTTCATGAGGAGCTGTGTTCATGAGTAAAGTGTAGTGTGTAAGTAGTTTGTAGTTTGTGGCTGCCAATGACAGCTGGATGAGTTAGCGTCGAATTAATGAACAGGTTCTTCAGGTAATATTTTTTTTAACTCAGGTCGAAAGATCCTTCAGGAGGTCAGGAAGGATCGCCGATAAGATTATGATAGTTAATTATTAATTATCATATGATAATACACATTATTAACTATCATAACTATTATTAAGATAGTTAATAACTTTTATTCTGTTATTTTTATTACTTTTATTGTCGTTACTACTACACAATGTTTTATTGACACATGACTTCGCTAATTTTGTAAACTTTTAGGTTTTATAACTAGTCAAAGAACGTTCGTACACACACACACACACACACCACACACACACACACACACACACACACACACACACACACACACACACACACACCACACACACACACATTATAAATACTTAAAACTTAACAATTTTCCAGTTACTAACACTACAACTTTTGATCTCGTTACACTACTTTGTTTAACATTTTACACAACACTCGGACTTGTTAACAACAAATTACGAGAAATGAAAATTTAATATTTTCTGTGATTGTTTTTTTTATTTCGTTTTTACTCGCTAAACATGCAAGAACATTCTCATTATTATAAGATGAAATGTTACAGTAATTTTCAATGATGTGGTCTGCTCTCTCTCTCTCTCTCTCTCTCTCTCTCTCTCTCTCTCTCTCTCTCTCTCTCTCTCTCTCTCTCTCTCTCTCTCTCTCTCTCTCTCTGGAAGTGGAGTTCTTGAGGCAATGTGTGGTTAAGGAGTTCTAGTGTGAGGAACTTCAAAGATGAGGTACAGCAAGTGTGAAGTACAAAAAAAATTAGGTACAAGGAACATGAGGACAGAGAATGTGAGGGGAAAGCGAATGTGAAATTCAATGAAGTGAGGTCCATTTAGTGTGAGGAACATGCAGTGAGTGTGAGGTATACGGAGACTGAGGTAGTGCACCGCGAGTATGAGGCCGGAATGCAGACTGAAAAGTTGGGACACCACGAGTGTGCGAGTCAGGAACGACGCGAGTGTGAGGTAGGATGAAAGAGTGTGAGGTAGGAACACGACGAGTGTGTGAGGAAGAGACAGCGAGACTGAAGTCGAAACATTGAGTGTGAAGTCGAAACATTGAGTGTGAGGTCGACACAGTGAGGTGAGGGTCAGTGTGAGTTACCTGGAGGATGTCCCGTTGGAGTTGTAAGCGGC
>WNGS01164437.1:1877230-1927504 GCA_020271785.1 Procambarus virginalis
CAACACCTCATATGAAGTGAAGAGCAGTCGACTGGTAAAACGCCTAGCACTTCATATGAAGTGATGAGCACTTTAAGGGTTAATCTTACGGCCTGGCACACAACCGTCATTCCTCATAGCTAATTTTTCTGGGAGGAGCCCTGTCGGCTCCCTGGAGCTATCCATGCTGAATGGGTATGTATAACTTTCTGGCATTAGTCAATGCTTGGAGTTCTTGCCTACCGGCACCTGACAGCTGGGTGGACAGCGCTTCGGATTCGTAGTCCTGAGGTTCCGGGTTCGATCCCCGGTGGAGGCAGAGACCAATGGGCAAAATGTTTCTATCATCCTGATGCCCCTGTTACCTAGCAGTAAATAGGTACCTGGGAGTTAGACAGCTGCTACAGGCTGCTTCCCGGGGGGGGGGAAGGTGGGTGTAACAAAAAAGGAGGCCTGGTCGAGGACCGGCCGCGGGGACGCTTAGCCCCGAAATCATCTCAAGATAGATAACCTCAAGATAACCATGATCTCTGGCTGGAGAAAATTGTGGCCCGAGTGTGTTCCAGAACGAGACTTTGAGGGATTTAAGCCTGAACCTGAAGCGTCTTTTGTTGAGGAAATTGTTTCTCTGGGCCGGCAATTGGGCTTGGAGTTGGATGTGCTGATATTGAGGAGTTGGTGGAGGAACACAGCAAAGAACTGACCACCGAAGAACTCCAATCCCTTTACAACGAGCAGCAACAAGTGGCAGCTGAGGAAATTTCTTCTTGTTAGGAGGAGGCATTACAGAATGTCCCTTCTTCAAAAATTAAGAAAAATGTGTGCAGCATGGGAACAACTGCAAACTTTTGCTGAAATGACTCATCCAAATCAAGCTGCAGTAGGCTGTTGCCTGAGCCTTTTCAGTGACACTGTGATGCATCACTACAGACAAATGTTGAAACGAAGGGAAAAACAAATCTCAATGGACAAATTTTTAGTGAGACAAGCAAGCAGTGAACCACAACCAAGTTCTAGTGGTATGCAGGCAAAACGTAGGTGAGAGTGTATCCCAGAGAAGTCATCACTGCGTGATATTATAATGGAAGGGGTCTCCTTCCAAACAGTGACACCTCTCCTCCTCCCTCACCCTCCTCCTCACCATCTTCCATACGCCAACAAGAGCCCTCGATAAAGGTAAGATAAACATACGTACTACTGTAACCCCACGATTATCCGGGATTCAAACATCCGGAAAACGCCCTTATACGGCCAAAATCGTGATCGGATAAAGTTATCACAATATCCGGCCAAAATTGCCACAGGAACCGGATAAAAGCTGGTTTGGCCGAATGAAAATTCAGGCATACCGTATTAATCCTGTCTGTGGCTCTAAACGCATGGTGAAGGAGGAGGTGGGGCGGAGTGGGAGGTGTTGGGAGGGTGGGATGGGAGCGTCGGGAGGGACCACCTGGGTACAGGAATTACCATTAATTTCAGAACAATTAATCATAGCCCAAAAAACAAATGAAATAAGTACTAGTAATTATGTAATAACAATAAATAAGTTTCCTAAAAGCAATGTGCACAGGCTGAAGTTTCCTTAAAACATATTGGAGTTTCTGGGGGGAGCCCCGTCGGCTCCCCGGAGCTATCCAGGCTGAATGGATATGTATAACTTTCTGGCATCAGTCAAAGTGCTAGGAGTTCTTGCCTACCGGGGACCACGAGCCAGAACCTGGCCCCCTCAGAGAGGCACGAGGAGCAATGGCCTATAGAAACCCCTTTGTGATTGGGAGCATTCTATGTCTGCCATCGACCGGGACAGGCACCCAGAAAGGTAGGCGCCCCAAAACAAACCCCTATTCTGGTGAAATTATTGCTACCGAAAGCCGAACGAGTGGACAAAACTCCCCAAACAAAATTATCAAACTAGCATGACGTCATCACGTCGCCGCGCCACCGTCTGCGCAACCCCCCCCCCCCTCCCCGAGAGGGGAAGGGGGAGCCCCAGACCCTCCACGCCGGCGATCCAACTGGCAGTTCTTGGCTGATGGTATTACTGGCTGGTCGAGTGCCTCTGGCTCCGGTTTTTGTTTCAGTTCTGTGCCTTGTGGTGTGGACTGTCTCTACCGGTGGGGTGTGAGCCAGGAGTAAGATTCCACGGTACTCGGGCTGCATGTGCCTAGGGCTATCTTCCCTAGGTGCCCTGTAAGTACTGCCCTTGGGGCTTGGGGCCACCTTCCACAAGTCACCTTGGGTTCTGCCTCCGCTGTGTCCTTTACTGCTCGGTACTGGGCCGCCCTTGGAGTCGGCTGGGGTTTTGTTGCCCTGGTTTGTCTCTGGGTAGGTGGTAGTTTTCGTCACTGGTAGGGGCGCGGGGTACTGCACAGCTAGTTTTCACCATTAACAGCGGCCGGCTCTGTTCCGCCTGGGTACGTTGTCCTCTTGCGGGGTTTTTCTTTTGTTTTTGTTTTGCCTGGTGGGGGTCTGCCTTTACTGTGGTCCCCCTTTCCTGTTCTAGGTGAATTTCTTTCGAATTCTTCTGTTGGCGGTACTCCCCGCTTGGCCCCCGTGAGTGGACACGTCCCGGGGGTTCAGCTTTAGCAGTTTGTTGGTAGATTTGGGCGCCGGTTCGCGGTACCCTGCCTGGGCTTCCCTTAGCGTGTACCAAAGGCTAAGGGCCCTGGGAAACCCCACGGGGCTCCGTGGTCCTCTAGGTGTGTCCCCGGAGTCCCCCTCGCGTCCTGCGAGTTTGACGGTTGATCTGTCCCCTTGTCTCAGGGTGACACTCACCGTTGTGCCTCCGCCATGCTGCCTGTTGGGTCCTTGTTCTTGTGACCCGGAGTCGTCCGATGATTGTTGTCGGTACGCGCTCTCCTTCACCCAGGCCACTGGTCTTGATAATCGGGTGCAGGCGGCTGCGGCGTTGCTTGCTGGGTGTGTTGCTGCAACGCTCTTGGTTGTGCGGCCCCGGATGCCCCGAGGCTGCCCCGTTTTGGTGGTTGGGGTCTGGACTTGGGGGTGGGGGTCGCTTCGACTCTGGCTCCTTCCGCTTCTTGTTCTTCCCCTTCTGTTCTACTCACTTCCTCCCTTGCTTCCTGCTCCGAACCATAGGCGGGTTTCGGGGTTGGGGCGGGGTCTGGTTGGGTTGAGACTCGGGCGGTCTCGGGGTTTTCCTCTTCCGGGGTGGCGGCGGAGGCATTCGAGTCGGTTCCTCCAGCCGTGCCGTATGGGTCTGACCAGTGGGCTCCCTTCATTAGTGTTTGCACGGCTGCCCCGGCTTTTCCTTGTTAAGCTGGGGCTTTGGGGGTGCGGCTCGGCCCTGGGTCATGCCGTAGAGGTTCCCGGGGTTAGGGAGGGGTTGCCTGGGGGGCCTCGGCCCCGTTTGCCCCTCTTGGGTCTTTGTACCTTTGGTGTGGGGCTGGCAGTTCCTCAGTGGGGTTGTTCCTTCCCTCTGTGTTCCTGTTGTTTTCGGGTATACCCCTCCCTGGGTTCGGTTCTGTGTTCCTTCGGGTTCGTTGATCCTGTCGTTCCTGGGGGTGTGTTTCACTCCCTCTTCCTTACCCTTTTCGCTCTTACGTTGCGATGCTGTTAAAAAAAAAAAAGTGTTCAGGTAAGGTACATCGATACAAGGTGTGAAACACACATTGATGGATTTCTATATTGACCTAGTACATAGTGCCTAAACCGCTTCGTATCGTTGTCCCTGCATGTTCCTTGGTCAGGGGTGCTTGTCGTGGTTCTCGTTGGTTTGCGAGTCTCTTCGTAGCTTCCAATATTATTGGAACGTCTGTGATTTCCGATGTGGTTTCCCTCGGGTCTTTTGTCGGCCTTGTTGGTTCCCTTCCATCATCTGTTTTCTTTTGCTTCGTTTTCGCCTTGTTTTGTTTTCACATCGTCTCTACTTCCAGTTTCGGCGTTCTTTGTCTTCGTTCCACACGCCTTCCTGGTGTTTGTACGATGTCTGTACGTTGTGTGTACGATTTGTGTGTCCGCCTGGTGTTCGAGCCACGCCTCCCGGTGGACGGGTGGTGCGTTTCTTGCCTCTTGTGCTGGGGCCGCGGTGTGCGTTTTGTTTATGGGCGGTGTGCTCGTGTGTTCACGTCATTTCTCGTGGTTTTCTACGGCTTCTTGCTCGTTTCTCCCTCCAGTCGTGGCCCTCTGGGTGCTGAGGGTGGTTTGGGGTTTATATCTGGGGGTGTCACTTTGTTCTTCCTCTGCTTCTTGGTGGGGGTTGGTTTGGCGTGGAGCCGCCTCACCCTCTGTACTGCTTCGTCTTCTGCAGGGCGCGCGCCTCTGGCCGTATTTCTCCTTCGACTTCGCATTTTATTCAGGTAACGGTACATACTATGCCTACTGCCTCGAGTATGCATGGTTTTCGGGCACACCTTTAGCGCTGCTCCTAGTATGTTACTTGGCTCGCCTGTGTTGTGGCACGGTCGTGTGTCTGCTCTGCAGGTGAGGTTGTCTTGTCTGGCGCTTCTGTCGGCCTAGTGCTGGTTCTCACTTTTGGTGGGGTGCTTGCCTAGTTGTGCTTGCGGGGGTTGAGCTCTGGCTCTTGGGCCCCGCCTCTCCTGTCAGTTGACGGTTGTGCAGTTTCCTGAGCCTTCTGGGCTCTGTCTTCACGTTTGCTCCTGTGGGTGGCGTCTGCCTCCTCCACATGGCTTTTTGGTGCTTTTCGCTTCCTTTCCCCTCTGACATTAATCAGGTTCTTTTTAGTGTCTGTGGCTCCTTTGGGTGCTCACTACCTCCTGTGTCCCCTTGTGCGTACAAACATACGGACATAAGTACAGTGGACCTGCGGAGGGCCTATTGGCCCGTGCGAGGCAGCTACTGTTTCTTACCATCCATTCCCACTCACATACATGTCCAACCCGCCCTTGCACCAATCGTGGGGCCCCACCACCATGTTACGTGGTAATTGGTTCCGCGCATCACCGGGCCTGTTACCGTGCCGGTCATTCCTCCGGTCTTTCCTGATTCTGCGCTTATCCCTTTTATGCCCATTGTTTCGTGCCCACAATGTGCCGCAAGGGTGGCGTGTGCCACTATCCCAGTTTCTATTGTTTCGTGGAGATTGGTCACTAAACACAACCACTAAGGAACTACTTATCTTTTGTTGTATATACAGTAGTTGCGGGTGATATTTTGGCGGGCAATGGTGCGGGTTGGGCGCATTGAGTGTCGGTACGGTGTCTCGCATGTCTGTTCTAGACCACACTTGCAGGTAGACTAGTTATTATTCGCTACTCTGCTGGTTATATGCTTGGGCGCCGCCTCACAGTTCTCCACAGGTTGGCAGGACTTTTCCTTGGACGTACGGAACGGTTTGAGTTCCTTCGTTGGTACTTTGTAGAGCTTTGCTTCTCTAGTTAGGCTCATGCGTTTGGAGCGAGTATCTTCTTGGGATACTCTACTCACTCCGCCACCCTTGTTCACTGTTCCATCCTTGTTTACTCTTCCCCGCTTAGCGGGATTGCGTCGATGGCTCCTGACTAGGGTGTTTGGTGTGGTGTTTGGTCACCTTGCATGTGTCTTTAGTGCCTTTTTTGTCCATCTTTTGTTCTTTGTTGTCCTGTGGGGCTCTGCCCCGCATTTCGGTGCTTTTGTTTTCGTTGTCGACCCCTGGGTCTTTTCCCTGTCTGGACACTTTCCTTGCCTATCTTCGGTGCCTGACTGCACCCTGCTGTACGTAAGGTCCCTCAGGTATGTACGCGCTCCTCTACACATTTTGTGGTTGGTCGTGTGCGTTACTTCCCGGCCGCTCCTTGGGCCGTGTTCGTGGTTTTCCTTACCTATTTCCGTTTTTCCTCCCCATGCTACACTTTTTGTGTCTCTGGGTCAGTGCTTCTTGATTATCCTGTTTGGTGCTCCGGTGGGCCTCTGTCCATGTTCCACGTCCTGCTTTTGGACTTCTCCGGTGTTCCGTTTTGGTACCGAGTTCCTGCGATTTCTGTGTGGTTTTCTGCAGGCTTCGGGTTGCGCTGTCTGTGGGGGGGGGGGTGGACTTTTCGGTCTGCCGCTCCTGCCTTCCTGGTTCCTTTTCTTGGAACCGGGTTTGCTGGGTTTCGGTCCTGGTTTCGGTTTTTCTTTGTTCCTTTTCCGGACCGGGTGTGTTTGCTTTCCTGCGGTTCTCGTCCTCGGTAGTTCTCCTCTTGGATGCCTCGGGGATGCGTGTATCATTCTTCCCTGCTGGAGCTGGTTATGTTGCTCCTTTGGGTTGCGGGGTCGCTGTTTTTAGATTCGCGTTTTGCGTTTTCGTTCGTGGTGTTTATTTCTCGTCGTTTGTGTCGGCACAGGTGGTTCATTGGTCTCCCACCTGCGTGTTTCGTCTCGGGGGGTGTGTGGTTTTCCTATCACTGCGAAGGGTCCTTCGGTCTTTGATAGGGTTGGCTTGTCTTCCCTTTGGGGTTGTTCTGGGACCGTCGTCTGGGATTGTCCTGTCCCCTCATGTTGGGTGGTGCTGGCAGAGCCGCTCCTGCTTGCGTTCAGTGTTGCGGTTCCTTCTGCTCCATTCCACTTGCTGTCCTGGGCGTTGTTTCCCTCTGGCCTGCTCTTGAGTTTTGGGGCCGTCCTGGTCGTTGGCCTGGGTGGTCTTTTTCTTCTCGTTTTGGTCTTTGTTTTGTCTCTGGTTTTGGTTGTTCAGTTAGGACGTGTGGTATCCGCCTCCCGGTTCCTTCCCTGTTTTACTTATCTTTGGTGAGGTAGCTCCGGGGAGCCGACGGGGCTCCCCCAGAAAACCAGCGTTGAATGTAATGAAACGCCATTTTCTGGGTGAGTCCCGGAGGCTCCCCGGCATCCCTCCCTCCCTCCGGTCGGCGGCGTTTTTCGCGTATTTTGACATCCAGCCTAAGAACTGCCAGTTGGATCGCCGGCGTGGAGGGTCTGGGGCTCCCCCTTCCCCCTCTCGGGAGGGGGGGGGGTTGCGCAGACGGTGGCGCGGCGACGTGATGACGTCATGCTAGTTTTGATAATTTTGTTTGGGGAGTTCTGTCCACTCGTTCGGCTTTCGGTAGCAATACTTTCACCAGAATAGGGGTTTGTTTTGGGGCGCCTACCTTTCTGGGTGCCTGTCCCGGTCGATGGCAGACATAGAATGCTCCCAATCACAAGGGGGTTTCTATAGGCCATTGCTCCTCGTGCCTCTCTGAGGGGGCCAGGTTCTGGCTCGTGGTCCCCGGTAGGCAAGAACTCCTAGCACTTTGACTGATGCCAGAAAGTTATACATATCCATTCAGCCTGGATAGCTCCGGGGAGCCTCCGGGACTCACCCAGAAAATGGCGTTTCATTACATTCAACGCTGGGTTTTTTCCTCCTGGCGGCCTACGTAACGTGCTATAGCTGCCCCACCCCAAGTGGACCCGCCCAACACTGGTCAACCCATGTGCGTCCGTCCTCGTGTTATACACAGTGCTGTGCCATTAGTGAAATATTTCTTTAAATAACTTTTTTATTTTCATAGTAACTTTAAACATTTTTGGCCAAGACTATGTCTGGTAGCAGCATCAATTGTTCTGGAGGTGTTAAAAGGAAGAAAGTTGTTCTAGCAATTAAAGACAAGTTACGTGTTGTTCAACCAGTGAGGCATCACAGGCAAGCCAAGAGCCTTCAACAAGTGAGGCGCAAGCAAGCGCGTTCAACAAGTGAGGCGTTACAGGCAAGCCAAGCGCTTTCAACAAGTGAGGCTCCACAGGCAAGCCAAGTGCCTTCAACAAGTGAGGCGCTACAGGCAAGCCAAGCGCCTTCAACACGCGAGGTGCCACAGGCAAGCCAATAAGCCCCTTCAACAAGCGAGGCGCCACAGGCAAGCCAAGCGCCTTCAACAAGTGAGGCGCGACAGGCAAGCCAAGCGCCTTCAACAAGCGAGGCATCACAGGCAAGCCAAATGCCTTCAACAAGTGAGGCTTCACAGGCAAGCCAAGCGCCTTCAACAAGTGAGTGCATGCAAGTGCCTTCAACAAGTGAGGCCTCACAGGCAACCCAAATGCCTTCAACCAGTGAGGCTTCAGCAGCTGGCAGTCAAAACTAACTTTCCTTAACGAACTGTACAGTATTTTTAAGTGTTAATTTTAGTGTTGTGTTAGTATAGGTTACGTAAATTGTTAAGAATTCTTAACTTCAAGATGTGTGGCATCAATCAAGAAGACGAACACCAACAAGGTAAGTTGAGGTTTCTAGTTGAATATTTAATAATTATATGTGGCAAGGCAATTCAAATTATGTTGTTTGTAGTATAAAAATAGTTGGAAATGGTCACTTTTGGACTCGTGGGTGAAAAAGTACCATTATCTGGAAAACGTGTTAATCCTGCTGGGGCTCCTTCCCATATAGTCTGGATGGTCGAGTGGAGACAGTATATTGTAGTTGGAGAAAAAAATTGTATTCGGTATAAAATATATTTTTAATTTAACACTTTCCTGTTTTGGGCGAGCAAGCATTTCTCCTACCCTAGTGGTTTTGGACGTTACGCGGGAGCTCGCGGGAGCATGCAGTAATGTTGAAAAGTGTAGACGCTTTTCAACTTTGTCACCTTAATTCTCGTCCTAGATTTTTCAATTTTGTATCAGTGTATTCGCAATAGAATGCTCTACAGAACTCAAAGCAAATAAACTCAAAAAGCCCGGCTTACCACCCGCAGCAAACAGAGAAAGTAGTGAGAGAAAGTTACCCAGGAGCGCACTAGAGGTATAAAATGTGTTCTCTCCTTTCACTTTGGTCACCTCAATTTTCGTCCTAGGTCTTTCATTTTGGTATCATTGTGTTCGCAAAAAAATTCCCAACATGATTATATGCAGATATTGTCAAAAACCGTGGTGCGCTCCACCCGCCGATGTGATGAAAGCGGGGAGGAGTGCCGGGCCGTCCATTAGAGAGCGCGGTAATACTGAGAAGTGTATACTCTTTTCAGCTTTGTCACCTTAATTCTCATCCTAGGTTTTCCAATTTGATATCAATGTATTCGCAATTGAATTCTCTACACGATTAAATGCATGTGAAGTCCGAAAGCCCGGTGTACCACCCGCACAAAGCAGATAAAGTGAGTGTGAGTTACCCGGGAGCGCTAAAGATCAATGAATTGTGTACACTTTTCACTTTGGTCACCTCAATTCTCGTCTTAGGTCTTTCATTTTTGTATCATTGTGTTTGCAATAGAATTCCCTACAGGTGTATATGTAAATATAAAGTCTAAAAGCCCGACGTACCACTCAAAGCAAACAGAAAGTGACTGCACGCTAATAAAGAGCAATAATATGTGTTTACTCTTTTCAACTTTATTACCTCAATTCTCGTCCTAGGTCTTTCATTTTGGTATCAATGTGTTTGCAATGAAAATCCCTACAAATGTATATGCATATAATGTCCAAAACCGCGGTTTTCACAAAACCAAATGTTTTTAATTGTTGACGCCATCCTTAGTCATCAGTGGGTATTGAACTAGTAAACTTTTGACTCCATCCTTAGTCATTGGTTGGTGAAAGTCTTATTAAGTTAATATTTTTGGGGGTGTGGAACGGATTAATTCAATTCCCATTATTTCTTATTTATTTATTTATTTATATAATGGGAAATTAACTTGTGGGAAATTTTGTTTCGACTTACGACCTGTCTCTGAGAATGGATTAAAATAGTCAGTCGAGGCCCCACTGTTTTGTATTTTGAGGCCGTAGGGCACTGAACTGTAGCGATGAATCCAAATGAAAAGCACATAGTGCTGTGTGTCCAGTCCACCCAGTTGTTTTGAAAGCAAGAGCCAATAACATAAATAATTTCTCAAATAGCAGATGTCTATCATATTACAGTACTGTCTCCACCCGATCATCCGGACTATATGGGAAGGACCCCCAGCCGGATTATCACGTGTTCCAGATAATGGTACTTTTTCACCTACGAGTCCAAAAGTGACCATTTCCAACTATTTTTTTTACTACAAACAACATAATTTGAATTGCCTTGCCACATATAATTATTAAATATTCAACTAGAAACCTCAACTTACCTTGTTGGTGTTTGTCTTCTTGATTGATGCCACACATCTTGAAGTTAAGAATTCTTAACAATTTACGTAACCTATACTAACACAACACTAAAATTAACACTTAAAATTACTGTACAGTTCATTAAGGAAAGTTAGTTTTGACTGCCAGCTGCTGAAGCCTCACTGGTTGAAGGCATTTGGGTTGCCTGTGAGGCCTCACTTGTTGAAGGCGCTTGCTTGCGCCTCATTAGAAGGCGCTTGGCTTGCCTGTGACGCCTCACTTGTTAACCCTTAAATGGCGCATGGCTATATACCATTTGACACCCACAGGCGCATACAAAAAAAAATCTTTTTTTCTTCCTAACCTGTTAATTTGTGTTCGCTGATCATGGGAAAAATAATAAAAAAATCGTAAGTGGCATATATTGCCCGCTATAGGGCGGGGAAGTCTGGCAAAAAACAGGCGCTGACTCAGCGTGCGTCCCAGGCGGTCTGTTGCTTGCCAGTTGTCAGGCCGGAGTTGCCACAAAGAGATAATTACCTAATTATTTCAATGTTTCTGATTGATTTTTCGTAGTTTTTTTTTTGCTGTAATATTATTCAATAGTGTGTAGTGTGATATATTTATATAATAAAATGAGTGAATCATCACTGTACCCAAAAATATGGTGTGCATATTGTTGATTCAATTATGTTCATCAAACAATGAACAAATACTTTGTTGTTTATTACACTACATACACAGGTTATATATAAGTATCTGCATGTTTTGTTCACCATAAAGAACCACTAAGTTACTATTATGAGTCAAAAAGTAACAAGGAGTGACCGCCGTGTACCAGCCAGCCACTCACGCCCTCCCTCAACACCTCACTCGCCCACATTCTCCTCCCACCATACTGTTTTTGCTTTTATTCACTATATACAGACATTATATATAAGTATCTACATTCGTGTTCACCATAACGAACCACTAAGTTGGTATGCTGAGTGGCAGTGGCAGTGGAAGACAGTGGCAGCCCTCCACTGGCTGCCACTCCCTCCCTCCTTCACCTCACCTGACTTGCCACCTTTCTCCACCCACCATACTGTTTTTGCTTTTATATATAGACGTTATATATAAGTATTTACATGTTTTGTTCACCATAACTGTACATCTAAGCTTGTATGGTGAGTAAAGGCACAAAGAGGTAGGACTTCACACAGTCATCTGGCTGCCGCCCTCAAGGCCAGACGCACTAATATTTCTCCTCCAACAATACTGTTTGTGGTGTTATTACACTATATACACACATTATATATAAATATCTACCTGTTTTATTCACCATACTTGTACAAGTAAACTGGTATGGTGCCCAAAGACCATTGTGGTCGTCGGTAAACAACATGATAAATCGTGCAGACGACGCCACCGCCCTCACCAAAATGGCGGCTCCCAACCTACTCTTCTTGCTGTTTATACCCTCTATACACATGTTATATATAAGTATCGACATTTGTGTTCACCATAGCGAACCACTAAGCTGGTATGGTGAGTGCAGTCAATAAAAGGTGGCAACACACAGTCAGAAGACAATGCCACCACCCTCCCTCCCTCCCACAGCATTACTCCTCCCTCCATGCAGCACAGCGCTAAATATCACCACAATCCTGCTATTATCAGAACCCTGGTCAGTTTTATCACAGTCAGGGGTCTTCTGTAATAATATCATCGCTACATAATAGCATGAACAAGTATACTGTATTATGGCATTTTTAGGCGATGCTGTGGTCACAAGCTGAACAGCAGTGCTGTGAGCTCATGCTGCGTGCGTCAGGCTTGGTAGCTCACTCAATACTGAGGCCCCTAACACCGGGAATTTGGCCCACGAATTTTTTTAAATGGCGTCTGTTTACAAGAGCCCTGATGAAGGTGTGGTGAACCCTGTGTATCCGCGGGCCGTTTAAATCTTATGTAGTACTCCAAAGCATCATATGATGCGATGCGCAATTTTCTGCAAGTCGGTCAAAGCATCATATGATGGGATGCGCAATTTAAGGGTTAAAGGTGCTTGCTTGTGCCTCACTTGAAGGCCCTTGGCTTGCCTGTGACACCTCACTTGTTAAAGGCGCTTGCTTGCGCCTCACTTGTTGAAGGTGCTTGGCTTGCCTGTGAAGCCTCACTTGTTGAAGGCATTTGGCTTGCCTGTGATGCCTTACTTGTTGAAGGCGCTTGTTAGCGCCTCACTTGTTGAAGGCGCTTGTTAGTGCCTCACTTGTTGAAGGTGCTTGTTAGTGCCTCACTTGTTGTAGGCGCTTGTTAGCGCCTCACTTGTTGAAGGCTCTTGTTAGTGCCTCATTTGTTGTAGGCGCTTGTTAGCGCCTCACTTGTTGAAGGCTCTTGTTAGTGCCTCACTTGTTGAAGGCTCTTGTTAGTGCCTCACTTGTTGTAGGCGCTTGTTAGCGCCTCACTTGTTGAAGGCGCTTGTTAGCGCCTCACTTGTTGAAGGCTCTTGTTAGCGCCTCACTTGTTGAAGGCTCTTGTTAGCGCCTCACTTGTTGAAGGCGCTTGTTAGTGCCTCACTTGTTGAAGGCGCTTGTTAGTGCCTCACTTGTTGTAGGCCTTGTTAGCGCCTCACTTGTTGAAGGCGCTTGTTAGTGCCTCATTTGTTGTAGGCGCTTGTTAGTGCCTCACTTGTTGAAGGCGCTTGTTAGCGCCTCACTTGTTGAAGGCGCTTGTTAGCGCCTCACTTGTTGAAGGCGCTTGTTAGCGCCTCACTTGTTGAAGGCGGTTGTTAGCGCCTCACTTGTTGAAGGCGCTAGGCTTGCCTGTGACACCTCACTTGTTAAAGGCGCTTGCTTGCACCTCACTTGTTGAAGGTGCTTGGCTTGCCTGTGGCACCTCACTTGTTGAAGGCATTTGGCTTGCCTGTGACGCCTCACTGGTTGAGGTGTATAACACGTAACTTGTCTTTAATTGCTAGGACAACCTTCTTCCTCTTACCACCTCCAGAACGATTGATGCTGCTACCAGACAGAGTCTTGGCCAAAAATGTTCAAAGTTACTATGAAAATAAAAAAGTTATTTAAAAAAATATTTCACTAATGGCATAACACTGTGGTATAACACGAGGGACGGGAGCACATGGGTTGATCAGTGTTGGACGAGTCCACTTGGGGCAGCTATAGCACGTTACGTAGGCCGCCAGGAGGAAAAAACTCACAATATTTTTAAGGAAACTTCAGCCTGTGCACATTGTTTTTAGGAAACTTTTATATTTGTTATTACATAATTACTAGTACAGTACTTATTTCATTGGTTTTTGGCTATGATGAATTGTTCTAAAATTAATTGTAATTCCTGTACCCAGGTGGTCCCTCCCAACTCTCCCCTCCCACCCTCCCGACACCACCCACCCCCTCCTGCACCATGCGTCTTAAGCCACAGGCAGACGGGATTAATACGGTACGGCCCGCCCCATGGCTTTCATATCCAGACAATTCAATGATTATCCGGCTAAACTAGCTTTTATCCAGCTCCCATGGCCATTTCGGCCGGATATTGAGGTAACTTTATCTGGTCACGATTTTGGCCGTATGAAGGCGTTTTCCAGATGTTCGAATCCCGGTTAACTGCGTGGTTACAGTATATTTTTTGTTTTAGCTAGTTTATTAATGTAATTAGGACAATAAAGAGCTATTAAAACACCAGTTTTAGAAATGATTTATTAATCTAAAACGTTCAAAGTTATGGGTCACTGAACTATGACGACTGAGACGAAAGTGAATGAAACCTCACTGTAAAGGGAGGTTTACAGTACAGTAAGTGGCATCTCGACATACGATTGCCCCTACTTACGATAATTTCGAGTTACAATGTAAATTTCATCGAAAAATGCGACTCGACATCCGATGGTGTCGTCGACTTCCGATATTTGTTGGTACACGTTCGGGTCGACCGAGCGCGCGGTTCCCGGTCACGCGGCTGACATGCCTCAGTTTACTACAGCTATCCGCTTAGTGACGATCGCGCCTATAAGAAATTCCGCTTTTGTGGTGATTTTTGCATTTTGAACATTAAAGTAAATATTAAATATCATGCCATGAGTCCCAGGAAAGTCAGTGGTAAGGCTCAACATATGAAAACCCATGTAAGGATGACCATAGAGCAGAAACAAGGGTACAGAATGTCTTTTTCCTCAACAATTAAGAAAATGTGTGCAGCATGGGAAGAATTGCAAACCTTTGCAGAAACGACTCGCCCAAATCAAGCTGCAGTAGGTCGTTACCTTAACCTATTCAATGACACTGTGATGCATCATTACAGACAAATATTAAAACGAAGGGAAAAACAAATGACTCTTGACAAATTTGTAGTGAGACAAGCACTGAACCACAACCAGGTCATAGTGGTAATCAGGCAAAACGTAGGAGAGAGAGTACCCCAGAGTAAACATCACTGCCTGATGTGATAATGGATGGGGACTCCCCTTCCAAACAGTAACAACTCTCCTCCTCCCCCCCCTCATCACCATCTTCCATATGCCATCAAGAGCCCTCCATAAAGGTAAGAGAAACTTTGGTACTGTATTGTAGTTAGAAAAAACATTGTATTCAGTATAAAATGTATTTGTATGTTAATATTTTGGAGGGTGGGGAACGAATTAATTCAAATCCCTTTATTTCTTATGGGAAAAATCGCTTTGACTTACGATATTTTGACTTACGATCCGTCTCTGGGAACAGATTAGCATCGTAAGTCGAGGCCCCATTGTATTCCCTTATCTGTCCACCCTCACTCATCTTGTTTCATCACAGAACCAAAAAAGATTTCAACACATGGAGCTAGCTATTCACGCTTCAGCCTTTAACCCTCAAACCGCTAGGGGCCCAAATGGAATTCACACCCACAGGCGCAACAAAAAAAAAATCCAAAAAATTCTTTCGTCTTATAGAAGTGTTCATTTTTGTTCCCTGATCACAGAAAAAATAACAAAAAAATCGTAGGTGGCATATTTTAGCCGCAATAGGGTAGGGAAGTGTGGCAAAAAAGGGGCGTTGGCAGAGCCTTCGCCAGACAAGGTCTACTCCGCCCGTGCTGTCAGACGGCAGTTGCCACAAATATATTATTACCTAATTATTTCAATGTCTCTGATTGATCTTTTCTTAGTTTTTTGCAGTAATATTATTCCGTACAGTGAATTGTGGTATATTTATATTATAAAATGTGTGAACCATCGCTGTACTCAAAATTATGGTGTGCATATGATTCAATTATTATGTTCATAAAACAATAAACAAATAGTTTTGCTGTTGTTGCACTATATACACAGGTTATATATAAGTATCTGCATGTTTTGTTCACCATAACGAACTACTAAGTTGGTCTTGTGAGTCAAAAAGCAACGAGGAGTGACCACCAAACACCAGCGAGCCACTCACTGCCACTCCCTCACTCAACACCACCTCACTCACCCTCATTCACCTCCCACAATACTGTTTTTGCATTTATTCACTATACACAGACGTTACATATACGTATTTACATGTTTTGTTCACCATAACTGTACATCTAAGCTTGTATGGTGAGTAAAGGCACAAAGACGTAGCTACTCACACAGTCAGCTGATTGGCGGCCGCTCTCAAGGCCAGACACACTAATATTTCTCCTCCAACAATATTGGCTGTGGTGTTATTACGCTATATACACACATTATATATACGTATCTACCTGTTTTATTCACCATACTTGTACAAATAAGCTGGTATGATGCCATCAGTAAACAATATGCCAAGTCGTGCAGACGACGCTCCTCCCTCACCAAAATGGCGGCTCCCAACCTACTCCTCTTGCTGTTATCTCACACTATACACACGTTATATATAAGTATCTACATTTGTGTTCACCATAGCGAACCACTAAGCTGGTATGGTGAGTGCAGTCAATAAATGGTGGCCACACAGTCAGAAGACGACGCCCACAACCCTCTCTCCACAGCCTTACTCCACCCTCCATCGAGCACAGCGCTAAATATCACCACAATCAAGCTGTTATCAGAATCCTGGTCAGTTTTATCACAGTCAGGGGGCTTCAGTAATACTATCACTGCTAAATAATAGCAGTGTCATTTATATTTTGGTATTTGTAGGCGATGCTGTGGTCACAAGCTGAACAGCGGTGCTGTGAGCTCATGATGTGTGCACCAGCCTTGGTGGCTTGCTCAATACTGACGCTCTCACACCCAAGAATGTTGGGCTGGATTTTTTTTCTAGGTGGCATCTGGCAACTATCGGTCGTGGCTGTACTATAGCTGCCCCCTATCCCAGGCGGGGCGTTTAAATTATAGCGCTAGACACGAAATCATATATAAATGATGTGCGCGGTTTCGGTTTTGTCACTGATATCATTTATATATGATATGCACGGTTTGAGGGTTAACCCTTAAATGGCACATGGCTATATACTGATTAACACTCACAGGCGCAAAAAAAAAAAAAAAAAAAAAAAAAATATTTTTCTTCCTAACCTGTTAAGTCGTTTTCCCTGGTCACGGGAAAAATAAAAAAAATCAATTGTACTTACCGGCGATGTAATTGAGCCGAGAATATGGATGATGACATCACAGTTTGCATGTTCGCTCATGCACTGTGCGTCCTGGAGGCGTCGTGCACGGTCTTCAAGCAGCCACAGTTGCCACCAATTTATTTTCGCGTCATTATTTACAGTGTTTACGCGTGTATTCTTTGCAATATTAGTCACTAATAATGTTGCACATAATGTCACTTGACAGTTATTGTCAATATATGTTGTACACATCGAGTATACACATGCGCACACAAACGTTTTCCATTATGGCATTATATTATGCACAGTAATCACAATGTTCATTATTTTATATGTACACACTAGCATGCACTATGTACAGGTTTTTGCACTATTATTGCACATTTAGAAGTCTTGGAGTGTGTGGTAGTCGTTGAAGCAGTCGACAGCACACAATGCAACTCCACACACCCTTCACACCATGTTTGCACCATTTTACGTTTTTGTTCTCTTCGTTTTGTTGTTTTACATACTACGCATGAACGTTGGCCTATTGCACACTTTCCACCTGCTGGCAAATTCTTTAGTCTGTGTTGCTGAAAGGCATCTATGTGAGCGAGCCTGTTTGTTGCATCATGCTGCAACACTAGGTTCATGATTGGTCTTCGTATGCCAGGGACTTCTTGATCAAACTTTGCTAATAACTGTGTTGCAAGTGTAAAAGCAAATGTACGGAAAATAGGTTTACGTCCAGTTTTCACCAGGTACAAATTATAGCAGTTCAACATGCTCATGTCAACAAGATGGAAAAACACTTTTTTCGTCCACCTCAATGTTTTCCGCACACACTCGATAGTGCCAATCATCATGTCAGCCTTATCAATCAAACGCATGTTGATATTGTAGTCAAGAACACAATCTGGCTTATATGCTGGTTCTCTCGTTACATGGTGCACCTTGCCACTGTTCAACATTGTACCATCATGAACGGTTGTCAGCAGGTTCACTTCTCTCTTGTCTTTCCACCTTACTGAGAGAATTTCATCACATTTCCGTACCTGGCACTCACCAACTGCAAGTCCACCGACAAACACTGGCATTTCCCTTCTTCGTGGCTTTACTGTGCCAACCAACCCGGTTCTATTTTCAATCAAGAACTTAGCTAGCAATGGACTTGTATAGTAATTATCTGTGTATAGGATGTGGCCCTTGTTCATCCATGGTGCCATCAGTGACTTCACCACACTACCAGAGAATCCATGTTCGTCGTTACCGGGAATATCTACATCGCTAACTGAATACAGAATCATGTGTAACACGTATCCTGTTTCATTATTACGGGAATTAAACCTCACTTCGTTGGAAGACAGAAGAGTTACGGGGGGACATGATCACCACATTCAAGATTCTCAGGGGAATCGACAGGGTTGATAAAGACAGGCTGTTTAACACAAGGGGCACACGCACTAGGGGACACAGGTGGAAACTGAGTGCCCAAATGAGCCACAGAGATATTAGAAAGAACTTTTTTAGTGTCAGAGTCGTTGACAAATGGAATGCATTAGGAAGCGATGTGGTGGAGGCTGACTCCATACACAGTTTCAAGTGTAGATATGATAGAGCCCAATAGGCTCAGGAAACTGTGCACCTGTTGATTGACGGTTGAGAGGCGGGACCAAAGAGCCAGAGCTCAACCCCCGCAAGCACAACTAGGTGAGTACAGTCACACAGTACAAAGAATTTCAAGCCAAATCTGTTTCGTTTTGAGGGAATATACTGTTTGAATGAAACACGTCCTTTGAATAGTATAAGGGATTCGCCAATCACCAGCTTCTGTGCTGGTACGTAAAAATCTCTGAATTTTCCAATCACCTCATTCATATAGTGCCTCACTCGCCAAAGTCTATCCTCCTCAATCCGGTCCTCATTAGTTGCAAAATGCACACACCTGAGGAGTATCTGAAATCTGTCTCTGGACATATATTTCCCGAAGAAAGGTGTTGGAATAGTCAGATCTTTGCTCCAGTAATCTGTGAGAGCGTGTTTGACACAGTGTTTCATCAACATACATATTGCAAGAAACACATACATTTCACCTATATTGGTGTTTTTCCAATGTTGCAAGTGTGAAAATTCTGTTATCTCTTTTCTAATGAGATGAGCCGCATGAAGGTTCGTTTGGTGTACAATATATTCCATGAGCGGCTCATCATAGAACTTGGTAAAATAATCACATTCACTCATATCATCACCATTATCAGGGAAAAGATCTGTAATCCCAACGTCTTTATTGTCAAAGACAGGAATCCGGGGAATAAAACCAGCACCATCACTCCATACTAGTACACCTGGTGTCCTGCGAGACGCAGGGGACGCAAAAGGGGACGCAGCAGAGGCACTACGGCGAGGAAGCGATGCACCCTGTGGACCAGGAGCTGAAGCCCGTCTACGCACAGTACAGCCGCTACCTGCATGTAAGGTAGAGGCACGTGCACGTGAGGTAGAGGCACGTGAACATGAGGCTCTTGGTGCCACATGTTGTTCCATGCGGTGGCGCTTGGCTGGCCGAGACGCTGCTGACGCGACAAAATCTCGCCCAGTAACACCACTGATACTGGCACCAGGCTCAGTAACACTATGTTCTGATTCCACTTCACTAAAACCAGAAAAAGAGTCACCTTCCTCTGACTCGTCACCGAAAATATCCTCAGACTCTAAATAATCACAGGAACTGTGTGGCCGAGGGAGAATTGGGGTAGACGCTGGCCGAGGCGGCAAGGGTGAGTGTATAGGCCTCGCCATGGGAGGTGGCTGTATCTCATATTCACTGTCCGTGCTATCAACATCGGTCAATTGTGTGTAGTCTTTATCAATATCAGAGTCATCAAAGTCACTTTCCTCACCATCGGAAAATAATTCACTGGTTATTTGCTCTTGGGTGAGTGATTGCGTGGGGCGTGCCCGGGAAGCGTTCGGCCGTGCGCTCGACATGGTGGCTGCTGGGTAACTGAGGCCTTCCGAGCGATGGTAGCGTGAGCTAGATTTTTTTTCAAAATGGCGGCTGTTTACTATAGCCCCTGGGCAGCGTATGGGGACCTCCTCTTCACGTGGGCTTTTCAAATCGTGCTCGGTATGCCCGCGCATCATATGATGTGATGCGCAATTTACTGCAAGTCGGGCAAAGCATCATATGATGCGATACGCAATTGAAGGGTTAAATTAACTTACAAAAATATGTGTGCCACAAATCAGTGAATGAAAATCACGGAAACTCAGTTGTTCACTTATGTGGACCACTCTGGCAGGTGTTTGGTTACTATGGTTTACTTATTGTGTGTACCACTCTGGCTGGTGTTTGGTTATTATGGTTCACTTGTGTGGACCAGTTTGTCTGGTGTTTGCTTAATATACTTACCTACTTACCTAGTTGTGTTGCGGGGGTGGAGCTTTGGTTCTTTGGTCCCAATTTGGTTCTTTGGTCCCACTTGTTGTGTTATCCACTTATATGATCCAACTTGTCATATGAAGGAATTATTAAGTGAAACCTGTGATAGAATGGGAAAATTATCCATTACCCTGTGAACACTGTCCCAATATCGTAAGCAAATCCACACATCCTCTGCTTCGGTGAACCAGAGTACGTCGAACCGGGTGAGTAAATCCTGCCTGAAAAATGTGCGACCTAGTCGGAGATACGCCGAATTGGGGTATGTCGAATCAAGGTTGTACTATACATAGAAATATTATTTGTAAATATATTTGTGGCAACTTGCGAGGCTTGAATGGCTCGCATGACTGTATCTTCGAGCTTCACACATGGGGCGACCAGCCTGTGATAATGTCATGCACACATTGTCGACATCCCCACAGCCAAAGTAAGTGGAATTTGATATTTTTATTAACAAGTACATGGTCAGGGAAGGGAATTTAGCATTTTATAAAAAAAATTTTGTTTGAACACTTCATTTTTGGCGCACAGGGAGAATGTCACAGTAAACGTAAAGCATCACAGTGGTTATTGTTCCTGGCTCTATTCGGGCGTGTGTAGCCTTGGGTCGCAGCCATTTGGCTTGACTTCGAGTTGAGGAGCAAGTGTCGACCACCTCCCGGGTAAGTCCCTCTTTTCTGTGAGGAGCCCCTACGGCTCCTTGGAGCTTATCGGGCTAATGTATGTTATATTAGACCGGGACATTAGCTAAGGAGTTCAGACCTACCAGGGACCAGCGCCAGAACCTGGCCCCTTCAGAGAGGTTTCAGGGAGCAATGGCCCTGGAAAACCCCCTTGTGGTTGGGGTTTTCCCTATCTGCCATCGACCGGGGTTAGGCACCCAGAAGGTAGGCATAACAAAACAAACCCCACATGGTAAAAAACTAAAGCAGAAAACCAAACAGAGAGGTAGAAACTCCCTACAATCTCAAGGAAACAAACAAGCAAACATCACACTTTACTGCCTCACCGATTGTTCGCGCAGCTCTCCCCGCCATGAGAGTGGGAGGGGGGAGCCCCGGACCTCACCGCGCTGGCTGCCTAGCATCAGTTCATAAGCTAATGTTAACCAGGACAGACGCTTCTCTGGCCTCAATTTCCTAGGCGGTGTTTGCCTTTCGTGGCGTTCACTGCCGTGTGTTGTATTGTGCGGTGGCCAGGTGTTCCTCATCAGTACCGGGACTGCATGTGCTTAGGGGCTTCCTTCCCTAAGCGCCCTGTGAGTACTGCCCCTGTGTGACAGGGTTATCTTCCCTGGGGAGTTTGGGAACCATTCCCGTAGAGGTTCTTGCTGCTCGGCATTTGTCTTGCCCTTGGGGCCAGCTGGGGCTTGGGACCCTTATTTGGCCTTGGATAGGGACTGGTATTGTGCTGGTTAGGGCGTCAAGGTGTTGTGCCACCTGCCACCTAAGCGGCGACCGATTCCTGTTGCCTCTGGGGTTGGGGACGGTGTACTTTTGCGGTGTTTTTCTTTTGTTTTTAGTTTCATTTGCCTGGTGGGCATCTGCCTAGTGTGGCTATAGTTCCACTGGTAGTGTTTGGTAGCCCTCTGCTAGGCCCCCATGATTATACACATCACAGGGGTTTTCAGTGTTGTCCTCTACCCCTTGTTGGTTTTGGGTTTTAACCGGTTAGCAACACCTTGCCCAGGCTTCCTGTAGTTGTTACTCTATGGGCCCTGGAAAACCCTGTCGGGGCTCGGTGAACCGTTGAATGTGTCTTCCATTCCAACCCGTCTTGTGCAGGTTCGTTGGTTGCTGTGCCCTTGTCTCTGGGTGAGAGTCGCCACCTTTACCTTCGTCATGTTGCCTGTTGGCAACACGACGGGTGTTGATGTTCGGGGTGGATGTCACATCTGCCTCGTTTTGTACGCTTTCTTGTGTTTTGTTTCACCTCCAGCCTACTCATGCGTCGCCTGAGACGTCCTGGTCCTTGATCAGGGTGCCTCCTTATCTTCTTCTCAGTTTGTGGTAGCCCCTTCGGTTCAGGTTTCTGCTCTTTGGTATTGGTGGTAGGTTTGTACGTTTGCAGCCTTTCTCCGTCCTTCTGGCAACGGTCGAGACGGCTGCTTTCTGGGGGGTTTTTGGGTTATTGTTGCTTGATTGGTTCAGCCAGGGGTGCATCCTGTATTGTCCAGTTGCGCTTTTTGCCGTTACCTGCGTACCGTGTCAGGGGATGTGCTTTGGGTTGATCCGGTTCTCCTCGTTCCCTGTTTCAGGGCTTGGGTCTCCCAGGTCGTCCGCAGAGTTTTTAAGTCTTCCAGCCTGTGGTCTGTCCATGCGCCCGTGCTGTTCGGACGTTTGCAGCTTTTGCTGCTGTGTTGGTGATGTCTAGGGCTCATTTCGGGCGCAGGGATTTGAGGGTCGCACAGGTTCTTGGCCGCCCATTCTTTATGCGCGTCTGCTCCTGTGCGTTCTTGTTACCTTGGGTCGCAGGTTACAGCCTGTTGTCTCGGCTTCGTCTTGCGAAGTCTGTGGCGGCCGCCTCCTGGGTCAGCCCTTTCTTTTCCTTCTCTTTGGGTATGAAGCTCCAGGGAGCCGTAGGGGCTTCCCACAGAAAACCAGCGTTTAATGTAATGAAACGCCATTTTCTGGGTGAGCCCCGGAGGCTCCCTGGCAACCCTCCCTCCCACCGGTTGGCGTTTTTTTTTTTCGCTATGGTTGGCACAACACATGGCAGTGAACGCCACACAAGGCAAACACTGCCTAGGAAACTGAGGCCAGAGAAGCGTCTATCCCGATTGACATTAGCTTCCGAACTGATGCTAGGCAGCCGGCACAGTAGGTCCGGGGCTCCCCCGGACCTACCGGGTCTGGGGGAGCTGATCGGCGCGGCAGTAAAGTGTGATGTTTGCTTGTTTCCTTGGGATTGTAGGGAGTTTCTACCTCTCTGTTCGTTTTTTTGTTTTAGTTTTTTACCATGTGGGGTTTGCTTTGTTATGCCTACCTTTCTGGGTGCAAACCCTGGTCAATGGCAGATAAAGAAAACCCCAACCACAAGGGGGTTTTCCAGGGCCATTGCTCCTGAAACCTCTCTGAAGGGGCCAGGTTCTTGTGCTGTTCCCTGGTAGGTCTGAACTCCTTAGCTAATGTCCCGGTCTAATATAACATACATTAGCCCGATAAGCTCCAGGGAGCCTCTGGGGCTCACCCAGAAAATGGCGTTTCATTACATTCAACACTGGTTTTTTGTTTTTTTTGGTTTGGAGAGTTTTGCTTGCTAGTTCAGCTTTTGGTCACATTTTTTAGCCAGCTGTAGTTTGTTTTGGGACGCCTACATTTCTGGGTGCCTAACCTGGTAGATGGCAGATATAGAATGCTTCCAACCACATGGGTTTTTTTTATAGGCTATTACTCCTTGTGCCTCTCTGAGGGGGGCCAGGTTCTGGTTCGTGGACACCGGTAGGCTAGAACTCCATTGAATTGACTGGTGCCACTGTCTAATACATACATATCAGCCCAGTAAGCTCTAGGGAGCCTCTGGGACTCAGCCTGGAAATGGTGTTTCATTACATTCAATGCTGTATTTTTTTTCCTAAATTGCTCCTGACCCTTCTGTTTTTAGGGTTGCCATTTAGGTGTACATTTGGGAAAAATAGCACCACTGCTGTGACCAAGAATTTTTGTAGGGGGAATCATTGTTTGGAGAATTAAAATACAGTGGTACCTCGGTTTAAGAACGCCCCTGTTTATGAACTTTTCGGGTTACGAGCCCGATATGTTCGGAAAATTTGAATCAGGATTTTGAATTTACCTCAGGATATGAGTTTGTTGATACACGTATGGCCAACCTAGCGCGTGATGGCACAGCAGTCGCGCCTCAGTTTACCAGTGCCTCGTGCCC
Organism: Procambarus virginalis; assembly: GCA_020271785.1. Lineage (NCBI taxonomy): Eukaryota > Metazoa > Arthropoda > Malacostraca > Decapoda > Cambaridae > Procambarus > Procambarus virginalis. The sequence goes on from WNGS01164437.1 coordinate 1,901,022, forward strand.
AGTGACTATCCCGCCTGAATTCTTCGCAAGGATTTACTGTTTCTTTTTGGATTTTTTGCTATTTGAGCATAATATTTGTTATTATATATCTTGCCATGGTCCCAAGAAAGCCAGTGGTAAGGTTCAAGGCAAGAAATCACATGTCAGAATGACCATAGAGGAAAATCAAGAGATCATTTGGAAGCATGAAAATGGTACTTGTGTTGTTGAACTAGCTAAGCAGTACAACAAATCCATGTCACCGATATGCACTGTACTTGCCAAGAAAAAGGACATTTTGAGTGCTAAAGTGGCAAAGGGCCTATCAGCAATCACGAAGCAAAGAATACGAATACTTGAGGATGTGGAAAAGTTATTAATTTAGATACGCAACAAGGAGTTAGCAGGTGATAGTTTTTCAGAGGCCATCATTTGTGAGAAAGCCAGAGTATTGCACGAAGATCTTGTAAAGAAAACCCCTGGAACGAGTGCAGATACGAAAGACTTTATGGCAAGCAGGGGATGGTTTTAAAAATTTAAAAATAGGAGTGGTATTCGTAATGTTGTGAGGCATGGGGAGGCAGCCAGCTCAGACAAACCAGCGGTTGAAAGATTTATTGAAGAATTTAAAGATTTTGTAGAGGCTGAGGGATACCTACCGCAACAAGTGTTTAATTGTGATTAGACAGGACTGTCCTGGAAAAGATTGCCTAAGAGGACATACATTACCAAGGAGGAGAAATCATTGCCAAGCGTAAACCAATCTTTCACAAGCCTATGAAAGATTGGTTTACGCTTGTGCTGTGTGGAAATGCAAGTGGCGATTTGAAAATTAAATCCTTACTTGTGTATCATTCTGAAAATCCAAGGGTTTTCAAAAAGTATGGTGTGCAGAAGAAACAAATGTGTGTGATGTGGAGGGCTAATAATAAGGCATGGGTGACTAGGATTTTTTTACGGAGTGGGTGAATGATGTGGTGTGCCCCATGATACAAAAATATCTGCAGGAGAAAAGTTTGCTACTCAAGGCCCTGCTTCTCCTCGACAATGCTCCTGCTCATTCTCCAGGCTTGGAAGATGCATTGTTGAACAGATTTAATTCTCTCACAGTAAAGTTCCTTCCTCCTAATACCACTCCTCTAATTCAGCCTATGGACCAGAAAATCATTGCGAATTTTAAGAAACTTTATGAAAGGTCACTTTTCCGAAAATGTTTTGAAGTGACTGATGCCACAAACCTCACCCCTCAAAGAGTTCTAGAAAAATCATTTTAACATTTGTAGTGTTTTAAAACTCATTGACAAAGCCTGGCAAGAAGTGACTCAAAGAACCCTGATCTCTGGCTGGAGAAAATTGTGGCCTGAATGTGTGTCAGAACTAGACTTTGAGGGGTTTAAGCCTGTAAATCAAGTGCCTATTGTTGAGAAAACTGTTACTCTGGGTCGGAAAATGGGCTTGGAATTGGATGGTGCTGATGTGGAGGAGTTAGTGGAAGAACACAACGAAGAATTGACCACCGAAGAACTCCAAGCCCTTGAAAAGGACCAGCAACAAGAGGTAGCTGAGGATATTTCTTCAAAGGAGGATGAGGCAGTAGAGAATGTCTCTTCCTCAATAATTAGGAAGTGGTGTAACATGTGGGAAGAAATGCAAACTTTTATTGAAAACTCTCACCCAGAAAAAGCTGTAGTAGGCCATTGCATTAATCTTTTCAGTGACAGTGATGCCTCACTACAGACAAGTGTTGCAAAGAAGGGAAAAACAATTTTCAATGGAACATTTCCATGTGAGAAAATCAAGCAGTGAGCCACAACCAGGACCTAGTGGTATGCATGAAAAATGTGCCAGAGAGTGCACTCCAGAAACATCTTCACTGCCTGATGTTATAATGGAAGGGGACTCCCCTTCCAAACAGTAACACCTCTCTTCCTTCCCCCTCCTCACCATCTTCCATATGCCAACAGGAGTCATCAGCAAGGCTAAGGTTATCTTGAGATGATTTTGGGGCTTTTAGTGTCCCCACGGCCTGGTCTTGATTATCTTGAGATTATTTCGGGGCTTTTTAGTGTCCCTGCGGCCCGGTCTTCGACCAGGCCTCCACCCCCAGGAAGCAGCCCGTGACAGGTGACTAACACCCAGGTACCTATTTTACTGCTAGGTAACAGGGGCATAGGGTGAAAGAAACTCTGCCCATTGTTTCTCACCGGCACCTGGGATTGAACCCAGGACCACAAGTCCAGCGTGCTGTCCGCTCAGCCGACCGGCTCCCAAGGGTAAGTAATAACTTGAACATAGTTTTGTAGAGTAGATTTGGGTGAATTAGGTATAAAATTTATTTTGGAGTGAAGTTTTTGGGGAGTCAGGAACGGATTAATTCATTTCCCATTATTTCTTATGGGGAAATTAGCTTGGGATTACGAATTTTTGGGTTATGAACCGTCTCAAGAAACGTATTAAATTCTTAAACCAAGGTACCCCTGTAAAACAAAATTATTTCCATTTTATTGGAAACTTATAAATACTGTATTATAACTACAGTGGTACCTCGGTTTAAGAGTTTAATCCGTTCCTAGAGACAGCTCGTATTCCGAAGCAAATTTCCCCATAAGAAATATTGGGAAATGAATTAATCCGTTCCTGACTGCCCCAAAAAACCCACATCAAACTAAATTTTATACCAAATTCATCTAAATAACCTTACAAAACTATGTTCAAGTTATTACTTACCCTTGTTGTTGAATGCTGTAGGTGTATGGAAGATGGTGAGGAGGGGGAAGGAGGAGAGGTGTTACTGTTTGGAAGAGGAGTCCCCTTCCATTATCACATCAGGCAGTGAGGACCTTTCTGGTGTGCATTCCCTGGTACGTTTTGCCTGAGTACCACTAGGTCCTGGTTGTGGCTCACTGCTTGATTTTCTCGCAACAAATCTGTCCATGGAAGCTTGTTTTTCCCTTCTTCGCAAGCTGTCTCTGTAGTAAGGCATCACATTATCATTGAAAAGATTAAGGCAACGGCCTATTACAGCTTTCTCTGGGTGAGTCTTTTCACTAAAAATCTGCATCTCTTCCCACATCTGACACACCTTCTTAATTTGTGCAGAAGGGACATTCGCTACTGCCTCATCCACCTCCACTGGAGAAACATCATCAGCTGGGTCGTCTTCCTGTTCCTTTTGAAGGGCTTGGAGTTCTTCGTTGTGTTCTTCCACCAACTCCTCCACATCATCACCATCCAATTCCAATCCCATTTGCCGGCCCAGAGTAACAATTTCCTCAACAATAGGCGCATCATTTACAGGCTCAAACCTCTCAAAGTCTAGTTCTGTCACACATTCAGGCCACAATTTTCTCCAGCCAGAGATCAGGGTTCTTTGAGTCACTTCTTGCCAGGCTTTGTCAATGAGTTTTAAAGCACTACAAATGTTAAAATGGTCTTTCCAGAACTCTTTGAGTGAGGTTTGTGGCTTCAGTCACTTAAAAACATTTCAGGAAAAGTGCCCTTTCATACAGTTTCTTAAAATTCACTATGATTTTCTGGTCCATAGGCTGAATTAGAGGAGTGGTGTTAGGAGGAAGGAACTTTATTGTGAGAAATTTACTGTATATGTGCATCATTCATTTTCCAATCCTGGAGGATGAGCAGGAGCATTGTCGAGGAGAAGCAGGGCCATCAGTGGCAAATGTTTCTCCTGCAGATATTTTTCTATGGTAGGGCACAGCACTTCATTCACCCACTCCGAAAAATAATCCTAGTCACCCATGCCTTTTTATTAGACTTCCACATCACACACATTTGGGTTTTCTGCACTTTGTACTGTTTGAAAACCCTTGGATTTTCAGAATGATACAATTGAAAAACCTGACTTTAGGAGAGGACATTATGGCAACCTTAGAAAATTTTTTAGTGAGTATAATTGGACAGACTTGTTGCTAGGCAAGGAAGTGAATGAGATGTATGTCAAGTTTTGTGAAATATATGATAAAGGCACAAAAAATTTATACCAAAACAGAGAAGCAGAACTAGGAAACAGGATTGGTTCAACAGAAAGTGCGAGAGGGCCAGAGACCAAAAGACACAAAAATGGAATCAATACAGGAAGAGGCCAAACCCCCAAACATACCAGCGATACAAAGATGCGAGAAACAACTACACGGCAGTGAGGAGAGAGGCAGAAAGAAATTTTGAAAAAGGGATTGCAGACAAATGTAAAACAAAACCAGGTCTATTCTATAAATTCATAAACAACAAATTGCAGGTAAAGGATAATATTCAGAGGTTGAAAATGGGAAATAGATTCACGGAAAATGAAAAGGAAATGTGTGAAACATTAAACGAAAAGTTCCAAAGTATGTTTGTACAAAATGAAATCTTCAGGGAACCAGATACAATAAGAATTCCAGAGAACAACATAGAGCACATAGAGGTGTCTAGAGACGAAGTGGAAAAAGTGATCAAGGAGCTACATAAGAAGAAAGCAGTTGGTCCAGATGGAGTTTCACCATGGGTTCTGAGAGAATGTGCACCTGAGCTCAGCATTCCTCTTCAACTGATTTTTCAGGCATCCCTGTTTACAGGAGTTGTAGCTGATGTGTGGAAAAAGGCTAACATAGTTCCAATCTACAAAAGTGGAAGCAGGGAAGACCCCCTTAACCCTTAAACTGTGCATGGCGTATATATACGCCCTGAGTAACATGTCCCACGGTGCACATGGCGTATATATACGCCATAGGGTGCCAGGCCCGATTCAAATGGCCCGCGGCTACACAGGGTTCACATTAGCTTCCTCAGGGCTCTTGTAAACAGACGCCATTTTAAAAAAAATCGTGGGCAATATTCTCAGGTGTGAGAGGCACAGTACTGTTGGAGCAACCAAGGCTGGCGCACGCAGCATGAGCGAGCAGCATTGCTGTTCAGCTTGTGACCACAGCATCGCCGAAAAATGTCAAAATAAATATATAATTGTTATTATTTAGCGGTGACAATATTACAGATGACCCCTGACTGTGATATAAATAACCAGTGTTGTGATAATAGCAGGATTGTTGTAATAATTAGCGCTGTGAGAGGAGTGATGCTGAGGGACAGAGGGAGACAGCATCGTTTACTGACTGTGTGGCCACCTGTTATTGTTTACATTCACCATACCAGCTCAGTGGTTCTCTATGGTGAATACAAATGTAGATACTTATATATAATGTGTGTATTAGTGTAATAACAGCAAAAGGATTATGCTGGGAGGAGCCATTTGGGTGACGGAGGTGACGTCGTCTGCACGATTTGTTTAGCTGTTTAGAGGGTGGCCACTATTCTCTTTGGGCGCACTACAAGCTTAGGTGTACAGTTACGGTGCATAAAACATGTAGATATTTATATATAATATGTGTATATAGGGTAATAACACTGCAAACAGTATTGTTGGGGGAGAAAGTTTAGTGCGTGTGACCTTGAATGAGTGAGGGAGCCGCCAGCCGCCAGCTGTGTATAGCGATGACTCTTAGTGCCTGAACTAACTACAGTATATCAGCTTAGCTGTACAGTTGTGGTGAACAAAATATATACATACAGTGGAACCTCTATTAACGAGTTTAATCCGTTCTGGCACCGAGCTCGTTACCTGGAAAACTCGTCTTTGGAAACAAATTTCCCCATTTAAAATAAAGGAAATAAATTTAATCCGTTCCACTCCCAAAAACATCCATACTTGTATGACATTTTTTAATGTAAATATAATACTGCACATGTAATTATAAATGTTTTGTTGCACTGTTTTAATGTTTACTTTACCTTATGAAGAGTCGTTGCTGGCTTGAGGGAGACGATGGGGAGGTGGGATGGAGGAGAGGGGTTATGGTGTGGAAGGAGAATCCACCTCTGAGTCAGGCGGGCTCTCTCTTTTTGGGATTTTCACCCCACTGGGACCAGGTTGTGGTTCACTGTCACTGGCTCTTCTTTTCTCTACTTTTGGAAAGAACTTTTATATTGACAATTGCTTTTGTCTTTGTTTTAGGATATCCATAAAATGAGACAGCAAATTGTCATTAAACATGTTCACACACTGGGTTGTCACTGCTTGACCAGGGTGATGTCAGTGGAAGAGGCAGCATCCTCCCTTACCTCCTCATTCCCTTACTAATGGTGTAAATTGTTGATGAGGACCTGCCATACTCCCTTGTGAGATCAGTCACACAGACACCACACTCATGCTTCGCTATAATTTCCTTCTTCAAATCCACAGTAACTGTGTCTTTCTTCCTCTTGACAACACTATCTTTAGCAAGCAGCTTCTTTGGAGACATCGTGTGTTACAAATTGTAGTCGTAAAACCACTAAAAACCCAAAGAAAAGAGCAAATAAATCCAGAGGGATGCTTGTCGTGTGAGATAAAACAACAACACTGGCGTCGGAGGCGTCCGAGAATTTGCGAGAACCCGCGAGACGGTATGAAGCACCATGTGGTTTCGCTCGTTAATAGAGGCGAGCTCGTCAATAGAGACAAATTTGCTGCGAGTGGCTTGCTCGTTACTGGAAAAACTCGTTAATAGAGCCACTCGTTAATCGAGGTTCCACTGTACTTATATATAATGTCTGTATATAGTGTAATAACACCACAAATGGTATTGTTGGGGAAGAAAGTTTAGTGCGTGTGTTGAGGGAGTGGCAGCGAGTGGCTGGCTGGTGTGTGGCGGTAACTCTTCGTTGCTTTTCGACTCTCAATACCAACTTAGTGGTTCGTTATGGTGACCAAAACATGCAAATACTTATATAAAACCTGTGTATAGAGTGTAATAGCAACAAAACTATTTGTTTATTGTTTTATAAACATAATAATAGAATCACAAATATGCACACCATACTTTTGAGTATAGCGATTATTCACCACTTTATTATATAAATATATTATAATACACACTATTGAATAATATTACTGAAAAAAAATAAAAAAAATCAATCGGAGACATTGAAACAATTAGGTAATAATATCTTTGTGGCAACTCTCACCTGTCAGCGTGGGTGACGCTGACCGGCCCTGACGATCGCTCTGTCAACGCCCACTTTTTGCCAGATTTCCTCGGTCAATTGCGCCCAAAATATGTCACCTACGATTTTTTTTTTAATTTTTCCCGTGCTCAGGGGACACAAATTAACGCGTTTAGAAGACGAAAAAAAATTTTGAATTTTTTTTTTCTTGCGCACATTGGTGTAAATGTCCCCAGGACCCCTGAGCAGTGTAAGGGTTAATTATAGACCGGTATCATTGACAAGTGATAAGTTTTGTTAAGTGTCAAAATATTGGAAAAAATAATTAAATCTAAATGGGTAGAACACCTGGAGAGAAATGATATAATATCAGACAGACAGTATGGTTTTCGATCTGGAAGATCCTGTGTATCGAATTTACTCAGTTTCTATGATCAAGCAACAGAGATATTACAGGAAAGAGATAGTTGGGTTGACTGCATCTATCTGGACCTAAAAAAGGCTTTCGACAGAGTTCCACATAAGAGGTTGTTCTGGAAACTGGAAAATATTGGAGGAGTGACAGGTACGCTTCTAACATGGATGAAAAATTTTCTGACTGATAGAAAAATGAGGGCTGTGATCAGAGGCAATGTATCGGACTGGAGAAATGTCACAAGTGGAGTACCACAGGGTTCAGTTCTTGCACTAGTGATGTTTATTGTCTACATAAATGATCTACCAGTTGGTATACAGAATTATATGAACATGTTTGCTGATGATGCTAAGATAATAGGAAGGATAAGAAACTTAGATGATTGTCATGCCCTTCAAAATGACCTGGACAAAATAAGTATATGGAGCACCACTTGGCAAATGGAATTTAATGTTAATAAATGCCATGTTATGGAATGTGGAATAGGAGAACACAGACCCCATACAACCTATATATTATGTGAGAAATCTTTACAGAATTCTGATAAAGAAAGAGATCTAGGGGTGGTTCTAGATAGAAAACTATCACCTGAGGACCACATAAAGAATATTGTGCGAGGAGCCTATGCCACGCTTTCTAACTTCAGAATTGCTTTTAAATACATGGATGGCGATATACTAAAGAAATTGTTCACAACTTTTGTTAGGCCAAAGCTAGAATATGCAGCGGTTGTGTGGTGCCCATATCTTAAGAAGCACATCAACAAACTGGAAAAGGTGCAAAGACATGCTACTAAGTGGCTCCCAGAACTGAAGGGCAAGAGCTACGAGGAGAGGTTAGAGGCATTAAATATGCCAAAACTAGAAGACAGAAGAAAAAGATGTGATATGATCACTACATACAAAATAGTAACAGGAATTGACAAAATCGATAGGGAAGATTTCATGAGACCTGGAACTTTAAGAACAAGAGGTCATAGATATAAACTAGCTAAACACAGATGCCGAAGAAATATAAGAAAATTCACTTGCGCAAACAGAGTGGTAGACGGTTGGAACAAGTTAGGGGAGAAGGTGGTGGAGGCCAAGACCGTCAGTAGTTTCAAAGCGCTATATGACAAAGAGTGCTGGGAAGACGGGACACCACGAGCGTAGCTCTCATCCTGTAACTACACTTAGGTAATTACACTTAGGAAATTACTAGGTAGGGTTTTATTTTCAAATCGCCACTCACATTTGAACACAGCACAAGTGTAAACCTATCTTTCATAGGCTTGTGTCCGGGCAAGGATTTTTCCTCCTTGGTAATGTATGTCCTCTTAGGCAATCTTTTCCAAAACAGTCCTGTTTGTCACAATTAAACACTTGTTGCAGTAGGTATCCCTCAGCCTCTGCAAACTCTTTAAATTCTTAAATAAATCGTTCAACGGCTGGTTTGTCTGAGCTGGCTGCCTCCCCATGCCTCGCAAGACTATGGATACCACTTCTTTTTCTAAATTTTTCAAACCAGCCCCTGCTTGCCTTAAACTCTTTCGTATCTGCATCACTCGTTGCAGGGGTTTTCTTTACAAGGTCTTCGTGCAATACCCTGGCTTTCTCACAAATGATGGCCTCCGAAACACTATCACCCCTTAATTCCTTGTCGTGTATCCAAATTAATAAGAACTTTTCCACTTCAAGTATTTGTGGACTTTGTTTTGTCATTGTTCTTACGCCTTTTGCCACTTTAGCACTCATAATCTCATTTTTCTTCTTAAGTATAGTGCATATTGTTGATGTGGCTTTGTTGTACTGCCTACATAGTTCAAAAACACGTGTACCATTTTCATGCTTCCGAATGATCTCTTGTTTTTCCTCTATTGTCATCCTCACATGAGCTTTCTTGCCTTAATCCTTACCACTGGCTTTCTTGGGACCCATGGTGAGATATATAATAACAACTTTTATGGTCAAATGACCAAAAATCCAACAAAACACTGAAAATCCGGGTGAAGAATTGACGTGGGATAGTCACTGGGTGTGGGGCACTGGTAAACTGAGGGGCAGAGGGGTGACGATCGCCGTACCACCACGCGCTAGGTCGGCCTGTACGTGTATCAACAAACTCGTGTTCCGAGGTAACCCTCGCCTTCCGAGGCACATTTTCCGAGGAAATCCGGCTCGTATTCCGAAAAACTCGTATACAGGGACACTCGTATTCCAAGGTACCACTGTACTAAAAATATTTTTGTATTTTAGCAAAACTGTAAATTTATTAGAAAATCCCAGTTGTATTGCTGTTGATGGTGTCGTGACGTAGTGGTCGAGGGCGCTATCATGGGAGTACCAAGTGAGTGTGTTGGAATCCTCCTCAAGGCTCCTCCTGATTTTCTCCCTGATACATCACCTTAATGTGATTTCATTGTGCATGTAAATTTATATTTAATCATCTTCTTGTCATATATAACTGTTTTCTTAATTTTTGTCCTAACAGGTTATGGTGTGTGAGGCCAAGACTGGGGAGCTTGAGCTCGAGTCATTCGTGCTCCCCAATGTTGACATTGATAATGGAATACCACTTTCTGCTTTTTACGTAAGTTTTCACTGCCTGTATTCCACATTTTATTTACCAAATGACATAGAACAGTGTGTCATTTCACTTAATACTGTATGCATTTAGTTGAAGTAATAGATTTTCCTACAGTGAGGTCTGCCCATCTGTTACTCTCTTCTCTTCTTCAGTAATTGACACCTTCTTCAAATGACCTACGGATATTCTAGCAACATCCATAATTTGTTTTCCTGATCACTCATTCCCCACATTCACTCATCTTTCTGGGCAAGATCACTCTGCTTTCCTGAGCATATTTCACCAGCACAAGCAGCACTTACAAACGCAGCAGGCTCCTGGTGATGCTCTTATAGCCTACTGAAGACAACTACCCTTTGCAAAATGTCTTTGTCTTCACTGGAATGGGGAGCTTGTAGAGATCAAAGATACACCTCACAAACTCTCACAAGTCAAGCCTGGCCTCGGGCCGGGCTTGGGGAGTAGAACTCCCAGAACCCCATCAACCAGGTATCAACCAGGTATCAACACCCACTACTGAGGCGTATCACCATGAAAATAGAATGTTTGGCAATCACCTTGTGTAACTCAGGCTTTAATGATTTACTTCATTTTAGGGTTCTCTTGCCTGATGCTAATTGTGAAGACTGTAAAGTACCAAAGAAATCTCCAGTGAGAGTTTCATGTTTCAATCCATGGGGAAGACATATTTTGAATCAAACTTGTCTCTGGTAGTTCTTAGCAATTTGATTGGGATGCAAGGCTCTGGATGAAGAGTGACATCGCTAGTGTTTCCATGAATGCCTAATATATTGCTTCTGTGCCTTGTGAGGGTGCAGAAAATATTTTGTTTCTGTTATGTATCAGAAAATAAAAAAAAGTAAGAAAATTGCAAGAGTGAGGAGTGAGGGGTGGAGAGTGAGGGGAAGAGTTGTCAGGTGAAAGTGAAATTTAATGATCAAGAAAATGGGATGGGGGTAGACTTAGAGAAAGGGACAGTGGAAGTAGATGAAGATGAGTCGAAAGAGTTAGTAAGAAGGGCTAGCATGAATTAGTAGATAAAGTATAGATAGAAGGGAGAGGTTAGTGGATGGAAAGAGTTAAAAGGAAGATTAGATAGTGCTGCCACTATCCATTCAAGAGTATTTAAAAGACAAGGAATGGAACTTGTGTGTTCAGCAGTATTAAGTGATGTAACCAGCAATAACTGCAAGCATTTAATCATACCATTAATCACTAACCCTTAAATGGCGCATAGCTATATACCATTTGACACCCACAGGCGCATACAAAAAAAAAAATAAATCTTTTTTTCTTCCTAACCTGTTAATTTGTGTTTACTGATCATGGGAAAAATAATAAAAAAAATAGTAAGTGGCATATATTGCCCGCTATGAGGCGGGGAAGTCTGGCAAAAAACAGGCGCTGATTCAGCGTGCATCCCAGGCGGTCTGTTGATCGCCAGCTGTCAGGCCGGAGTTAACACAAAGAGATAATTACCTAATTATTTCAATGTCTCTGATTGATTTTTCACAGTTTTTTTGCTGTAATATTATTCAATAGTGTGTAGTGTGATATATTTATATAATAAAATGAGTGAATCATCGCTGTACTCAAAAATATGGTGTGCATATTGTTGATTCAATTATGTTCATCAAACTGTGAACAAATACTTTGTCGGTTATTACACTATATACACAGGTTATATATAAGTATCTGCATGTTTTGTTCACCATAACGAACCACTAAGTTACTATTATGAGTCAAAAAGTAACGAGGAGTGACTGCCGTGTACCAGCCAGCCACTGGCGCCCTCCCTCAAGTCACCTGACTCACCCACATTCTCCTCCCACAATACTGTTTTTGCTTGTATTCACTATATACAGACGCTATATATACGTATCTACACATAAGTACACATTTTACTGTTGCGTTAAACAGAGGCTACAGTTAAGGAATTGCGCCCAGTAAATCCTCCCCGGCCAGGATATGAACCCATGACATAGCGCTCGCGGAACGCCAGGCGAGTGTCTTACCACTACACCACGGAGACGGAGATTAGTTGTTCAACTTAAACCCTGCTTGTAACTTAGTAAGCCAGGCGTAGGAATACCTCTCGGGCTTCTGTGTTTAGCAGAGGGAGTAGAATTCAGTGTGGGCAGGTCAACGACTCGGGATGGTGATTCACTCTCCACCTCTCCCCGAGATCAGCACTCCATCTAGCTGGTCGCCATAAAAGGTAGAGTCTGCTGTAGTTTGGTATAGGAAATTAGTTCATCTCATGCCTTAAGTCAGGGAGTGTTAAGATCTAGGGAGTGCTTTGATTTAGATTTTGTTTAGATTTTGAATAAATTATTTAGTTAGTAATTTGCATTTTTATTATTTCCATTTCATGTTTCCATTGTCTCATATCCTTGTCATGTGGTCCCCACGAGGCTGAGTTTTCGTTGGGCCACAAAACCTAACAAAGATTAAGAGTTCAGTTATCCCTTTGTTAATATTTCCCACACTTAATGTAGATTCTTCCCTCCTATTCCAAATAATTGGGGATCAAGCCCCAAGGTTTATTGAGAGCATAATCGGTCCAAACCTCAGTTATTGCTCCCAGTGTTAATGGTCTGGTGGTGGCGGCGTAAGGAGATTCTAGAGTTTGCTAGGGGTCTAGTTCCACGTCGTGAGGCTGTAGAATTTTAGCCGGTCAAATGGCTTAAGACCACGTGGCGTGGGATTCGGCTTAGAGTAGTAGCTTTGGGGTCCCTTGGATTGAAGAGAAACAAATCAGAATACGGGTAGAGGTAAGGAGTAAAGGTCGGAGTACAGACCCCCCCCCCCCCCCCGTGTCACATCAACTTCAGTAGGGAAAGTACAGTCTTCTTTAGGGATGGTAACATATTTTTGTAAGTTTGTGAAGAACTTTTCAACAAAATTAGTGCCCTTGTATGAATTGTTGAAAAAAGGGGCTAGAATTAGGTGGGCAGCAAGAGAGAGGAAAAGGCCTTCAGGAATTTTTTCATTAGGAATTGGTAAATTCTCCAGTGCTCACTAATTTTACTGGTAAACTCCCTTTAAAACTGGAGGTAGATGCTTTCCCAGTAGGGATGGGCTGTGTGTTATTACAGGAAGTAGATGGTCAGTAAAAAGCAGTCTATTTTTCTAGCAAGAAATTATCTCCTGCAGAACAATATTATTCCCAATTGAACAAAGAAGCCTTAGCTTTGGTATATGCCATAAAAAAAACTGAGGTATTTTCTGCTGGGTAAGAAATTTCTTGCTAGAACAGACCATAAACCTATGCTAGGATTGTTTGGCTGAGGTTGTTGCCAGTCACCAATACCCTTCTGGCTGTCTGCTCATTATGTGAAATCACAAATTTTCAATCAAATCCATTTGTACCCAATATGCTATCTTTTACTGTCTTGCTAAAAGTTAATGGAACTCGGCTCACATACTCATAACCTTCTCTACATTACGTAACGACTTTGATAACCTCTGACCCGGGAGCTTCTGAAAGTACAACTATCCAGATCAAAGGTGTGTGTGTGTGGTGGTCGGGTAATGTTTATATGAATACCACTATCTACAGATATGTTTACAAATAGCGAAAGCTGTAGAGATTGATAAATATCCAACATTTCAGGTTTCAACGGATGTCATAGAACGAGCATCAGGTTTTCTGTTCTTTGACAAGATCAACAAGAAAAAGTTCAGGCAGATAAATGGAAAGACAATTGGTTGGTTTTAAGCTTAAACTACATAAATGTAAACAAAACTTATCTAAGTGATAATTTTATGAAATCTTATATAATTATTGTTTATCTATATAAAAATCTGTTTTGTGTAAAGAACTATAAATGTATACAAAATAAATGTATACAAAACTTATCTAAGTGATAATTTTATGAAATCTTATATAATTATTGTTTATCTATATAAAAATCTGTTTTGTGTAAAGATCTATATTAATATGTGTTTGTTATCATCAGTTATATGCAAATTTTTGTTTTATCTTTCAAAATATGAGTGTTTTAAATAATAATATTGATTCAAATATGAATTAGTATTGTTTCAGTAAGCAATATAATCTTTGAAGCTTTTACTTCATAAAAATTTGTTCTTAATATTATAAAAGTTTATTAACCCTTACACTGCTCAGGGGTCCTGGGGACATTTACACCCCTGTGCGCAAGAAAAAAAAAAATTCCAAAAAATTTTTTCGTCTTCTAAACACGTTAATTTGTGTCCCCTGAGCACAGGAAAAATAGCAAAAAAATCGTAGGTCACATATTTTGGGCGCAATTGACCGAGGAAGTCTGGCAAAAAGTGGGCGTTGACAGAGCGGTCGCCAGGGCTGGTCAGCGTCACCCGCGCTGACAGATGGGAGTTGCCACAAAGATATTATTACCTAATTGTTTCAATGTCTCCGATTGATTTTTTCTTAGTTTTTTTGCAGTAATATTATTCAATAGTGTGTATTGTAATATATTTATATAATAAAAGTGGTGAATAATCGCTATACTCAAACGTAAGGTGTGCATATTAGTAATTCAATTATTATGTTCATAAAACAATAAACAAATAGTTTTGCTGCAATTACACTCTATACACAGGTTATATATAAGTATCTGCATATTTTGGTTACCATAACGAACCACTAAGTTGGTATTGAGAGTCGAAAAGCAACGAGGAGTTACTGCCACACACCAGCCAGCCACTCGCTGCCACTCCCTCAACACACGCACTAAACTTTCTCCCCCAACAATACCATTTGTGGTGTTATTACACTATATACAGACGTTATATATAAGTATGTATATATTTTGTTCACCACAACTGTACAGCTAAGCTGATATAGTTAGTTCAGGCACTAAGAGTCGTCGGTATGCACAGCTGGCGGCTGGCGGCTCCCTCACTCATTCAAGGTCACACACACACTAAACTTTCTCCCCCAACAATACTGTTTGCTGCTATTACACTCTATACACAGGTTATATATAAGTATTTGCATATTTTGGTCACCATTACGAACCACTAAGTTGGTATTGAGAGTCGAAGACCAACGAAGAGTTACCGCCACACACCAGCCAGCCACTCGCTGCCACTCCCTCAACACACGCACTAAACTTTCTCCCCCAACAATACCATTTGTGGTGTTATTACACTATATACAGACGTTATATATAAGTATGTATATATTTTGTTCACCACAACTGTACAGCTAAGCTGATATAGTTAGTTCAGGCACTAAGAGTCGTCGGTATACACAGCTGGCGGCTGGCGGCTCCCTCACTCATTCAAGGTCACACGCACTAAACTTTCTCCCCCAACAATACTGTTTTCAGTGTTATTACCCTATATACACATATTATATATAAATATCTACATGTTTTATGCACTGTAACTGTACACCTAAGCTTGTAGTGAGCCCAAAGAGCATAGTGGCCACCCTCTAAACAGCTTGACAAATCGTGCAGACGACGTCACCTCCGTCACTTAAATGGCTCCTCCCAGCATAATCCTTTTGCTGTTATTACACTAATACACACATTATATATAAGTATCTACATTTGTGTTCACCATAGAGAACCACTGAGCTGGTATGGTGAATGTAAACAATAACAGGTGGCCACACAGTCAGTAAACGATGCTGTCTCCCTCAGTCTCTCAGCATTACTCCTCCCACAGCGCTAATTATTACAACAATCCTGCTATTATCACAACCCTGGTTATTTATATCACAGTCACGGATCATCTGTAATATTGTCATCACTAAATAATAACAGTTATATATTTATTTCGACATTTTTCGGTGATGCTGTGGTCACAAGCTGAACAGCAATGCTGATCGCTCATGCTGCGTGCGCCAGCCTTGGTTGCTCCAACAGTACTGTGCCTCTCACACCTGAGAATATTGCCCACGATTTTTTTTTTAAATTGCGTCTGTTTACAAGAGCCCTGAGGAAGCTACTGTGAACCCCGTGTAGCCGCGGGCCATTTGAATCGGGAATGGCACCCTATGGCGTATATATACGCCATGCGCACCGTCGGACATGTTACTCAGGGCGTATATATACGCCATGCGCAGTTTAAGGGTTAAATTATGTAAGAAACAGCGTATAATTTAGATAGTGAATGATTTTATGACATTTTTATGAAAGCAGAGATAATATAACACAGTAATTGTTTTTGTATGGTTTGGCATTTGATATAGACAAAGTAATTACATAATGTAAGTTCTTACAAGCATGTAAGAACTCTTGTATGCATCTAAAAAAAAAATAATCTAAAAGTTGTATATATTGAAGTGTATATAAAAATGATTTGTAAAATAATTAAATAAAATATTGCATTTTAAATTTCTTTGTATATTCCTGAAATATTGTATATTGCTTTAAAATACAACTCTCACAGTTTGATCATATTCTTCAAAACAATTTGGATGGCAACTGTCACCCTCTTCAGTTAAGGTTCAGGGCATAATGATTTGAAAATGGGTCTGCAGGCATAAAACATTAAGAAACACACACATTAGTTTCTACACTGTAGGTTATAATAATTAATAATTATATACCTACAGTGTTAGACTATTGTGTATTTCTTAATGTTTTAGGGCCTGTTTGATCGCCACGTTCAGAGATTCACGTAAATTTGATATTCACCTTAATTATAATAAACGAACACTAAATGTAGTGAACTCCTCTTTCTGGTGGGCACTTTTGTAGCTCCATATGTTGCACACCTGGATACTTCTCAGGTCTACAATACCACATCAGGCACTGTTGATTCATGAGCCTACCACCACCAGAATTTGGTTCCCTCAATAGTGTGTGCCTGACAGTGCAATGATTATGGTCTCCCTGATGGTACTGGGAGTGTGCCCCACAGTGCCACCCTCTCCCTGGTGGCACTTGGGAGTGTGGTAACAGTGCCATGATTATGGTCTCCCTGGTGCCATTTGGGAGTGTGTCCCTCAGTGCCATGATTATGATCTCCCTGGTGGCACTTGGGAGTGTGTCCCACATGTGGGGAAATCTACTGGTGATTGATTTGATTATTATTTTAAGAGATTGTATTTGTTATTTCTAAGCAGACTGTATTTTATGATTATTGTCACTAATGAACTTCCCTTCACACATTTTGGGGAGTTTCATATTTTAATCTTACAGTACTGTAATTAAACAGCAGATTTTATTGCTAATGTGTTAAATTACTCTACTAATGGTTAGTTACAGTATTTATTTGGTCTTATCTGTTTCAATAGTGTTGTCTGGTCATTTAACATCAGATACCCTTGGACACATGAACTCCAGTGATTAATGGCATCGAGGTGGTCCTAGCGAGGCCAATTTAACTGATGTCTCATGGATCACAACTTACCTGCCAACAAGTTACACCATAAAAAACTGACAATAACATGTAAAGTACAGGTGTGACACATGAAATTTGGGTTGTTATAATAATGAGGCTTACTCTTGTGTGTTGTTTTCATGCTGCTTAACCATGCTTATCTGCACTCTCAGATAACCTAAAGAATCATATCATAAACAATAAGCTCAACAAAAATCATATAATTCAAGGAGGTGACTTCAATATTGACCTGTGTCAACAAAATAATCCTCAAGTCGATTATTCCTTAACAGCATGAACTCCTGTATGCTAATCCCCACAAACCCCAAGCCCACCCGAATCACTCAAACATCTGCTACTGCATTGGATCACATATGGACTAACACAACAACTTCCCTTGCATCTGGTACAATCACTGACAGAAGAACTAACCAATATCCTACCTTCCTCATAGCAAACATGGACATAACACCACCAGACACCAAGAAAAAACTAACCTTGAGACTACACAGTGAAGCAGCAATAGGCAATCTCACAAATGCACTTCACAATATTAACTGGGAATCTGAATTCAGTAATATACAGGATATAAATTCATTAGCCAACATCTTCCTTTCCAAAACTCTAAGCCTCTACAACACTCGTTGTTCCCTCCTCACCAAGCAAGTAACTGCCAAAAGATTAAACAACCCCTGGATCTCAATTGGCATAACCAAAGTAATCAACAAGAAACATGAAAATTAAATAAAGAAAAAAAACTTGGGATTGACCTAGTGAGAAAGGAAGTACAGTAGTTAAGAGATACTCGTCAATACTTACCAGTATAACAAGACGAGCAAAATTTTCCTAATAAGAGAGTAATTCAATGAAACGAAAGGCAACATAATAAGCACATGGAAAGCCATCTCTAACATCCTAGGATCTAAACAGCAATCACATGATTATTCTTTCAGACATCTTCTGTTTTGATGCCCGGGTGTTTTGGGGAGGCACACACACTCACCTGTAGAACTGTGGTACCCAATGTCGCGAGCAATAGGACACTTTTATTGTCAATCTTCCTTTCGTTGCCGAACCCGATCTCGATGGAATGATGGTTCTTAAGGGACCAATTGTGGGGTGTATACTCACATGCACCCCTAGGGGGCCCCAGGTTGTCTCTTGTTGGGTGTCCTATCCTCTAATTCTGGTTCCATAGTGGGTGTGGGGGCTCATTCGTGAATGAAATTATTACTTCCTCGTTTCTATGCTGCTGAGTGATCCTCTTATAACTAATCAGGCTATTGGGTGGGCGATCAAGCCCCCGAGTCGGACTGTGTTGGAAGACCGGGCTCTGTAGCCCCCGCTACATTGAGCCCAGACCAAGCTTCTTCTTTCACCCTCTTGACTACCCTCCTCCACTCTGCTCCCTCCTCTGTGGTAGAATTGAGTCCCAAGCCCCCTGTGGTGATCACCTCATCACCTGGAGTGGCTACTTCTCTCATTGTGACAATTGCACCTTTTATATCTCACTGGGGGTGCTCGACACCGACTTCCCCACAGACGCCCTTGCACGATCCCTTTCAGTGCTAATAGGTTCAACACCTTGTTTGGTCCTGCAGCATGAAGAAAATATTTTGATCTCACCCATATAGATTCTACTCTTCCTGACGATTTCTTCCTCCATAAACAACTTGTTGATTCAGTGGATGCCTCTGTTACTTTCAACCCCCCACCCAATTTGGTACACGTGTCATTGCTGCTCTTTTTCAGGATGCCGCTACCCACTTAGCTGCATTGTCCAGCATTAGAGAGACCCCTGTTAGGATTTCCAAAAATGCCTGGTTAGATGCCAGTATTGGCACTGTTATCCTCCTGCACCATGTTGCGACTGGTGCTTGGGACCTGAAAGACTGCCATGGGGATATTAAACATATCCTTGAAGCCCTAGGTCATTTTGTCTTCCAGATTGATACATTCACCAGACCCCCCCTCGTAATCGTCGTCGTCAGTCGCTTTGAGTTGTGAAAATCACTTTTGATGGCAGGATCCTTCTGCCATCTATAATTCTTGCTGGTGCCAGATGCTCCGTTCAAGAGTACATTCCCTCTCCTGGGTTTTGCAATAAGTGCTAGAAATTTGGGCATGGTGCCCTCAAATGCACAAGTGTGGTGTGTCTGTGCCCTATGTGTGGGGACTCGGGTCACTCTAAGGCTGAGTGCTCTTCTCCCCAAGCTCGATGCCTCAATTGCGGTGATGCCATCCCTACCTTCTCCCACAAGTGTATACACTACAAATTGAGGAAATCATCCTCAATTTGAAGCACTACACTCATTCGTCTTTTCCTGAGGCAAGGCACCAAGTCCACCGTGACTCCTCTTTCGCTAGCTCGCGATGTATGCTCGTGATGGGGTGCATGGGATGAAATATCTAGAGCATCTAGATCTAACAGTATTTATGTCATGGGTGACTTTAATTTTATTGGAATAAACTGGTTGAACAAAACAGGGAATAATGAAGCAGAAGATTTTCTAGAATTAATTGACGATTGCTTCCTATCTTATGCTCGTGTTCTGCTTTCCACCTCTACACACCGTTCCCTCCTTTCTCAGTCTCACAATCGTTTGCAGGTTTTAGACCTGGATATGCCCACCACCACCTCACCTACTCCCTTCTGTTCTGAGGCACCGTGTCCTCCTGGTTCTCCATCTGGTGTTTCCCTTCTTCCCTTCCAGTCTGCCGTGTCTCCTGTGTCTTCTTTCCTGTCTTCCCCCGTTCCTTCTTCCCAGCCCTTACCCCTGTCCATTGACTCTCCACGCAGCCTGTCTGTCCAGGCTGTTGTCCATCATCCTCCCAGATGTCTTCATGTTGTTCGCTCCCATTACTCTTCTCCTGTTGAGACAATTGAGTCTGTCGCCCAGTACGTTATTACTGGCACACCTGTCTCTTTGAGTCAGAAATATAAGCCTGGCTCCTCTCCTTCCTCTTTCCCCAATGGGTAAGAAGGCATCGCTTTCTTTCTCACCCCCACCGCTGACTCTATCACTGCGTCCCCATTCCATTTCAGTGGTCGGGCCCCCCTGTCCAAGCTATGGAGGTTCCTTTAGCCCCCGATTCTCTCTCGGTTGCTGCCCTTGCTGAGGTTCGCTCCCCTGTTTCTGCCCCCCCCCCCTTCCCTGCTGTCCTTGACCGCCCCTTTCCTCTGTCTCTTCCTACTAAGAACCCCTGTCCGTCCACCTCTGATCTGTCCTCCCGCTCCCTTAACTCCATCGTTCTTACTAAGTTTACCATGCCCCCTAACCCTGATTTTAATGACCCTGATCCTGTTCCTGATCCTGAACTTCATTAATATCCTGTGTTCTTCTTTGTCTTTGTTTCTTCACTGTTCTCTGCTTCTCTCCTCTCTCTTTTTGACAATGTCTGCCCTTCAATGGAATATTTGTGGATTTTATGGCAACTTCAGTGAACTCCAACTTCTGATATCACAGTTTTCACCGCTTTGTGCGTGTCTCCAGGAGCCGATGCTTGGTGCTCGTCCACCCGGTGGTCATCGCGATTCAGCATTGGCTGTTTCTTATTTCTAGTAAATTTAAACCGGTAGAGTTTTGCTGGGTTCCCAGCCATATTGGTGTTTCTTTCAATGAGCGTGCGGATGCTGCCACTAAGGACGCTATCCGTTCTTCTCCCATCTCCCATAAAGATATTCCTTATTCCGACTTTTATCCTGTTATTCATTCCTCCATCCTTGCCCGTTGGCAGGGTTGTTGGTCCTCTCTGATTAGTAACAAGCTGTGTACTCTCAAACGTAGTGTCCCCGTCGCCTTCCTCCTACCACCGTAACCGGCGGTGGGAGACTGCTTTGGCACGGCTGGGGTTGGCCATACTCGCTTAACCCACGGCCATTTAATGGAGCGCCGCCCTGCTCCTTATTGTCCGAGTTGCGTTGTCCCTCTTACAGTTGTGCATATCCTTGTTGAATGTCCTGACTTTCAGGACGAGCGTGTGTTTTGCTTTCCGACCGTCCCTCGCGGTTACTTGTCCCTCGATAGAATTCTAGGTGAATCGGATACTTTTGATATCGTTCGCCTTATGCGTTTTTGTTCTCGTATTGGCATTCTTGGTGATATTTAGCGCCCTCTGATTATTACGCACTTTAATGGTGCTACATAGCCTTCCCGGTTTGGTGCCTTCTTTTGATAATTACCTGACCTTGAAAGAGTGATCAGGAGTTAGGTCACTAGATTCATGGAAACCAATGACCTCCACAATCCAGGCCAACATGGATTTAGAGCAAGAAGATCATGCCTCTCACAGCTACTTGACCACTATGACAAAATCACTGAGGCATGAGAGGAAAAACATAATGCAGATGTCGTATACACAGATTTTGCAAAGGCATTCGACAAATGTGACCATGGAGTGATTGCACACAAAATGAGGTCAATAGGTATAACTGGTAAAGTGGAACGCTGGATACTCAATTTCTTGTCGAACAGAACACAAAGAGTAACAGTCAATCAAGTAAAATCGAGTCCGAGCGCAGTTAAAAGCTCTGTAACTCAAGGTACAGTCCTTGCACCACTGCTGTTCCTTATTCTCATATCAGATATAGACAAAAACACAAGTCACAGCTTCGTGTCATCCTTTGCAGATGATACAAAAATCAGCATGAAAATTGCCTCTGCTGAAGACATTGATAAAGTACAAACAGATATTAACAAAGTTTTCGATTGGGCAGCAGAAAATAACATGATGTTTAACGGTGATAAATTCCAGGTACTCAGATACGGCAAAAATTAGGATCTTAAACATAATACAGGGTACAAAACACAATCGAATCTGCCCATAGAAGGAAAACAGCATGTCAAGGATATGGGAATAATGATGTCCGACGAGCTAACGTTTAGGGAGCATAACCAAGCAAGTATTGCGTCAGCCAGAAAAATGATAGGATGAATTACGAGAACCTTCAAGTCCAGAGATCCCATCACAATGGTTGTACTCTTCAAATCACTTGTGTTGTCCCATCTTGAGTACTGCTCAGTACTCATTTTCCCCTTCAGAGCAGGAGAGATTGCTGAAATTGAGGGAATACAGAGAACATATACGGCACGCATAGACGACATAAAACACCTAAATTATTGGGATCGTCTCAAAGCTCTCCCAGAACCCCATCAACCAGGTATCAACCAGGGGTCTCCAGCAGCACACTGGCAGGGGTCTCCAGCA
Source organism: Procambarus virginalis (assembly GCA_020271785.1). Classification (NCBI taxonomy): domain Eukaryota; kingdom Metazoa; phylum Arthropoda; class Malacostraca; order Decapoda; family Cambaridae; genus Procambarus; species Procambarus virginalis. The sequence goes on from WNGS01164437.1 coordinate 1,923,493, forward strand.
ACACACTGGCAGGGGTCTCCAGCAACACACTGGCAGGGGTCTCCAGCAACACACTGGCTGGGGTCTCCAGCAGCACACTGGCAGGGGTCTCCAGCAACACACTTGCAGGGTTCTCCAGCAACACACTGGCAGGGGTCTCCAGCAACACACTGGCAGGGGTCTCCAGCAACACACTGGCAGGGGTCTCCAGCAACACACTGGCAGGGATCTCCTGCAACACACTGGCAGAGGTCTCCAGCAACACACTAGCAGGGTTCTCCAACAACACACTGGCAGGGGTTTCCAGCAACACACTGGCAGGGGTCTCCAGCAACACACTGGCAGGGGTCTCCAGCAACACACTGGCAGGGTTCTCCAACAACACACTGGTAGGGGTCTCCAGCAACACACTGGCAGGGGTCTCCAGCAACACACTGGCAGGGGTCTCCAGCAACACACTGGCAGGGGTCTCCAGCAACACACTGGCAGGAGTCTCCAGCAACACACTGGCAGGGTTCTCCAGCAACACACTGGCAGGGTTCTCCAGCAACACACTGGCAGGGGTCTCCAGCAACACACTGGCAGGGGTCTCCAGCAACACACTGGCAGGGGTCTCCAGCAAAACACTTGCAGGGGTCTCCAGCAACACACTGGCAGGGGTCTCCAGCAACACACTGGCAGGGGTCTCCAGCAACACACTGGCAGGGGTCTCCAGCAACACACTGGCAGGGGTCTCCAACAACACACTAACATGGGTCTCCAGCAACACACTGGCAGGGGTCTCCAGCAACACACTAGCAGGGGTCTCCAGCAACACACTGGCAGGGGTCTCCAGCAACACACTGGCAGGGGTCTCCACCAACACACTGGCAGGGGTCTCCAGCAACACACTGGCTGGGGTCTCCAGCAACACACTAGCAGGGGTCTCCAGCACCACACTAGCAGGGGTCTCCAGCAACACACTAGCAGGGGTCTCCAGCAACACACTAGCAGGGGTCTCCAGCAACACACTGGCAGGGGTCTCCAGCAACACACTGGCAGGGGTCTCCAGCAACACACTGGCAGGGGTCTCCAGCAACACACTGGCAGGAGTCTCCAGCAACACACTAGCAGGGGTCTCCAGCAACACACTAGCAGGGGTCTCCAGCAACACACTGGCAGGGGTCTCCAGCAACACACTTACAGGGGTCTCCAGCAACACACTGGCAGGGGTCTCCAGCAACACACTGGCAGGGGTCTCCAGCAACACACTGGCAGGGGTCTCCTGCATCACACTGGCAGAGGTCTCCAGCAACACACTGGCAGGGGTCTCCAGCAACACACTGGCAGGGGTCTCCAGCAACACACTAGCAGGAGTCTCCAGCAACACACTGGCAAAGGTCTCCAGCAACACACTGGCAGGGGTCTCCTGCATCACACTGGCAGAGGTCTCCAGCAACACACTGGCAGGGGTCTCCAGCAACACACTGGCAGGGGTCTCCACCAACACACTGGCAGAGGTCTCCAGCAACACACTGGCAGGGGTCTCCAGCAACACACTTACAGGGGTCTCCAGCAACACACTAGCAGGGGTCTCCAGCAACACCCTGGCAGGGCTCTCCAGCAACACACTGGCTGGGGTCTCAAGCAACACACTGGCAGGGCTCTCCAGCAACACACTGGCAGGGCTCTCCAGCAACACACTGGCTGGGGTCTCCAGCAACACACTGGCAGGGGTCTCCAGCAACACACTGGCAGGGCTCTCCAACAACACACTGGCTGGGGTCTCCAGCAACACACTGGCTGGGGTCTCCAGCAACACACTGGCAGGGGTCTCCAGCAACACACTGGCAGGGCTCTCCAACAACACACTGGCTGGGGTCTCCAGCAACACACTGGCAGGGGTCTCCAGGAACACACTGGCAGGGGTCTCCAGCAACACACTGGCAGGGGTCTCCAGCAACACACTGGCAGGGGTCTCCAGCAACACACTGGCAGGGGTCTCCAGCAACACACTGGCAGGTGTCTCCAGCAACACACTAGCAGGAGTCTCCAGCAACACACTGGCAGGGGTCTCCAGCAACACACTGGCAGGGGTCTCCAGCAACACACTAGCAGGAGTCTCCAGCAACACACTGGCAGGGGTCTCCAGCAACACACTGGCAGGGGTCTCCAGCAACACACTGGCAGGGGTCTCCAGCAACACACTAGCAGGAGTCTCCAGCAACACACTGGCAGGGGTCTCCAGCAACACACTGGCAGGGGTCTCCAGCAACACACTGGCAGGAGTCTCCAGCAACACACTAGCAGGGGTCTCCAGCAACACACTAGCAGGGGTCTCCAGCAACACACTGGCAGGGGTCTCCAGCAACACACTTACAGGGGTCTCCAGCAACACACTGGCAGGGGTCTCCAGCAACACACTGGCAGGGGTCTCCAGCAACACACTGGCAGGGGTCTCCTGCATCACACTGGCAGAGGTCTCCAGCAACACACTGGCAGGGGTCTCCAGCAACACACTGGCAGGGGTCTCCAGCAACACACTGGCAGGGGTCTCCAGCAACACACTAGCAGGAGTCTCCAGCAACACACTGGCAAAGGTCTCCAGCAACACACTGGCAGGGGTCTCCTGCATCACACTGGCAGAGGTCTCCAGCAACACACTGGCAGGGGTCTCCAGCAACACACTGGCAGGGGTCTCCACCAACACACTGGCAGAGGTCTCCAGCAACACACTGGCAGGGGTCTCCAGCAACACACTACAGGGGTCTCCAGCAACACACTAGCAGGGGTCTCCAGCAACACCCTGGCAGGGCTCTCCAGCAACACACTGGCTGGGGTCTCAAGCAACACACTGGCAGGGCTCTCCAGCAACACACTGGCAGGGCTCTCCAGCAACACACTGGCTGGGGTCTCCAGCAACACACTGGCAGGGGTCTCCAGCAACACACTGGCAGGGGTCTCCAACAACACACTGGCTGGGGTCTCCAGCAACACACTGGCTGGGGTCTCCAGCAACACACTGGCAGGGGTCTCCAGGAACACACTGGCAGGGGTCTCCAGCAACACACTGGCAGGGGTCTCCAGCAACACACTGGCAGGGGTCTCCAGCAACACACTGGCAGGTGTCTCCAGCAACACACTAGCAGGGGTCTCCAGCAACACACTAGCAGGAGTCTCCAGCAACACACTGGCAGGGGTCTCCAGCAACACACTGGCAGGGGTCTCCAGCAACACACTGGCAGGGGTCTCCAGCAACACACTGGCAGGAGTCTCCAGCAACACACTGGCAGGGGTCTCCAGCAACACACTGGCAGGGGTCTCCAGCAACACACTGGCAGTGGTCTCCAGCAACACACTGGCAGGGGTCTCCAGCAACACACTAGCAGGGGTCTCCAGCAACACACTGGCAGGGATCTCCAGCAACACACTGGCACGGGGTCTCCAGCAACACACTGGCAGGGGTCTCCAGCAACACCACTACAAATACCACATGGAGGTGTGTGGACGCTGCCATAAGTCACTTCGGAAGACTGTTGTAGGCATTGTATGTAACATTTGCAACATAAGATTTCACCTGAGTTGTACAGAATTACCTACACAATATGCAAACAGACAAGGTACCTACTGGATCTGTCACAATGATAGACTGATGTGGGAAAACATCACCAAACTAATGAATAACATTCCTGAAATACATAGGCTACAATTCACACAAAAACTACCAGAAATATATGCAGAGTATATAAGACAGCAACGAACTCTGAGCACAACCCAGTGACTGAGAATTTAGAGAACCAAAGTGGCAATGTAGAAGGCATAGTGCCGAGGTACACAAAAATGAAGGCAGAATTGTAGAGCAAACTGGTGATATGAATAAGGAGGAAAAAATTAGACGAATGCGAACACAAATGAAAGGACGAAAACAACAAGGAGAAAGATAGAGCAATACCGAGAAAGAATGCAGAAATGAGAACGTTGTAACAACAAAACGCAGAGGTAGCCAAGTCGTGCACGGGTACAAAAAAGAATAATACAATCACAGTTGAAAATA
>WNGS01164437.1:1928504-1938712 GCA_020271785.1 Procambarus virginalis
AATCCAGGTCTAAAACCTGCAAACGATTGTGAGACTGAGAAAGGAGGGAACGGTGTGTAGAGGTGGAAGCAGAACACGAGCATAAGATGGAAGCAATCGTCAATTAATTCTAGAAAAATCTTCTGCTTCATTATTCCCTGTTTTGTTCAACCAGTTTATTCCAAAAAATTAAAGTCACCCATGACATAAATACTGTTAGATCTAGATGCTCTAGATTTTCATCCCATGCACCCCATCACGAGCATACATCGCGAGCTAGCGAAAGAGGAGTCACGGTGGACTTGGTGCCTTGCCTCAGGAAAAGACGAATGAGTGTAGTGCTTCAAATTGAGGATGATTTCCTCAAATTTGTAGTGTATACACTTGTGGGAGAAGGTAGGGATTGGCATCACCGCAATTGAGGCATCGAGCTTGGGGAGAAGAGCACTCAGCCTAGAGTGACCCGAGTCCCCCAACATAGGGCACAGACACACCACACTTGTGCATTGAGGGCACCATGCCCAAATTTCTAGCACTTATTGCAAGGCCCAGGAGAGGAATGTACTCTTGAACGGAGCATCTGGCACCAGCAAGAATTATAGATGGCAGAAGGATCCTGCCATCAAAAGTGATTTTCACAACTCAAAGCGACTGACGACGACGATTACGAGGGGGGTCTGGTGAATGTATCAATCTGGAAGACAGAATGACCTAGGGCTTCAAGGATATGTTTAATATCCCCATGGCAGTCTTTCAGGTCCCAAACACCAGTCGCAACATGGTGCAGGAGGATAACAGTGCCAATACTGGCATCTAACCAGGCTTTTTTGGAAATCCTAACAGGGGTCTCTCTAATGCTGGACAATGCAGCTAAGTGGGTAGCGGCATCCTGAAAAAGAGCAGCAATGACACGTGTACCAAATTGGGTGGGGGGTTGAAAGTAACAGAGGCATCCACTGAATCAACAAGTTGTTTATGGAGGAAGAAATCGTCAGGAAGAGGAGAATCTATATGGGTGAGATAAAAATATTTTCTTCATGCTGCAGGACCAAACAAGGTGTTGAACCTATTTGCACTGAAAGGGATCGTGCAAGGGCGTCTGTGGGGAAGTCGGTGTCTAGCACCCCCAGTGAGATATAAAAGGTGCAATTGTCACAATGAGAGAAGTAGCCACTCCAGGTGATGAGGTGATCACCACAGGTGCTTGGGACTCAATCCTACCACAGAGGAGGGAGCAGAGTGGAGGAGGGTAGTCAAGAGGGTGAAAGAAGAAGCTTGGTCTGGGCTCAATGTAGCGGGGGCTACAGAGCCCGGTCTTCCAACACAGTCCGACTCGGGGGCTTGATCGCCCACCCCAAGAGCCTGATTAGTTATAAAAGGATCACTCAGCAGCATAGAAACGAGGAAGTAATAATTTCATTCACGAATGAGCCCCCACACCCACTATGGAACCAGAATTAGAGGATAGGACACCCAAAAGAGACAACCTGGGCCCCCTAGGGTGCATCGTGAGTATACACCCACAATTGGTCCCTTAAGAACCATCATTCCATCGAGATCGGGTTCAGCAACAAAAGGAAGATTGACAATAAAAGCGTCCTATTGCTCGCGACATTGGGTACCACAGTTCTACAGGTGAGTGTGTGCCTCCCCAAACACCCGGGCATCAAAACAGAAGATGTCTGAAAGAATAATGAAGGCTGGCAAAAGGTCGGCAGGAAAGACAATGAGAAAGGAGAAGAGGGGGAAGGGGGTGAAACATAAGGAAGAGGAAACAGTGACCAGCACAATTAGTGAAGACGGCAGCAAGAGCATAAGGCCGCAAAAGGACAGAGAACTGTCCCATGGAGCATCACACCACGACAGCCGTCTACCAAGCCCACTCATGACGACAATGGGCTGGAAAAGGAGGGGGTTTCTGACTAGGTTAGCACCAACTGATGAAAAGAAGCTATTAAATTCTGTTGCCGTTTCTAAATCTGTTGCAGGTGTATAAGTATTCTTGGAGAGCTTTATCTGCTTGATATGTGATTGCTGTTTAGATCCTAGGATGTTAGAGATGGCTTTCCATGTGCTTATTATGTTGCCTTTCGTTTCATTGAATCTACTCTCTATTAGGAAAATTTTGCTCGTCTTGTTATACTGGTAAGCATTGACGAGTATCTCTTAACTACTGTACTTCCTTTCTCACTAGGCCAATCCCAAGTTTTTTTTCTTTATTTAATTTTCATGTTTCTTGTTGATTACTTTGGTTATGCCAATTGAGATCCAGGGGTTGTTTAATCTTTTGGCAGTTACTTGCTTGGTGAGGAGGGAACAACGAGTGTTGTAGAGGCTTAGAGTTTTGGAAAGGAAGATGTTGGCAAATGAATTTATATCCTGTATATTACTGAATTCAGATTCCCAGTTAATATTGTGAAGTGCATTTGTGAGATTGCCTATTGCTGCTCAATGTGTAGTCTCAAGGTTAGTTTTTTCTTGGTGTCTGGTGGTGTTATGTCCATGTTTGCTATGAGGAAGGTAGGATAGTGGTTAGTTCTTCTGTCAGTGATTGTACCAGATGCAAGGGAAGTTGTTGTGTTAGTCCATATGTGATCCAATGCAGTAGCAGATGTTTGAGTGATTCGGGTGGGCTTGGAGTTTGTGGGGATTAGCATACAGGAGTTCATGCTGTTTAGGAAATAATCGACTTGAGGATTATTTTGTTGACAGGTCAATATTGAAGTCACCTCCTTGAATTATATGATTTTTGTTGAGCTTATTGTTTATGATATGATTCTTTAGGTTATCTGAGAGTGCAGATAAGCATGGTTAAGCAGCATGAAAACAACACTACAAGAGTAAGCCTCATTATTATAACAACCCAAATTTCATGTGTCACACCTGTACTTTACATGTTATTGTCAGTTTTTATGGTGTAACTTGTTGGCAGGTAAGTTGTGATCCATGAGACATCGGTTAAATTGGCCTCGCCAGGACCACCTCGATGCCATTAATCACTGGAGTTCATGCGTCCAAGGGTATCTGATGTTAAATGACCAGACAACACTATTGAAACAGATAAAAAAAAATAAGACCAATATAAATACTGTAACTAACCATTAGTAGAGTAATTTAACACATTAGCAATAAAATCTGCTGTTTAATTTCAGTACTGTAAGATTAAAATATGAAACTCCCCAAAATGTGTGAAGGGAAGTTCATTAGTGACAATAATGATAAAATACAGTCTGCTTAGAAGTAACAAATACAATCTCTTAAAATAATAATCAAATCAATCACCAGTAGATTTCCCCACATGTGGGACACACTCCCAAGTGCCACCAGGGAGGTCATAATCATGGCACTGAGGGACACACTCCCAAATGGCACCAGGGAGACCATAATCATGGCACTGTTACCACACTCCCAAGTGCCACCAGGGAGAGGGTGGCACTGTGGGGCACACTCCCAGTGCCATCAGGGAGACCATAACCATTGCACTGTCAGGCACACACTATTGAGGGAACCAAATTCTGGTGGTGGTAGGCTCATGAATCAACAGTGCCTGATGTGGTATTGTAGACTTGAGAAATATCCAGGTGTGCAACATATGGAGCTACAAAAGTGCCCACCAGAAAGAGGAGTTTACTACATTTAATGTTCGTTTATTATAATAAAGTGAATATCAAATTTACGTGAATGTCTGAACGTGGCGATCAAACAGGCACTAAAACATTAAGAAATACACAATAGTCTAACACTGTAGGTATATAATTATTAATTATTATAAAACCTACAGTGTAGAAAATTAATGTGTGTTTCTTAATGTTTTATGCCTGCAGACCCATTTTCCAATCATTATGCCCTGAACCTTAACTGAAGAGGGTGACAGTTGCCATCCAAATTGTTTTGAAGAATATGATCAAACTGTGAGAGTTGTATTTTAAAGCAATATACAAAGAAATTTAAAATGCAATATTTTATTTAATTATTTTACAAATAATTTTTTATATACACTTCAATATATACAACTTTTAGATTATTTTTTTTTTTTTAGATGCATACAAGAGTTCTTACATGCTTGTAAGAACTTACATTATGTAAATTACTTTGTCTATATCAAATGACAAAAACATACAAAAACAATTACTGTGTTATATTATCTCTGCTTTCATAAAAATGTCATAAAATCATTCACTATCTAAATTATACGCTGTTTCTTACATAATTTAATAAACTTTTATAATATTAAGAACAAATTTTTATGAAGTAAAAGCTTCAAAGATTATTGCTTACTGAAACAATACTAATTCATATTTGAATCAATATTATTATTTAAAACACTCATATTTTGAAAGATAAAACAAAAAATTTGAATATACTGATGATAACAAAACATATTAATATAGATCTTTACACAAAACAGATTTTCTATATAGATAAAACAATAATTATATAAGATTTCATAAAATTATCACTTAGATAAGTTTTGTATACATTTATTTTGTATACATTTATAGTTCTTTACACAAAACAGATTTTTATATAGATAAACAATAATTATATAAGATTTCATAAAATTATCACTTAGATAAGTTTTGTATACATTTATTTTGTATACATTTATAGTTCTTTACACAAAACAGATTTTATATAGATAAACAATAATTATATAAGATTTCATAAAATTATCACTTAGATAAGTTTTGTTTACATTTATGTAGTTTAAGCTTAAAACCAACCAATTGTCTTTCCATTTATCTGCCTGAACTTTTCTTGTTGATCTTGTCAAAGAACAGAAAACCTGATGCTCGTTCTATGACATCCGTTGAAACCTGAAATGTTGGATATTTATCAATCTCTACAGCTTTTGCTATTTGTAAACATACTGTAGATAGTGGTATTCATATAAACATTACCCGACCACCACACACCACACACACCTTTGATCTGGATAGTTGTACTTTCAGAAGCTCCCGGGTCAGAGGTTATCAAAGTTGTTACGTAATGTAGAGAAGGTTATGAGTATGTGAGCCGAGTTCCATTAACTTTTAGCAAGACAGTAAAAGATAGCATATTGGGTACAAATGGATTTGATTGAAAATTTGTGATTTCACATAATGACCAGACAGCCAGAAGGGTATTGGTGACTGGCAACAACCTCAGCCAAACAATCCTAGCATAGGTTTATGGTCTGTTCTAGCAAGAAATTTCTTACCCAGCAGAAAATACCTCAGTTTTTTTATGGCATATACCAAAGCTAAGGCTTCTTTGTTCAATTGGGAATAATATTGTTCTGCAGGAGATAACTTCTTGCTAGAAAAATAGACTGCTTTTTACTGACCATCTACTTCCTGTAATAACACACAGCCCATCCCTACTGGGGAAAGCATCTACCTCCAGTTTTAAAGGGAGTTTACCAGTAAAATTAGTGAGCACTGGAGAATTTACCAATTCCTAATGAAAAAATTCCTGAAGGCCTTTTTCCTCTCTCTTGCTGCCCACCTAATTCTAGCCCCTTTTTCAACAATTCATACAAGGGCACTAATTTTGTTGAAAAGTTCTTCACAAACTTACAAAAATATGTTACCATCCCTAAAGAAGACTGTACTTTCCCTACTGAAGTTGATGTGACACGGGGGGGGGGGGTCTGTACTCCGACCTTTACTCCTTACCTCTACCCGTATTCTGATTTGTTTCTCTTCAATCCAAGGGACCCCAAAGCTACTACTCTAAGCCGAATCCCACGCCACGTGGTCTTAAGCCATTTGACCGGCTAAAATTCTACAGCCTCACGACGTGGAACTAGACCCCTAGCAAACTCTAGAATCTCCTTACGCCGCCACCACCAGACCATTAACACTGGGAGCAATAACTGAGGTTTGGACCGATTATGCTCTCAATAAACCTTGGGGCTTGATCCCCAATTATTTGGAATAGGAGGGAAGAATCTACATTAAGTGTGGGAAATATTAACAAAGGGATAACTGAACTCTTAACCTTTGTTAGGTTTTGTGGCCCAACGAAAACTCAGCCTCGTGGGGACCACATGACAAGGACAAGAGACAATGGAAACATGAAATGGAAATAATAAAAATGCAAATTACTAACTAAATAATTTATTCAAAATCTAAACAAAATCTAAATCAAAGCACTCCCTAGATCTTAACACTCCCTGACTTAAGGCATGAGATGAACTAATTTCCTATACCAAACTACAGCAGACTCTACCTTTTATGGCGACCAGCTAGATGGAGTGCTGATCTCGGGGAGAGGTGGAGAGTGAATCACCATCCCGAGTCGTTGACCTGCCCACACTGAATTCTACTCCCTCTGCTAAACACAGAAGCCCGAGAGGTATTCCTACGCCTGGCTTACCAAGTTACTAGCAGGGTTAAGTTGAACAACTAATCTCCGTCTCCGTGGTGTAGTGGTAAGACACTCGCCTGGCGTTCCGCGAGCGCTATGTCATGGGTTCGTATCCTGGCCGGGGAGGATTTACTGGGCGCAATTCCTTAACTGTAGCCTCTGTTTAACGCAACAGTAAAATGTGTACTTGGATGAAAAAACGATTCTTCGCGGCAGGGGATCGTATTCCAGGGACCTGCCCGAAACGCTACGCGTACTAGTGGCTGTACAAGAATGTAACAACTCTTGTATATATCTCAAAAAAAAAAAAAAAAAAAAAATCTCTGTTGTACTGAATGACCAAGATGGCTGAACTCTTAAACTGAAGGTAATTGCACAGGCATCTTAGGGAAGAGCTATTTCCAATTACAAAATTGCTATTTGACCTTTGAGAATTACTAAAATATGGCAGGCTTTGGTGACCCTTATGACCTAGGGTCGCCCAAATCGCTCTGCATCCAGGGCTAGTCCCAGCTACTGACGTCACTGATGGTGACTTACTAAAGTATTCTGACAATTTAGGGTACTCTTGATACTTTAAACAGGAATACTATTGAATACAATTGAATGAAGACTTGAATTTCTCTAAATTACTGAATTCTGTAAAATAATTCATTATACGTTGCAGCCATTTTGTATCTCAACCGCTGGTCCCAGGGGAGATGCCTCATGCTTGGGTCAGGTCAACTACCACTTGACACCCAACTTTCCAAACCCCCGTAGTCTATGAGAAACCATACTGGATAATTCCTACAACAAACCTAGTTTGTTACATTGAGGCTGTAATGTCTGTGGGAGTATGTCTCCCAAGATCCTCCCACAGCTGACTTGAATGGCTCATTGCAGTGCACAGTGCACTGATCTTGTGCACAAAGTCTATTTCCCTTAATCCTGGATAGTTTCTGGCATGTTGGGTATCTCCAGAATGCCCATTTAACCAGGAATACTTTCGTAATACGTAGGCCGCCTTATGTCCAGGCAGGAAGTAGATACAAGGGAGTTAAGCATACTGACCACCAAGGGTCAGTGAGTACATGGCTGGTGCCCGCGTGGGACCGAGGGGAGACGCCAGCAGCGTCTGACCTCTGGGGTCAACTGGCGCGATGTTGAATAACAGCTATGACGTGTTCATGACGTCACTCCTGCTACTGCTCATCGAACGAGCTAATATGATTGGTTCCCGCTCATTTGCTGCAATGCTATTGGTCAATTGTAACTCTTTTGTGTGTGCCCACGAGAGCCCTGAGCTTCAGGCAAGATTCATTCTTGTGAGGGATCTCTTACCTAGTGGACGTGTTCTGTTCTACCGGCCAATAGACTGAACACCGTCTAACCCTCACCGTCAAGTTAACTCAGCGTCTTTGCGATATACCACACACTCGCCAGAATCACGAGTGCGAATATATGGTTTAGAAGCCTAAAGTGACAAATCTCCAGAGCGAAACAGACTGGTATCAGGTAACCCTGGTGACAAAGATCGTCGTGAGTGACCTAGAGTGAACTAAGGCAGTGCCGCCGCCTAAGTAATCTGTGTGTGACATTACCACAGTGTACAGTGTAGTGCATGGTACCGCCACTCATCCTGAGCGTGTACCTCAGTACCTCGAGCGCCGCCGCCGCCCTAGCTCCTACGTGACGTCACCACCTCACGCACCGTCAGTGCCAGTGTGTGCGCGTGTGTCTGTCTGTTAAGCATACAGCACGCTTTACTCACGAAATCATCTCAAGATACTGCGAGTACCCTCCGTGTCTACGAGCGAAACCAGCTATCAGGCCACCTACGAGTGCTTGTATAAACGAGTCTGAGTGAGTGCGTAAGGAAAGGTACCTTATCTGTAAGTACAAGATCTTGTCATTGGTTATTGTGTCTGTGTTGATCTGAGGGATCAACCCCAGTTCTCACCTTCTTATACCTGTCGCAGGTTATAGGTGAATCGACGGTGTATGCGTGTTTATCTGTGTGGTATCACGGCATTTCATTCGTCTGTGAATGTGAGCTTCACATACACCACACATTTAGTTATTGTGTGATTATTATTGTGCATGTTATTGCCTGTCCCATTGACAGTGTATTGATTTATTGCATAGCATCATTACCGAGTATCCGGTTGGAACTCTTGTGATCCCTTGCATACCGGCAGTTAGGTTGCCGTGTTAGTGATTGGCTGTCAACTGTGTTAAGTTAGGTGTTTCTCCACGAGTGGATACGAGTCGATTAGCCAGACGTCAAGAGTCTCGCTAATGCAACCATAGCTTTGCTGACGCCAATCGAAAGTAAATCAAGCACCCTGTGTATTAGTGGTTAAGTTAGTAAATAAACTACTGTTAAGCTTTATGCGGTGTTTCGTTGAACCACTTCTGAATACTGCCAATATTACTCAAGCCTTCAGCTCTAAGTGTCTTCAATGCCGAGTTGCCTGTAAGTCACTAAACTATAAATTTGATGAGGACCCTAGGAGTCCTTAAAGTGTTACATCATTGAGGAGATTCCAACGACCAACGTGGAGCAGGACCAGGTGAGGCTAGTCTGAGAAGAGACCCACAAGGACTCTAACTCGACCTTTCTCCCAGGCCCTGTACGGTTGCTCTCATATTTTCTATTTTGCTAATTCCGACAGCTTCGTGAAGCGTCTGCCACATGTACATTGGCGATGTACGCATTGCAGTCGTGACAGCAAAAAAAAGAAAACCCCACAATGTCCACTATAGTGACTACATTCTTGTGAGGAGTAAAGCCCCTACCCTAAATATGGTGCCCAGGTATTCAATGGCATGGTCTTCAATGCAGTTTTTTTATTAATTAATCTTCACATTGTGCTCCTGCAGAAGATTCACTACCTTTTCTAATCCAGTATTATGCTCTTCCTCATTATCCCCACAAATAACAATGTCATCTAAAAGACTAGCCACACCCTCAAAGTTTACTAACAACTGGGACATGAATCCCTGAAAAAATGCTGGAGGCAAGGAGTCAAAAAACCAGCATTGAATATAATGAAATGCCATTTCTGGGTAAGACCTGGAGGCTCCCCGGAGCTATACAAGCTGATATGCTAATGTCTGACTTGGCATCAGTCATGTGTATGGAGTTCTAGGGCCTACCAGGGCCACGGCCAGAACCTGGCCCCCCCTCAGAGAGGCAAGGGGAGCAATGGCCTATAGAAACCCCCGTGTGGTTGGAAGCATTCTATGTCTGCCATCGACGGGCAAGCATCCAGAAAGGTAAGCATTCCAAAACAAACCCTATTCTGGTAAAATTGCTACCAAAAGCCGAACTAATGGATAGAACTCCCAACAGAAAACAGGCAACTAGTATGACGTCACACGTCACCCCGCCGCTGTCTGCGCAGCTCCCCCCTCTCCGGGAGGGGGAAGGGGGAGCCCCAGACCTCTCATGCCGGCTATCCACCCATCAGTTCTGAGGTGGATGTCAAACACGCAAAACACCGCCAACCGGAGGGAAGGAGGGTTGCCGGGGAGCCTCCGGATCTCACCCAGAAAATGGCATTTCACTACATTCAACGCTGGTTTTCAGGGGGGGGGGGAGCCCCATCGGCTCCTTAGAGCTAACTACCACAGAGGAAGGTCAAAGGGACGGAACCGGGAGATGGTCACCACGCACCCTTCAACGGAAGCGAGACAACCAGCTGCAAATGCTAACCCAAGGCAACACAGCCCCGAAAGGGCCCGGGAACAACACGAGACAACGAGCAGCGAGGCCCTGTACGAACGCCAAAAGAACCGTGCCCGAATGACAGCAAGGAAATGCCGCCCAGACGGCAGCAAGAGCAGCATAGCACGAACGCTACGGGCATGGGGAAAGAACACAGGCAGGCTAG
>WNGS01164437.1:1952567-1991542 GCA_020271785.1 Procambarus virginalis
CTCAAAGGAACAGAGGAGGAGGCAGTGGGTGCATCAGGGTCCAAAGCCCGGAAACGGTTGTGAGTTTGAGGAAGGTGGGAAGGACGAGGAGAGAAGAGAGCAACACGCGAGCATAAGAGATATTAGCATAAGGCGGGAGCCGGCGAACCTGACGCCTCGCCTCAGGAAAAGATAAGCGCTCCCGGTGCTTCAAGCTGAGGACGGCTGCCTCAAGCTTGTAATGGACACACGCACGGGAGAAGTAGGGAGATGGGCCTCACCGCAGTTGAGGCAACGAGCCTGGGGAGAAGTGCACTCTGACTTAGAGTGACCTTCGCCACCACACAAAGGACAGAGAGAGACAGTCCCAGAGCAGCGGAGGGCACCATGCCCAAACCTCCAGCACTTGTTACAGAGCCGAGGAGAAGGAATGTACTCCTGGACAGAGCACCTGGCACCAGCAAGAATAACGGAGGCGGAAGGGTCCTACCATCAAAGGTAATCTTCACAACCCGAAGGGGTTGACGGCGACTACCACGCGGGGGACGAGTAAACGTGTCCACTTGGAGATAGAAATGGCCCTGGGCGGCAGTAAGGATATGTGAATATCGTCGTGGCAGTCTCGCAGATCCCGAACACCGGTCGCAACATGGGGCGGGAGCAGAATAGTGCCAACACTGGCATTCAACTGAGCGTTCTTCGAGACCCGAACAGGGGTCTCGCCAAGGCAGGATAAGGCAGCCAAGTGGGATGCAGCATCCTGAGAAGGAGCAGCAACCACACGAGTACCAAGACGAGTGGGGTTGAAAGTAATAGAGGCATCCACGGAATCAACGAGATGGCGATGGAGGGAGAAATCATCAAGAGGCGCAGAATCAAGAGGGAGGAGATCAAAATATTTGGCCCACGAAGCGGGACCAAACAAGGCTTGAAAGGTATCAGAACGGGAAGGAATCGAACGAGGGCGGCCGTGATGAGGACGGCGGTGAGAACCCCCAGAGAGAGAGGGGTTAAAAGGCGCAGTAGTGACAACTAGAGATGGAGCCGCGCCAGGGGATGAGGTAGTCACCACTGGGGGCTTGAGACTCGACCCAACCACAGAGGGAGGGGAGCCGAGGGGAGGAGTCAGAGAGGCCAAAGGAGGAGCAAGGTCGGGGCCCAATGCAGCGGAGGCTACAGAGCCTGGTCTTCCAATACAGACCAACTCGGGGGCTTGGTCGCCCACCCCACGAGCCTGAAAGGGTACAACAGAAACAATCATAGCCATAGAGACGAAAAAAGACATTCATCCACGAATGTGCCCCCATACCCACCATGGAGCCACAATTAGAGGCAGGACACCCAACAGGAAGCTATTGCCGATCGTGCCGGGGCCCCCTAGGGGTGCGTCGCGAGTATACGCCCCACAAACGCCACCTTAAGAACCGTCAGTCCGTCGAGATCGGATTCAGCGACGAAAGGGGTATTGACAATAAAAGGTTCCCCTCGCTCGAGACGTCGGGTACTACAGTTCTACGGGTGCAAGAGTATGCCTCCTCAAGCACCCGGGCGTCAAAATAGAAGAAGTCCAAAGGAATAATCCAAAACAAGCGACAGGTCGGCAGGAAACGACAAGCAGATAGGAGAAGAGGGGGGAGAAAAACGAGACATAAGGAAAAGGAAAAGCGAACCGGCACAATTAGAAAAGACAGCAGCAGGAGTGCAAGGCCATAAAAGGACAGAGGACTGTCCCACGGAGCATCACACTCCAGCAGCCGTCTACTAAGCCCTCTCACGACGCCAACGGGCCGGATGGGGAGAGGGTGTATGTATCAAGTTAATCATATTAATAAGTGCATTGTTAGTGCTTTTATTGGGTCTGAAACCATATTGGCAAGAGCTAAGTATATCGAGTTTGACTAGATATGAGTAAAGCTGCTTGTAGATTAGCTTTTTTCATATTTTTGACAAGGTTGGCAGAATTGAGATAGGTATGTAATTGTTGACATCAGTGAGATCACCACATTTGTGGACAAGGGTTACTCTCGCTTTTTTTTAGAATATCCGGAAAGGTTTGGAGTTCAAGTGATTTGTTGAAGAGCAATGCAATGGCGGGAGCTAGAAATCTGGAGGATTTTTTGTAATTTAGAGATGGTATCTCATCAAGGGCAATCGACTTAGTTTTAAGGGAAAGGATTACCTCATTCACATCAGAGGAAGTAGCGGGAGCTTGGTACAGAGACTCTGGATAGTTACCTGTGAGGTAGTCTTTAATATTAGTGAGTGAGGATGGAATATCATGAGCAAGGGATGTACCAATGGATGAAAAGAACCTATTGAATTCAATAGCAGTGTCTGAGGCCGAAAGCACGCCATCGTCATTGGATAGGAGAATTGTTTTTTTTATTCAAAATCTTTTTTTGAACCTAATATTTGGGAGATAGTGCTCCATGTTTTCTTAATGTTGTCCTTTGTTTGGGTAAATTTATTTTCGTAGTATTTTATTTTGGCTCTTCTAATTATTTTAGACAGCATGGATGAGTAAATCTTTGAAAATTCTTTGGCGACGACTCCTAACCTATACTTCTTTTCAAGGTCATGTTTTTTATTAATAGATTTATGTATACCCTTTGTAAGCCATGGAGTGTTTAACCTTTTATTTGTAACTTGTTTCGTTAGTATTGGACAGTGGGAGCTATAAAGGCTTAGAGTTTTCTGAAGAAATGTTTGCACTGCTAGTTTGATGTTCACTATGTCAGCTAATTCAGCCTCCCAGTTGATATTAGCAGCAGCAGCAGCAGCAATAAAGTTGCTTATAGAAGTTTCATTGTGCAGCCTAAAGCTTATCTTCCTTGTATCTAGAGGCAGTTTATTAATGTTGGTTAGGAGAAATGAGAGGTAATGGTCTGTGGTCCTATTAATGATTATCCCTGAAGTAAGTGGAGAGGTTATGTTGGTCCAGATGTGGTCAAGAGCAGAGGCAGTACTATCAGTGATTTTAGTAGGTCTAGTGATTAAGGAAGCAGGAATTCATACAGTTGAGGAAACTAGCAGCAGGAGAGTTTTCAGGCTCGCAGAGGTCAATATTAAAGTCCCCTGCGATAATTAGATGGTGTTTATTCAGTCTTATCTAATATTAGATTTCTAAGGTTAGAGTTGAATTCGGACACATCAGTGTTATGAATTCTATAGACTGCTCCCACAGTCAGGACAGACTCAGCACCTTTGACTCTGAAACTGGCAAAGATATACTCCCCACAGGAGTGTCTAGTTCTAATTTCTTTTAAGCAAGCCAGTTCTTGGTGTAGTAAAGAGCAGTACCACCACCTTTCTGAATTGGTCGACAGTTGTGAATTGCCGAGTAGTTTGGCATGTTAAAGAGTTGAATAGTAGTCCTCTTTTAACCACGTTTCAGTAAGTATAATAAAAGAGAATTTGTTGTCAACAGTTTCAATCAAAAGCACTAACACCAAAGTGTTTGCTTAGAGATCTTACATTCAAGTTAATTACAGAGATATTGTGATTATGTGTTAGTACATTGTTTACATGTGCTGTAAAATACCTGCAATTTTGATCATTAAAGTGATCATTGTCATAGATACTGGATAAGAGGTTTAGTTCTGAGTCTATACTTGTTTGCATAAGTAGGCTGGTTGTAGGAAAACAAGGCAAAAAAGGCAATTATAAAATAAACAAATTTTGATATAAAAGGGGGGAAAATATAAATATATACAAGACTATACAAGACAAACACGAAATGAACAAAACAAATGAGATAGATTGCTTACAAGTACTCCCAGGTACACTAAGTAATAATTTACATTTTGGGACACAGGCAAAGCCAGGGTTACAATGGAGTAAGGGAGTATGGCGAGGCTAGGCAACCTAGGTATTAATGAAAGCAAAGAAAAAAGTTGAATAATAAACATAGGCAAATTTAATCTAATGACAACTATAAATAGTTTAGTTATGATCCTATAATTAATAAGAACTAAAGAAAATATTAATGCACTCAATTAAGTCCAATAAATGACTACTATAATTTTGACTGTTGTACTGGCCGACCCGGAACACCTTCTCTATGCATTGCTCAGCCCCTTCCATTTGTATCCCCTTCAGTATCCCGAACACTGCAATTTTGTCCTTAGCCCTCCACTCTTCCTGCCTGAAACGTTTTTGTTCCCTAATATCTACCATGACTATAGCTCTTTGCCTTTCCATTAGTTAGCTCGTGCATCTTGTTGCCTCCCGTGAAGTTACTGCTTTCATCGCAACTTCCTTGACTGTTGACATGGCTTCTGGGCTCTTCCTCAGCATTTCAGCAAACGTGGCACCCATGTAGAGGTCCCTGCCATTGCAATATTCTCTGCTTCCTGGGGGTTGGTTGCCTGAACCTGGGTCTAAGGAGGGCTTCTTATTAGGGATTTTATCTCCTGTGCTGCACTTAGTTCCAGCTGTAGCTTCTTATGGCTTCCCTCATGTCTTCCAATTCTCTACTGACTTCCCTCCATGCACTAGTGATCATCTCCCTGTTTGACTCTCCCTGTCCCTCTCCTCCACCTGTGTTCTGTTGTCCTATCAACATGCTTGATCCCTTATTTGGTATGTAAGGTTAGCGTTAGTTAGTCTTCAAGGGTCAGAGAGATGAAGGTAGATTGTGTGAATGAGATGTGTGTGTGTGTGTGCGCGTGTTCTCACCTAGTTGTGCTTGACGGGGTTGAGCTTTGACTCTCTGGTCCTGCCTCTCAACCGTCAATCTACTGGTGTACAGATTCCTGAGTTTCTCGAGCTCTATCATATCTACGTTTGAAACTGTATGGAGTCAGCCTCCACCACATTACTTCCTAGTGCATTCCATTTACTAACTACTCTGACACTGAAAAAGTTCTTTCTAGTGTCTTTGTGGCTCATTTGGGTACTCGGCTTCCACCTGTGTCCCCTTGTGCATGTACCACCCGTGTTAAATAATCCATCATTGTCTACCCTGTCAATTCCCCTGAGAATTTTGTACGTGGTGATCATGTCTTCCCGAGCTCTTCTGTCTTCCAGCGACGTGAGGTGCAGTTCACGCAGCATTTCCTCGTAACTCATGCCTATTAGTTCTGGGACTAACCTAGTGGCATACCTCTGAACTTTTTCCAGCTTCGTCTTGTGCTTGACAAGGTACGGGCTCCATGCTGGGGCCTCTTACTCCAGGACTGGCCTTACATATGTGGTATACAATGTTCTGGAAGATTCCTTACACAGGTTTCTGAAGGCAGTTTTGATGTTGCCTTGCCTCGCATACGCTGCTCATGTTATTCTTTTGATGCGGTCTTCAGGAGAGATTTGGCATGATATCAACTCTTAGATCTTTCTCTCTCTGTTTCGTGAAGGACTTCATCTCCCATTCTTCTCCCATTCTCCTCATAATTTTTGCATCATCAGCATACATTGAGAGGAACGAGTCTATTCCCTCTGAGATCATTTATATATATATATATAAAACAGTAGGTCCAAGGACTGATCCCTGTGGGACTCCACTGGTGACGCCTTGCCCCTCCAAAACCTCACCCCTCGCAGTGACGAGCTGTCTTCTGTTGCTTAAGTACTCCATTGGATAAGGGAGTTCTTTCTCTTTCACTCCTGCCTGCATCTCCAGATTGTGCACTAGTCTCTTATGTGGTATTATGTCAAAGACTTTCTGGCAATCCAAAAATATGCAGTCTGCCTATCGTTCTCTTTATTGCCCGATTTTTGTTGCCTGGTCATAGTAATCAATTAACCTTGTGAAGCATGATTTGCCATCCCTGAACCCCTGCTGATGTTGTGTTACAAAGTTCTTTCGCTCTAGATGTTCCACCAGCTTTTTTTGCACAATCTTCATCATCTTGCATGGTATGTAGGTTAAGGACACTGGCCTGTAGTTTAGTGCCTCCTGTCTATCACCCTTCTTTAATATCGGGACTACATTAGCCGTCTTCCAAACTGTTGGCAGTTCACCTGTTACCGGTAATTTGCTATACACCATGGAGAGTGGCAAGCACTTTTTTTTTTTTTTTTTTTTTTTAGATATATACAAGAGTTGTTACATTCTTGTACAGCCACTAGTACGCGTAGCGTTTCGGGCAGGTCCCTGGAATACGATCCCCTGCCGCGAAGAATCGTTGTTACAACCAAGTACCCATTTTACTGTTGAGTTAAACAGAGGCTACAATTAAGGATTTGCGCCCAGTAAATCCTCCCCGGCCAGGATACGAACCCATGACAAAGTGCTCGCGGAACGCCAGGCGAGTGTCTTACCACTACACCACGGAGACTGGAGCTTCTGCTTCTTCCTTTAGTATCTATGATGAGATTCCATCCAGGCCTATAGTCTTTGACACATCCAACTAACAGACGCTTCCTTACCTCCTCATTGGTAATCTCAAACTCCTCTAGTAGAGTCTGGTTAGATATTCCTACTATCTCTGACTTCTCCTTGCTCTACTGTGAAGACCTTCTGGAATTTCTTATTTAGTTACTCTCACACTTCCTTGTCGTTTGTAGTGAATTTGTCTACCCCTATCCTCAGTTTCATTACCTGTTCCTTCACTGTTTTTCTCCAGATGTGGCTGTGCAGCAATTTAGGTCGAGTCTTTGCCTTGCTTGGTATGTCATTTTCATATTGTCTTTCTGCCTCTCATCTCACCCTGATGTATTCATTCCTGGCACTCTGGTATCTTTCCTGGCTCTCTAGTGTCCTGTTATTTCTGTAGTTTATCCACGCCCTTTTACTTAGTTGCTTTGTTAACTTATATCTCTGATTAAACCATGGGGTTGTCATCTGCATTTCATTTTTTTTTCCTTTTGGACTGGGACGAACTTGTCTGCTGCTTCCTTACACTTCTGCGTGATGTAGTCCATCATGTCTTGGGCCGTTT
Source organism: Procambarus virginalis (assembly GCA_020271785.1). NCBI lineage: Eukaryota > Metazoa > Arthropoda > Malacostraca > Decapoda > Cambaridae > Procambarus > Procambarus virginalis. Next base: position 1,959,428 of record WNGS01164437.1, read on the forward strand.
TTCCTCCAAGTTATGTTTTCCAAGTTATGTTAAGAATTTTCTTCTCATAATTTTCCTTTCGGAACGCAAGCTTTTCGTTTTCTGGGCCGTTCCTTGAGTACATTAGCCCTTCTTAGACAAGAAGTAGTGTGTGTGTGTGTGTGTGTGTGTGTGTGTGTGTGTGTGTGTGTGTGTGTGTGTGTGTGTGTGTGTGTGTGTGTGTGTGTGTGTGTGTGTGTGTGTGTGTGTGTGTGTGTGTGTGTGTGTGTGTGTGTGCGCGCGCGCGCGCGTAATTAAGTGTAGATACAGGATGAGAGCTATGCTCGTGGTGTCCTATCTTCCCAGTACTCTGTTGTATAACGCTTTGAAACTACTGACGGTTTTGGCCCCCACCACCTCACTTAGCTTGTTCCAACCGTTTACCACTGTTTGCAAAAGAAACTTCCTACATTTTTTGGGCACCTTTGTTTCCTTAGCTTGAATCTTGTGTCCCCTTGTTCGTGATGTTGCTGGTTTCAGGACTTCAGGTTTGGCTGTTCGCCATCTGTTACGGCCACTTAGGACCAGTAACCGATTTCTCGATGGATTAATCTCTTAGCGTATCCGACCCCAAGTCGGTAATATGTTTTCAAGAATTGGTTGTATAATGCGATAAAGAATAATGGGGGGGAATAAACAATACATTATTCCCTTCACCAATATATTTACACTTTCACCGTTAAATTGAGGTTAAATAGATTATAACTACACTATTGTACAAGAGTCACTTTGAGGACACTACACTGCGTTGGCAGTGTTCACCTCCAGTGTTTCCACCGTCCAGTACCTTGTTCACATGTACTGACAAACATTGGCGAATTCACATTTTATGTGGGCCAGTCGAATTCACCTGTTACATGGGCCAGTCCAACACAGTCTCACGAGGTGCTTACACCCTACTTCCGCTCTCCAACTACCCACTGCCAGAGGACTTCAGCAACACGCAGGCAGGGGTCTCAAACGTACTCACACAGGGGTAGCTAATACTTCAGCAGAAGCCTCTAGCAGCTTGCTAGCAGCACTTCACGATAGGCACCTCACTGTCGTTCGTTACTCTCCCAAGCCAATCCCGGGTATGCCGATCTATACCAACACTGCGTATATTAGCAGCTAACACACTGCTCAGATCGGCGGCGGCTTACTTAGTCTTCATCCAGGACCTAGCTGAGAGTACGTGGACTTCCCAAGGTAAACTGCCTTCTTCAGTACAATCACCGCCACACGTCACTTCTATGGACATAACATGTCATCAGTTAGATGGACGGTACACTGGGGAAACCATGAGGTAACACTCATTCACCTGGGAGTTGACATTATGCTTGGTAGCACAACCTAGATGGCGCTGATCGTGACACGCCATCCACCAGAGGTCATCCACATTGACCTTTCTTCCTAACTGGGGCAGGAAACCAGAGCCATTTGTTGCTGTCACGTCACCACCAATAGATGGCGTTGTCCACGTAGCGTCCAATATCAGGGGACCTGAAGTGCCGACCCATAGATGGCGCCGAAATCGCCACTCCATACGCTAATGAAGGAGGCGATACCGTAACACCATGCAACAGGCATTCACATATGTGATTGCACAAAACACTTAAAATGCATTCATACACAGACTCAACAGCTGCCCTTCAAATATTAGGAAAAAAAAACAATGGAAAGACAACGTGGAAATAATTACCACAATTTTGTATCTTGAACAGTTGCTAAAGGCAAAAGACTCAACATAACCCTAAACTGGATCCCATCCCATGTTGGAGTCCCATTAAATGATAAAACAGATGAAATTGCTAAATTGGTAACTCGTCATCCAGTGATACACAAAATAATCCAACCCAGCCTAGAGTATATAAAAAACATCACCAAAAAACTCTCACACCTCAATAAAGCCCATCTACACCAGAGAGTAGCAGAAGGTTCGCCCTCTGCAATATGGTATCTTCAGGCCACCAAGTTAGAAAGGTTAAATATCCCAAAAGGAATCCACAGGGAAATTAGAAGTTCGGTTATATAGACTACGTCTAGGTTACAGATGCAACTGGGAGATTGGTGAAACCAGACAGAGAAAAAGCATCTCTGCCAAACAGTCACAGAAAAGCCACTACTTCACTATCTCCTGGAATGTGAAGCAACCAACGACCTTAGAAGAGCTTTGAGAGTCCCTGACTCTTGCAGTAACCGCCCTGAAGCCATCAACACTGCCACTCTTCTGGTCAAAAAGGGTGTCCAGCAGCTGGACACTCTCATAAATACTGTCAAGCAGTATCCTCCCCCGCGATAGCAGCCTGACGATTAAATGGGGACCTCAACACACAGTATACATTTACTAAACAAAAAAAACTACCACTTACCGGCTATTCATACCTGTGCCACCTCTCGTGTGGCTTAATCTTCATCAGTCAATCAGCGTAATCATCAGTCTATTTCAAGAGTGGTTTAGTACAGACGTTTGAGAGATACTGCACCATTCAACACCGACTCTCAGTGCACTCACCTCGCCGTGCACTCAACTCGCTATTTATTTATTTATTTATATACAAGAAGGTATACAAAGGGTTTATGAGAGTACATAGCATTAGTGTTTTTACATTCTTGTAAAGCCACTAACACGCATAGCGTTTCGGGCAGAAAATACCTATCCTAGCTATCATAACTATCACACCGGTGCTCGCCAAGTTTCACCTGCAAACTTCTATATACTACATTCATCCAAATGTATATATTCTCCTAGCGTCTGTGTTCATTGTCACAATAATTTACGTAACAACAGAAACGTTACACTTCCTTACTAATTAGCTCATCCCACGAGGTGCCTCACCTTTCCATTTCTCCCTTCTGCCTCCCTCCACCCCTCCTATCACCCCTCCCTCTCCTCCGGCTCCCCGTCCCGCTCTCAGCAGGTACAATTCCTCGCCTGACGAGTGAGAGTTGTCAGAGCAGCTGCGAGAGTCAACAGGGGACAAATCGCCTCATCAGCCGGCCAGATCAGTGGTGAGCCTCACGGCATGACGCACTCGAGCAAGGATTAGGTGATTACACGGCTGATTGGCTCTGCTAGTGGGCTGTCTCCAATCACAATAGACCATATTTTCTCCCACGTTTGTCAGGAGATGGACGAAGGAGGGACATTGCCAAGCATAGTAACTGTTTCTTGTCGCACTGAAATTTTTCAGATTTTGTTGACTCAGGGGAACGAGGTTATCCCTAGATGTAAAAAAAATATCTAATATTTTTGTCTTTGTGTTATAATTTCCAAGCAGATAATCATCCTACGAAAATAATGTAATTGTTGTATGGAGTACAAAGCTGTATGGTGTATGGAGTATACCTATGAAGACAAATCACTTGAAGTACCTATACTGGGAACATTCATAGTTTGCCTATGATAGAGTTACACAATTATATACCAGAGTTTACCTGAGAGCCACTAGCACTAGTGGCCTCGACGAGGACAAGAAACCGGCGGCTTGTCCATCCCCCCCCCCCCCCATTTGCCTTGCTCTTTTCCAGCTGTACTTTAAAAGTTAACAGAGTTCTGGAATTTACGGCTTCGGCGGGTAGGCGGTTCTCTGGATTAATAACCCTGTGGGTGAAAACCATCTGTTTTCAATCATACATTGTGGCTTGTTGAGCTTAAAACCGTTGCTCCTTGTTTGTGTTTCATCCTACCTTTTGAAGAAATTGTCCGGATCAAAATCCTCCAAATTGTTCAGTAGATTAAATGTTTCAATAAGATCCGGCCTGTCATGCCTGGTTTGCAGTGTTGTTAGCCCTGTGGCCTTTAACCGTTCCTGATACGTGAGTTGACTTAGCTCTGGAATGATTTTTGTATTGCCCGGTGTTGCACTTTCTCCAGAGCAGCTATGTCCTCCTGAAGATGAGGTCTCCATGCTTGGATACAGTAATCCAAATTAGGGCACACCAGAGATTTATAAAATTGAATCACTGCCTACTTGTCCTTAATACTTTTTTTTTTTGCAGAGATATTCCTGCGCAGGCCCTAAGCCTCTGGCTGGCCCACTAAGTGTTGCTTGTTTCTGTTTTACTTGGGCGGAGTATGAGTATTTATGACTCGTATGGTCGCTTCAGTAAGATTTTTCCCCATGTGTTTAACATCTTCTGCTCTGTTGAATCTAAGTTGAAGTAAGTAAGTAATTATCAAAAGAAGGCACTAAACCGGGAAGGCTATGAAGCACCATCAAATGTGTGGAATAATCAGAGGGTGCTAAATATCACCAAGGATGCCAATATGAGAACAAAAACGCATAAGGCGAACGATACCAAAAGTATCCGAGTCACCAAGAATTCTATGGAGGGACAGGTGACCGCGAGGGGCGGTCGGAAAGCAAGACACACGCTCGTCCCGGAAGTCAGGACATTCAAGGACATACACGACCATAAGAGGGACAATGCAATTAGGAAAATAAGGAGCAGGGCGGCGCTCCATCAAGTGACCATGGGTTAAGCGAGTATGGCCAATACACAACCTCGCCAGAGCAGTTTCCCATCGCCGGTTACAGTGATAGGAGGACGGCCACGACGAAACTCAACATTTAAGAGTACGGAGTTTGTTACTAGTAACAGACGACCAAGAAGCCTGCCAACGGGTAAGGATGGAGGAATGGATAACCGGGTAAAAGTCTAAATATGGAATATCTTTACGAGAGATGGGACAAGAGCGGACAGCTTCATTGGTGGCAGCATCCGCACGCTCATTTAAAGACACGTCAATATGGCTGGGAACCCAACAAAACTCAACCGACTTAAACTTACTGTGAACAAGAAACAGACAATGTTGGATCTCGACAACTATCGGATGAACCGGATTAAAGGACCCGAGAGCCATGAGTGCACTACGAGAGTCAACAACAACTACAAAGGAAGACTGACAACGAGAAAGCAGGAGACGAAGAGCATAGAGAATAGCATAAGGCTCCGCTGTAAAGATGCTAGTCTCCGGAGGTAAGCGACACATATAAGTGCGATCAGGAAAAACAACAGAGTAGCCAACACCGTCCGCAGACTTAGACCCATCGGTGAAGACAAAAACGGAGCGGGAGTGAGAAGAAAAGTGCTCAAGGAAAAGGAGTTTTAGAACCATAGGAGGGGTAAAAGCTTTAGTGACGCGGGTCAAGGATGTACAAAACTGCGGAAGGGGGACTCTCCACGGGGGCAAAGAAGGAACAACACGAGGAGAAACATTAGAAACACGAACGGAAAGAGAATCCTGTAAGCGAGATAACCGGACAGACAGAAGGAGGTGGTGAAGAGGAACAGGAACCGCAGGAGGGGCAAAAGTTAAAGCACGACAGAGGCGAGAGGAAGGATATTGTAAGGACCGCGCAAGATAGCGAAGACAGTAGCGATCAAGGCGGTCCTGGAGAGACAGGAAGCCAGTGTCAACATACAAGCTAAGCACGGGAGTCGAACGAAAGGCACCAGGGCTGAGGCGCAGCCCAGTATGGTGCAAATCATCAAGACGGCGAAGAGCAGCAGAAGGAGAAGCAGATGAGTAAGCAGGGCAACCATAATCGAGCTTAGACAGGACGAGAGAGGAATGCAAAGCAAGGAGAGTGCACCTATCCGCTCCCCAAGAAGTATGGGACAATACTCGAAGGAGGGTAAGGGCCATAGAGCACTCAACACTGAGGTAAGAGATATGGGGAGACCAAGACAAACGAGTGTCAAGGAATAACCTCAAAAGCTTCGTGGAATCTTTGTACTCAAGGGATGACCATGAAGTGACAAAGAGGGACGAAGAACGACCCGTTTCCGAGTAAAAGACATGGCACAAGTCTTAGAAGTAGAGAACTTGAAGCCATGATCGGTGGCCCAAGATGACACGGCATCAATCCCAAGTTGAAGCCGGCGCTGAAGGAGAGGTGAATCATCACCTTGACAGCAAAGGGTAATATCATCGACATAGAGAGCGGAGAAGACACCTGAAGGAAGAGAGGAAAGAAGACCATTGAGGGCAACCAGAAAGAGTAGTGCTCAGAACACTACCCTGGGGCACATCTTCATATTGCTGAAAAGAGGCAGAGAGAGCAGTACCAAGGCGCACTCGAAAGAAACGACGAGAGAGGAAGCTGCAGAGAAAGAGAGGGAGATGACCACGAAGGCCAAAAGAATGAAGCTGGGATAGAATATGATATCGCCAAGTGGTGTCGTAATCCTTTTCCAGGTCAAAAAGGACGGCAACAACGGAGGTCTTCACAGCAAAAGCAGTACGAATATAGGCCTCCAAGTTCACCAGAACATCTGTCGTGCTGTGGCACTTGCGGAAACCAAATTGAGAAGGGGAGAGGAGGTGATGGTGTTCCAGGAACCACATCAGACGAACGTTAACCATACGTTCAAAGAGTTTGCAGACACAACTTGTGAGGGCAATAGGGCGAAAGTCCTTAGGGGAAGTTCCCAGAGACCCTGGTTTGCGAACAGGGAGGACAACGGCATCGAGCCAGTCCTCAGGGACTGACGACGACTCCCAGATCCGATTATACAGACTCAGTAAATACTGAGATGTGCACGGAGGGAGATGGCGAAGCATCTCATAATGAATACCATCGGAGCCTGCCGCCGTAGAACCGCAGAGGGCCAGGGCAGAACGAAGTTTAAAGAGAGAGAAGGGATCATTATAGGAAAGTCGAAGACGAGTGCAGAAATCTAAACGACGAGACTCAAGGACAGGCTTACGAAGAAGGAAAGATTGGGGAAGATGAAGACCAGAGCTAACAGAAGAAAAGTGAGAACCCAGTTCGGTAGCAACCTGCAACGGGTCCGCCACAAGAGTACCACGGAGGTGAAGGACCGGGGAAACATCGGGAACGAACTTACCCGCTATCTTGCGGATACGCTTCCAGATCTGTGGCAGGGGAGTTTCGGACATAATTGTGGAGTCATAAGAAGCCCAACATTCACGTTTAGCCGTACGGATGGCCCTACGGGCCACCGCACTCGCTTTCCGAAAGAAAAGAAAAGAATCGGTCGTCTGCCGACGGCGGTGCCTCTTCCAGGCTGCACGCTTACAGCGAACAGCCCGAGCACAGTCCGCATTCCACCAGGGAACGCACTTCCGTGGACCCGAGAGGAAGAGCGAGGAATAGAGCGGAGGGCAGCGTCGAAGACAGTGTCATGAAAAAGGAGGAGAGCGCGAGGGAGAGGCAGAAGGGAGAGGTTAGAGCACACTGAGGGTAAATAGGCTCCAGTCCGCTTTAGCAAACTGCCACCTAGGAAAAGAGAGGGAAGGGCGAAAAGAGAAAAAGGAAACAAGGATAGGAAAATGATCACTGTCATGGAGGTCATCAAGAACCTGCCACGTGAAATCTAAGTAAAGAGAAGAAGAGCAGAGAAAAGATCAAGACAGGAAAGGGTGTGAGTCCGAGAGTCCAAACGAGTGGGCTCACCAGAATTCAGAAGAGACAGGGAAGAAGAGAGGAGAAACGGCTCAAGAAGGCGACCCCGGGTATTCGTCAGAACGTCACCCCAAAGAGAATGACGACAATTGAAGTCACCCAGCAGGAGCACAGGCTCCGGCAAGGAGTCCAAGAGGTGTTTCAAATCAGGAAGAGAAAGCGGGACACTCGGTGGGAGATAAATGGAACAAACTGTGTACCATTTCCCCACAAAGATACGAGCAGCAGAACAATGGAGAGGCAAAGGAAAAAGTAAAGGAACAAAGGGAACATCAGCGCAAATCAAGAGAGCAGAAGAATTAGGAGCCCCAGCAACGGCAGGGGGGGGGGAGAGAAAGGAATATCACGAAAACGACCAGGATGAGGACCAAGCATCGGCTCCTGGAGACAGACACAAAGGGGCGAAAACCACGAAATCAGAAGTTGGAATTCGAGGAAATTGGCGTAATAACCTCGAACGTTCCATTGAAGAATAGACATCGACGAGAAGAGAAAGGACAACAGCAGAGAACAAGGAAGAAACAAAGGCGAAAGAGCAACACAGCACGTTAAGAATATCAGGGTTGGATCAGGGTCAGCAAAGTCAGGGTTAGGGGGCATGGGTAAACTGAGCAAAGACGGAGGAAAGGAAGCGGGAGAACAGACCAGTTCCGGAGGAGGAGGAGGAGGAAGAGGAGGAGACAACGGAGAGGAGCAGTCAAGGACAGCAGCAGGAAGACGAGGAGCAGAAAGAGGGGAGCGCACCTCAGCAAGAGCAGCAACCGAAAGGGAAGCAGGGCCAAAGAAACCTCCATAGCAGGAACAGGGGGCATAATCACTGAAATGGGAGGGGAAGGAGCAACAGAGCCAGAAGGAGGGGCTGAGGAAGAAAGCAAAGCCTTCTTACCCGCCGGGAGGAGGAAGGAGAGGAGCCAGGCTTACGCTTCTGACTTAAAGAGACCGGTGTCCCAGCAACTACGTACCGGGCAACGGATTCCAGTTCTCAACAGAAGAAGCTGAACGAGAGCACACACGACGGCCGTTAGGAGAGCGATGGACATCCGCCTGCACCGACAGGCGGCGGGGAGAGTCAATAGATGGAGGAAAAGGAAGGGAAGGAGGATCGGAGGGAGACGAGGAAGAAGACACAGGAAACACGACAGACCGGGTAGAAAAAAAAAAAATCAAAATCAAAATGTTTATTTAGGTAAGGTACATACATAAAAGAGATTGTACAGAGTGATGGAGTAAATAGATAGGGCTAGTACATACAATACCTAAAGCCACTATTACGCAAAGCGTTTCGGGCATGAAAAACTTAAATGACTAAGGCTTAAGACTAATTGAGCATAAGGAATAAAATGAGTTGAGAAAAACAAACAGTTAAGAAGGGGGGAACATGGCTGAAAAAGCAGCACAAATGCAATTCGAAAAAATTAAAGAAGAGGAACCCCAGACAGAGGACCAGGAGGGGGACCCTTCGGGACAGAACTCAAAGGAACAGAGGAGGGGGCAGTGGGCGTATCAGGGTCCAAGGCCCGGAAACGGTTGCCAGTCTGAGGAAGGAGGGAAGGACGAGGAGAGGAAGAGTGCAACACGCGAGCATAAGAAACGTTAGCATAAGGTGGGAGCCGGCGAACCTGGCGCCTCGCCTCAGGAAAAGATAAACGCTCCCGGTGCTTCAAGTTGAGGACGGCTGCCTCAAGCTTGTAATGGATACAGGCACGGGAGAAGGTAGGATGGGCCTCACCACAGTTGAGGCAGCGAGCTTGGGGAGAAGTGCACTCCGAATTAGAGTGACCTTCACGCCCACACAAAGGACAGAGAGAGACAGTCTCAGAGCAGCGGAGGGCACCATGCCCAAACCTCCAGCACTTGTTACAAAGCCGAGGAGAAGGAATATACTCCTGGACAGAGCACCTGGCACCAGCAAGAATGACAGAGGATGGAAGGGTCCTACCATCAAAGGTGATCTTCACAACACGAAGGGGTTGACGGCGACGACCACGAGGGGGACGAGTAAACGAGTCAACCTGGAGGACAGAATGGCCTTGGGCATCAAGGATATGCTGAATGTCATCGTGGCAATTCTTCAGATTCCGAACACCGGTTGCAACATGGGGCGGGAGGAGAATAGTGCCAACACTGGCATTCATCCGAACGTTCTTGGAGACCCGAACAGGGATCTCGCCAAGGCAAGATAAGGCAGCCAAGCGGGAAGCTGCATCCTGAGAAGGAGCAGCAACGACACATGTACCGAGACGAGTGGGGTTGAAGGTAACGGACGCATCCTCGGAATCAACAAGATGCCGATGGAGGGAGAAATCGTCAGGAGGCGCAGAATCAAGAAGGAGGAGATCAAAGTATTTGGCCCATGAAGCGGGACCAAACAAGGCCTGATACGCGTCAGTACGGAAAGGAATCGAGCGAGTGCAGCCGGGGCGCGAATGGCATTGAGAACCCCCAGAGAGAGAGGGGTCAAAAGGCGCAGTAGTCACAACGAGAGACTTAGCAGCACCAGGGGACGAAGTGGTCACCACTGGGGGCTGGAGGCTCGACCGAACCACAGAGGAGGGAGGGGAGCTGGGGGAAGAAGTCAGGATGGTCAAAGGAGGAGCAAGGTCGGGGCCCAACGCAGCGGGAGCTACAGAGCCTGGTCTTCCAATACAGACCGACTCGGGGGCTTGGTCGCCCACCCCATGAGCCTGAGAGGGTACAACAGAAACATTTATCAACATATATATGAAGAGAAAGGAATTCATCCACGAATGTGCCCCCATACCCACCATGGAGCCACAATTAGAGGCAGGACACCCAACAGGAAGCTATCGCCGATCATGCCGGGGGCCCCCTAGGGGTGCATCGTGAGTATACACCCCACAAACGCCACCTTAAGAACCGTCAGTCCGTCGAGATCGGATTCAGCGACGAAAGGGGTATTGACAATAAAAGGTTCCCCTCGCTCGAGACGTCGGGTACTACAGTTCTACGGGTGCAAGAGTATGCCTCCTCAAGCACCCGGGCTTCAAAATAGAAGAAGTCCAAAGAAAGAACCAAAACAAGCAAAAGGTCGGCAGGAAACGACAAGCAGATAGGAGAAGAGGGGAGAGAAAAACGAAACAGAAGGAAAAGGAAAAGGTGCTCAGCTCAATTGGAGAGGACGGCAGCAGGAGCACAAGGCTAGAAAAGGACAGAGGACTGTCCCAAGGAGCATCACACTCCGGCAGCTGCCCACTAAGCCCCCCTCACGGCATCAACGAGCTGAGCGGGGAGGGGGATCTGAGTTGAAATCTTAATGGGTTTGTAACTGTGCACTGTGTTAGATAATGTTCCAGTGGTCGGTCGGGCATTTCTCCACAGTGTTGACATTTCCTCTTATCTTTCGGAACTGTCTTAATAAGTTAATGGCTATTGCCTACCACTTCCTATTTTAGTATTTTTTTATGCTTTTAATGGTTAATAATATAGAGTTAGTATAGTCGACAGCGCCGTTGATCGCTGTTGACAGCAAAATGATCCACTTACTCAAGTTTTAATGATAATGGCACTTTAATTTAAGTAAGTTCAACAAGGATACGAGACACTTGGTACAGAGGACGGATCGCACACACATATTTTTACCATTTTGGACACAAAATTTGTATGTTTCGTATATATATAATTGTTTAATATTAAAACCACAATATAATGCTATTAACAGTTAAAATCTTCTACTTAACAGGCATATAGTTATTAAATGAAGTTAACGATGACATAATCTGGGGCCAGATTCACGTAGCAGTTACGCAAATACTTAGGAACGTTTTTCTTCTTAGCATTTTCGTAGCATCTACGTAGGGATTCAGGTAGGCATTTAAGAATAAAAATCTTCGTAAGTACATCATCTCGCGCTAAGAACGCTCTAGACCAGTCATAGCTTTACGTAAGCTGGATATAATTCAATTTTACTCAACTACACAAACCGGAGGATCAATTTTAACATAAACAAATATTTTTCTGATGAGTAATCAAGAAGGAGTCATTCGTGTTAGCTATATATGCCTTCTCTGCTTGAAACTTGTAGTAAATATGTCTTTTATGATATTAGAATTAGTTTTTATAATAGCAAGATATTATTCCAGTAGTTATTAAGCAAATAAACACTGGTGAACATGAAACATGAGTGTTGGTGATGATACCCGGCTGGAGGGAGCATTTATTATCACCAACTGTCCCCTGTTCACATACCAATAAGTATAGCTAGGGGCGTACCTTGGCTATATATACCCTTTTTAATTTATTTTGTTTGGTTTTATTTTGAAATTAAATCTGGGTGCGACATAAAAGAAAAAATATGCTGCCCAAATGACGTTAGGAAAGAGTAAGGGTAAAAACTTTTAACACTTTTATCATTGAATACTTAAGGCTATAATTATGACTATAACTGAATATTATGGCCTGTTAAAATAGAGAGGGGGGAAGCAGGGGATAGTGGGAGGGATGAAGAGGATGGGACTAAAGAGGGTCAAGAGGCAGATGGAAGAAGAAGGGTTGAATGTGGGGGTGGGAGGATAGACAGTCCGGGCACCACAGTCTACCCCCCACCCCATANTGGGAGGTTATAATTAGTAAGAATTAAAACAAAAGGATCAATGCATGAATGTTCGTAATAAGGCAAATCGGACACTCGGATTTATTAATCGCAGCGTTAGTAACAAGACACCTGTGTGGTTCTCAAGCTATATCTTGCTCTCGTTAGGCCCCATTTAGATTATGCAGTTCAGTTTGGTCGCCATATTATAGAATGGATAAATTCACTTGAACGTGTCCAGCGTAGGATGACTAAGTTAATTCCCCAAATTAGAAATCTTTCATATGAAGAAAGATTAACAAAGCTAAAATTGCATTCACTGGAAAGGCGAAGAGTTAGGGGTGACATGATAGAGGTTTGCAAGTGGATGAATGGACATAACAAGGGGTATTAATAGGGTTTAAAAGTATCAACAGGACAGAACGCGAAACAATGGGTATAAATTGGATAAGTTTAGATTTAGGAAAGACTTAGGTAAATACTGGTTCAGTAACAGGGTTGTTGATTTGTGGAACCAATTGCCGCATAACATTGTGGAGGTGGGGTCCTCGATTGTTTCAAGCATGGGTTGGACATGTATATGAGTGGATTGGGTGGTTATAAATAGGAGCTGCCTCGTATGGGCCAATAGGCCTTCTGCAGTTGCCTTTGTTCTTATGTTCTTATGTTAATTCAACAACACTTCCAACACTTTTAACACTCAAGAATGGGGGAAAGAAAACAAAGTTATAGTTTTTTTTATCTTCCCTTTTCGGCTCGTGTGTGTGAGAAAAAAAGTTTGGAAAAAAGCACAAAAGTATTTCTCTCAGTAATGGAGTTAAACTCTCACTTGCCTCCTGGGGGCAGAAGAAGAGAAGACTGAGCGAAAAAAGCCTTTTGTGTCCAGGTATTTCGCCTTTCGATATCCCCCCTGGTTAGAGGAGAGGGAGTATCGTTAGGAGAAAATGCTACACGGGTACAGCCGACTGTTCGTAGGACCTTAGTCCTTTACTCTTCAGCCCGTGAAGTAGAATTGTGAGTAGCAACATTTGCAAATTTGCCGATGATACGAAAATCGGCAGGGAATTAATTCGGAGTTAATCTTTCTTCATATGAAAGTCTTCTAATTGGGGAATTAACTTAGTCATCCTTTTGCTTTAAATTCTTACTAATCATAACTCAGATCTCTTTCGCAATCCGACTTCGCAATCTCAACACCATCCAGCTCGTACCTTTAACCCTATCATCATTACCTAGCCTCAGAACTTTACATTTATCAGCATCAAACTGCATCTGCCAATCTTTTGACCATTTCAAAGCCCTATTTAGATCAACTTGAAGTGATAGTGTTTCTTATTCGGTGTTAATTTCCCTACGATTTTTGTATCATCTGCAAATTTGCAAATGTTGCTACTCAAACCTGAATCTAAATCATTTTTTATATATTATAAACAACAGAGGTCCCAGGACAGAGCCTTGAGGCACTCCACTAACAACATTATGCCACTCTGACATAACCCCATTTATACTAACTCTCTGTTTCCTTTGGAATAGCCATGCCCTAATCCAACTTTATATAGCACCCCCCAATACCATGAGCCTCTATTTTTTTAATCAGTCTTTCATGTGACACTGTATCAAAAGCTTTGCTTAAGCCAAGGTACAGAACATCACAATCCTTACCACTATCAACTGCCTCAACTATGCTGGAATAAAAAGATAGCAAATTGTTAAACATGAACGGCCATTTGCAAAACCATGTTGCGACTCATTTATTTATTTATGTTTTTCAAGATGAAGACGAATTGTATTTGCAATTATCAATTCAAGTAACTTTCCCACAATAGACGTTAGGCTAATTGGCCGATAGTTGACGCAAGTGATCTATCTCCTTTTAAAAAATGGTACCACAGTAGCTACCTTCCATGACTCTGGCACTCTACCTAACTCTATTGATTTATTAATATGGTAGACAAATACCATATTATTAAATATGGTATAGATATATTATATATAATATATATATGTTATATATATACATATATATATATATATATATAATATATATATATATATTATAGATATATATATATATATATATATATGTTACATTGTAACATGTCACCCACCCAAATGAGTATAAAAAATACAAAAAATAATATATATATATAAATATATATATTATCTATATATATATAATATTATATATATAAATATATTATATATATATATATTATAATATATATATATAATATATATATATATATATATATATATATATAATTATATATATATATATATATATATATATATATATATATTATATATATATATTATATCTATATCTATATATATATATATTATATATATATATATATATATATATTATAGATATTATTATATTATATATATTATAATTATATATATATATATATATATATATATATATATATATATATATTACAATGTGGTTTGATTATATACCCGCACTGGGTCAGGTGATAAAACAATAAAGGTGAAAACATAGGGGATACATAGGGGATAAATGGGGTGAAACATAGAGGTAACCGCAGAAGGCCTATTGGCCCATACGAGGCAGCTGGCATCTACATACAAAGATTAATCCAGTGTAATTGGCCTGTTATGTTGGACATTGTCTTCTGTGTTGGCATCGTTATGTTCTGGTCTTGTCCTTACTCTCATTGTGGGAAGAGTAAATAGTTCCGTTATTTGGGTGTTCATGGTAGGTTGTTCTGTTCTTATGTGAATTGCTTCAAGAATTTGTAATCTTCTTGCATCTTGGGTTCTGTCTATTATGCATGTATTCTTGTTCAACATTTCTCTTGTTAGGGTGATGTCATGGGCTTGTCTCATGTGATTCCTAGGGGCACCGGATTGAAGATGGCATGTCAAACGCCTCGTCAGCTTGGTCGACGTCATACCTATGTACTTAGATTGAAGGTTACATCCTTCGTGGGGGCAAGTGTACATGTATACAACGCTTGACTGCTGTAGAGGGTTCTCTGTCGGCTTCGGGCTGTTTTTGATAAGGAGTTCGGAAGTCTTCTTGGTTTTATAGAATATTGTCAGGTTTATGTTTTGGTTAGTAGTAGTGCTTTTTACTCCTTTACGGATTATTTCTTTCATTATTCTTTCCTCTTTTGTATGTTCACTGTGCATGGTTGATTTGTAATATAATTTTATATATATATATATATATATATATATATATATATATATATATATTATATATATATATATATATATATTCCTTTTTGTTTGATTTGAACCGCACATAACGTAAACTATCCCCCCCCCCCTTTCAACTAAATACATATGTCCTTTCTGGTGATTCCTGGACTAATTGGCTGTTTTCTGCTTCGCAGTCAATGTAATTATTCAGTGGTTATGAAGTCAGGTGGTGGCAGCTTTTAAAGCCTCTTTTACGAAGCTTGATGTAGCGTCCAGATTTAGTAAGTGTTGTAAGCTTTTGGAGAAGTGTTGTCTGGTGTCCGTGGCCTTTTTGGCGACCAAACACTAAGAGCGCATTAAGGTAGCACTGGTGGTTAAGATTACAACAACAGCACGATTAACATCAGAACCGGTAATTAAGCTAAAACAGAGAAAGATGAGGTTTTAGTCTGGCATCCGTTACACAAATGACACAATCTGAGCGACTAATAGCACAAACACCAGTTTCGCACCGCACTACAGAGAAGCACATCTCTCTGATCCCTGCTCCTGTTGCAGGCAAAATGCAGAATGATTTAAAAACTTCTCTCTCATTCAGCTCAGCTCTTGACGAATCAACAGACATACAAGACAAACCACACCTTGCAATACTTGTTCGTTATGTTTCCTCTGATGTAAATGTGTAAGGGAGATGTTACACTTAGTGATTAACAAAAAACTCACAGTGAAGACGTTAAAAATGCGCTTGACAGCACCTTAAGAAATGCTAATGTTTCACTGAATAAACTCGTCAGTGTTGCAACACGGAGCATCAGCAATGGTGGAGGAAAATGTAGGATTAATTGCACTTGTGAAAAGTGATGCCAGCTTTCCAGAGTGTCTCCCTGTTCATTGCACTAATCATCGTGAACACCTGGCAGCCAGATATTCAAGTATGGAGATGTTATGGAAGCTGTCCTTAAAATGTTCTACTTCATACCCACCGACGGTTCAGCAGTTGTATTGAAAAGCTGGAGTTGATCAACGGCTTCCGGTGCTTCGGCCTCGCTTGTACACCACGACAAATAACCAAAGAACATTATTACCAGCTACGACAGTGTTTTAAGTGCTATAGTTATGAGCACTTCACTAAACAATGCCCCTCTCAGGACCAACGGTGCAGCAAGTGCGCCGAGAATCACCACTTCAAACAATGCACCAGCGACTTCCTACAATGCCTTCTCTGCCAAGGTCACCATACTGCCGTCTCTGCTGAGTGTCCACGAAGACGTGAAGAAATACAGAAGATGACAGAAGCCAGGCAAGCCAACACCACACGACGTGAATCATCAACATTCAACGTGCAAGCCGCCAACTTTCCTCTGCTTCCGGGAGGGGGCGGAGCTTCTGCACAGACTGCTCCCCATTGGGGCCCTGGGTCCCAGTCCGCCAACCAATCAGCGACGCAGCAGCGACAGCCACAACTTCACTCTGCTGAATCAACAAGCCAGCCCTCACTTCACCAGATGCTGCTCCCTAACAGGAATCACAGTGTCATAATGGGACTCATCCGCACTGCTGAAATGATTGCAGGCACGAACACCAAAGAATTTGTACGAATTCTAAACATCATGTACGCTGATAACGGTTTACCAACATTTACTGTTCGTGACGAACTCTTCACGACAACAGCCTCAGCCAACGCCAGTGCTACGACTTCAGCAACAAATACCACTTCTGCTTCTAACATTACCATCTCTTCAAATGCATTGGCAGATATCCTGTCTACTGACGCACACCCTGTGCAATCTGCCATAAATTCTGCAATATCCTTGCACACTGCTACTCCAGACGAACTATCTACTTCTCCAGTGGTACCTGAGACTAAACCAACTTCGCCAGAAACTACACCAGCAGCACCTGAGACTACACCAGCAGCACCTGAGACTATACCAGCTTCACAGGTACCTACACCTGATGTATCTGCAAACCAACACTTGTCTTCCGATGATGATTCCACTGCCTCGATTGACATTGAAGCACACTCACCACCCTCAGCCCAGGAGACAGATTGTGTAGAAACTCCAGAAATGGAAACTCCGGAAATAGCAGCAGTGCGTCACAAGCGTGAAAGGAATGCAGTCGGATCGCCCGAGTTCAGACGGTTCTCCAGCCAGATGTACAACATGACGGCAGACATCATGAAGCAGGCCTACCCAGAAAACACATTCAGTTTGCATAACAACGTAATCTTCGAGGAATGCGATGAGTCTACACTGTCACCTGACCTCTTCAACAGTGACTACTCCGAGTACAAACATCAGATGATTACAAGAAGCATGAAGAAATAGAAAGAAAGAAAAAAGAAGAAAGAAGAAAACCACACAGCAACAAGAACTGCCACTGCCGCCTTCCAGACCCGTCTCCCAGCCTAGCCAGATGTGGGGTTGCTACAGCATCGACTATTTGGACACGCAGCTGGGTCAAGCCCTGGCACTTTTCTCTTCAACTCCAGCATTTCCTCTCACCGACTTCTCTTCAGCTGTCCCCACTTCAAGGCTCGCCCCAATGGGCATCTTCTCCTGTATATCATTCATTCATTCATAGTACTTAGTGACGTCTCTTTCTTCGCCACTGTGAGGTGGCTGTCAACCAGCAATGTCTTGAGTAGGTTTGTGGATCTGTTGGAGCCTATTATTACTTTTCTTAAAGAAATTTAAATATCCCATCCTCAACTGGACAATGATGAATGGATTCAAGCTCTGATGTTCCTTACTGATATAATGAATCGTCTACAGACTTTCAACTTGACACTTCAGGGGGAAATAAGATTGTTTCTGATCTTAAACAATTTTCAGCTTTCAGAATAAAATAATCTTTTAAAGAGGAGATATTGCATGCACGAATAAATATTATTGTATTTAATATGCATTTTTTTAATTTATATAAAATGTTGGAACAAAATGTATAAATAAAAACGTTTGTTCATGTCTTGCGTCTCTCAAACCTCAGAGCTGTATCATGTGTGACTTACAGTAAGCGAGGCTGCCCGCCCCTGTTGCAAAGATATGTGCGAGGTGGTTTGATGATAAAGACAGTATAACTATACTTACCTCAAAGAAAATAGAATGTAACTTAAATTAACCAATGTATGTGGCGTAGGGGGTAGAAATAGCCTAAGCTACTCTATCCCTTTGAGATGTATTTTTTCTTGTCTCAATACACATACTTGAACTTGTATGTGGTGTAATAGATTAAAGCAAAATGCAAGGTTGTGGGTTAATAAAATGTGTGGAGATAAGATGTGGGATTGATAGTGTAAGGAATAGCAAAAGGTATTTCCTTTTCTATAAATTAAGAGAACATTTGGTGCGACGTTGAACCCATTTTAGAAGTCTCGACTTACCAAACTATTATTAAAGAAAATTGGTTACATTTTTACGACGTAAAATATAGCGTTGTTGTTTTGTTGGGCAGTTGTTAGGATACTGACATCGCTCCTCCGTGTTTGCGTTGGTATGTGTGGGCAACCCGTCCTCGCAAATTTAATAAGTCAATATTGACTTATTAAATATGTGCATAGGTGACATACTTACCATAATAGTTTCCCTTGAAAATCTTCATAGAAAACACCGACCTTACCTAACCTTGTTAGTATGTTAAGACAATCATCTTATTGCTTCGTAATTACAATTATTACCTAACCTATACCTATAATAGGTTAAGTAACAATTGTAATTACGAAGCTATAAGAAGCTCATTTTAACATACTAACAAGGTTAGGTAAGGTCGGTGTTTTCTATGAAGATTTTCAAGGGAAACTATTATGTTAAGTATGTCACCTATGCACGCAACTAATAAGTCAATATTGAGGACGGGTTGTCCTGGCACTCAATGCTTGGCGACTCCCTTCTCCCTGGATAAAGTTAGCTTACACTAGTGACCAGAGACATTGTGTATCTGCTGACGTTGTCACCCGGACTCCTCGACGGTACAGCACCTGCCTTTGTTTATCTCAACGTACTTTTACCCGAGAGGACTTCGTCTATGAAGTGACTGTTATCCGATGTTTCTTAAGTTGTGATGAATTACAAGACGACATAATATGACAATGGTAACAGAAGGAAAATGTTTACGTACCTTAAAAATTGGTGGATTTGTATCACGTGATGAGCTGTGAAAACATTTACCTGAAATGACGGGAAAACTAATTATATTTTTTTACACCTTACACATACAAATTATCATGTACGACATAAATAATCACATTTTAATCAATAATATATATAAGCAGGCCAGGTAAAGGTGATACTTGAGCATGGAGGCATTGTGTACCTTGGACTGAAGGACGAGGGAGCTGGAGCACCTTGTCTAGTGAGGTGAGACAAGTGGGTGGCAACACTGCTAGCGACACGCTCCTATACACAGATTTAGCAACACAACGCAATATTTTCTGGCACAAGACAAGAAACACTCCACGAAAGAATATGCAACAGCAGTTAGGGCGTCTCCGTCCAATATTCCCTGTTGAACTCTAAACTATCCGGAGTCAACACTTCGCCCCGTACAACAGCTGGGGCTTTTTCTGTCCTGATGTCTGCCATATTCTTCAGAAATATGCACAATGTACGTCACGGAATTTAATAAGAACGAATATTTGGAGTACACGCATCCATTACAAAAAAAAATTACAAAAAAAAATTACGTCAACAAACTAGTCACAACACGCCAACAGTTTGTCAATATTACAATATAAAGTCACTTGAACTTTCTGTAACTGAATGCTTGTATCTTTTTTTTCCAAGAACACAGTTTAAATTTATCTTGAAGATTTTTCAGGTTTCCGTCACCGTCGCCACAGTACGTCTGTCTCCCACCAAACACAACACTGTTCTGAACTGACGCGCGGAAGTAAAGGGTTCAGAAGGTTTCACTTTCCAACTTCGAATGAACCCGCTCTTAAACCCGCCTAAAGCCAGTTGTTTCATCACAGCTCAGCTTGAAAACACATCCCATCCTTCAGCCCAACCAGTAAGTCAAATACTGACTGGTGTAGATTGAAATAGTCAATATATGACTTAGACATTTTGAACCCGATGGCCCTTTGTTTTGGTGATGAGCTGTGAAAACATTCTCTAAACGCTTCATTCACAGTCTCTAAACAATTTGTCCTAATCCAGCCCGTCTTCCTAACAAAGTAGTGAATTCATGCATCCGCCAAACCTCCTGTTTATGAATGATAAACGGTTTAGACACGACTCACAACCGTTGACGTTCGAATAATTCCGGAACAAGTGCTTCATTGAGGAATTGTGTTCGAACCACAATGCTGTAAATGCTTCACCCACGTACTACAAATACAAATTATTGCCAACAGAAGCTAAACACCTAACCTAACCTAACTTAACCTATGCCTATATATATGCACAATATGCTAATATATTATAATATTAACTTATATTTTAGAAAATTCGTTTTGGATAACAGCATGTTAAAATTTATGAATGTATATGTGGGGTCGACCGCAGGATTGAATGGACTTGAATCGAGGACGGGTTGCCTAATTAAGGACGAAAAGCTTGTTAATCCAGCATCCAAACCTCTTGTTTATCAATTCAAAGCACTTTACACATGAGTATATAAAAAGCATTATTTTATATTTGAGTACTGCTGATTTTTAATACACTTCAAGTTAAACCTGCTGAATACGTTTTTGTGGACGGTGACAGCTCGTAAGGCCATTACTTTAGGATGGGTTGATAAATGCTCCACCCACGTACTGAAATACGTATAATTACCTAAAAAACTAAACATCTAACCTAGCATATTATAGGCCTAATTATGCACAAAATTTTAATATAAATGTTCATTTCTGTTCGCGAAAATAGTTTTGGGTTACATAGTATATAAAATTTACGTATGTGTTTTGGGAATTAGTGGAAACTTTGGATGAGCAGTTTGAGGATGTGTATGAGGAAGGACTCAATTACATGCGTTAAAAAAAGGGTGAAGTTACGGGCTCACCATAGCCCGTGCTACTTGGAACTTTGTTCCAGGTAGCGAATCTTTACAACACACAAACAACATGCGTTAAAATTACGTGGGCGAAATATTTAGGTGATGTGGGCTTGGAAAATATGATATGAGAGATGCATTTGGCCAATGTTTTGAGGCGACACTAGGATGAAACACCGTGTTTACCAACGCTAAACACTTTACACACCACTCACAACCGATGACGTTCAAACATTAACGAAGATATCACAGCCCAATCCGTCCTCACACTAGGCTGGTTAAAGCAGTGGCCGTCCTCCCCAGACGCATTCATCAATATATTGTGTGTTAAAAATTGGTTTGTTCTTGTGGTGTTGTGTGTTACTGAGGAAGTCTTGGTTGTAGGGTTGATATAAAGCCATTGCTTGGTTATTGACTTTAATACTTAAACTGATACATGACTAGCAGCTTTCAAGCTGGTAGGCGTCCTGTACGCTTTCTTGTTTACCTCCACTGCTCGCGTCTCAGACGCAGCACATACAAACGGATGGTACCGTTTTTCTATGAACATGACATCCCTCCTTTTCTTTAAAAGGAATGAATACAGGATGTCTACCATGCTTGTAGCACAAAGCAAAGTTATTGACACAAAGTAAGTTATTAACATATCAAAAGATGTTGCATACATTTAACATTAATTAAGCACACAAAGAATTTAAACAACTTAATCTTTACCACAAAGGATTTCAATGTTAAAAATACAAATGCAATGTTAAACAAAAATGAAAGAAACTGTACTACAAAGTTACAAAATATTGAATGAGAGATCTGCATTATTCAAACAATATTAAATTTATTTTAGCATAATCAGTAAATACTTTGCATTACATAAGAATACATCTTATGTAATGCATAGATCTTTATTTTTACTTACACTTAACTACTTTTCACTTATATTATTGTACATTTAACTAAGTTCAGGAGACATATTTGCTCAGTAATCTAGCATATCATTTCTGTTCCATGTTTAATATTAATTTGTATATTTAATCTTATGTAATATAATTATTTATATAATTTGAATTTTTACTGTAATTGTTTCTTGATTTAGTATTCTGGTTCCCAGTTAATTATGTGTTTGAATTTTAATATCACTTGCCCTGGGGCCAGATTCACGAAGGTACTTACGAATGTTTTTCCTTCTTAGCGCCTTCGTAGCGGCTACGTTGGTATTCAGGTAGGTACACTAAGAAGGAAAACCTTCGTAAGTTTGCTCCATCAGCTAAGTGTGCTGTCGACTACTCGTAGCTTTACGTAAACTGGATACAACTCAATTTTTCTCTACAAGTCAACACGAAGGATCGATTTAATTATAAACAATATTTTAGCTGGAGAATTTCGTCAAGAGGCGTCCTTCGTGTTATATATGCAGTCTCTGCTTGAAACTTGCAGTAAATAAGTCTTTTATGATATTAGAATTAGTTTTATAATAGCAAGATATTATACCAGTAGTTATTAAGTAAATAAACACTGGTGAACATGAAATATGAGAAAAGGTGATGAGCCCTGCCTGATAGGAGCATTTACTATCAACAAGTTCACCTAGTAATAAGTATAGTTGGGTATGTATAGCTAAGGTACACCCCCTGTTTTAATTTATTTTGTTTGGTTTTATTTGGAAATTAAATCTGGATGAGACATAAAATATTTAATAAGCTGCACAAATGATGTTTGGTTAGGGTAAAAACTTCAAAAACGTCTCATTGAATACTTAAACCTATAATATGACTATATGGACTTTTAAAAAATGAGAGAAGGAAGTAGGGGGTCCAAGACCTCTTCCTGTTACACAATTTGGGTGTGGAACAAGTAATTGTCAAAAGAAGGCACCATGTTATTGTTTTAGATTTAGCTACTCAGAAGGAAGTGTCTTTGTAGCACGGGCTATGGTGAGCTTGTAAAGAAGGTACCATGCCGGGAAGGTTATGTAGCAGTAAGGAAATGAGGTGAGGCAGCTACTTACTTGAGGAATGCTTATTTTATTTACCTTATATGCTGAGGCAGCTTATTTTATTTGAGGAATGCTCAGCTGATTCATCTACATTTAGCATGGAACAAATTTGTGTCCAAGACCTCTTCCTGTTACACAATTTGGCTGCGTGTAACAATCAGTAAATAATTATCAAAGAAGGCACCAAGCTGGGAAGGCTATGTAGCACCATTGTGTGTAACAATAAACCTCGGCAAGAAGCAAAGTACAATGCCTTAAGCCAAATTGATGCTTCAGTCAGAGAGCGCTCCCTTTCCAAGATTATTTACACTGATAGATCCTTGCATCAGTCCCATGGTGCAGCTGGAAGTGCAATTGTTGTGACAGGGAGAGATGGTTCCATCTCCCATGAGTGTGGAGCGAGACTAAGTAACTGGGCCTCCACTCCTCAAACAGAATTGGTTGCCATAATCTTTGCACTAGAGCGCGTATATGAATCCAAAGTTGACACGCTAATTGTAAATGACTCCTTGTCATCCTTGACTGCCCTCAGCTCCCCAAGGCATAACTGTGACGTGCTTATCTCTGAAGCTAGACACAGATATAATGAAATAATCATTGATGGAGTCAGAGTCTGTTTCCTGTGGATTCCTTCCCATATTGGTCTCCGAATGCATGATAGAACTGATGAGTTGGCCAAGACGTTTGCTCGTAAAGAGGGAATTGATTACCAACTTGGACTGCCTTTGAGCAGCCTGAGGGCAGTAATATTTCGGGAACATCAACTAAATTTCGGAGACTTGAGGCAAAGTGAAATTCACACCAGTTACTCCATCTATCATCATTCTGCACAGTGAATCAGCTTTAGGCAATCTCTCTAATGCACTTCACAATATTAACTGGGAATCTGAATTTAATAATACACAGGATATAAACTCATTAACTAACCTCTTTCTATCCAAAACTTTAAGCCTCTACAACACTCACTGTCCCCTCCTTACCAAACAAGTTACTGATAAAAGAAAAAATAACCCGTGGCTCACAAGTGGCATAATTAAATCAATCAACAAAAAACATGAATATGAAAAGAAATTTAGGATTGGCCTAGTTACAAAGGAAGTAGTTAAAAGGTACTCATCGGTGCTTACCAGTATCATAAGAAAAGCTAAACTTTCATATTATGAGACTAGATTCAAAGAAGCAAAAGGCAACATGAAAAGCACAAGGAATACCATCTCTAATATCTTAGGAACTAAACAACACTTCCATAACCAGATAACACTCTCTGAGGAAGGCCTTACACCGTCATCTGATTTAGAAATAGCGAATGAATTTAATAGCTTCTTTTCATCGATTGGTGCTAACCTTGCAAGTAAAATCCCACAGACTCAGACACATATCAACACATATCTCTCAGGCAGCTATCCAAACTCTCTTCTCCTTTCACCAGTCAGCCCGACAGATGTTGTGTCCATCATACACTCACTAAAAACCAAAGCTGGGAACATCAGTGAAATCCCATCCATTGTATACAAGAGCGCCTCCCATGCCCTTGCGCCACCTATAGCTCTGCTGTTCAACAAATCCCTTGAGTGTCATACCTTCCCTGATATCCTTAAAAAAGCAAGAGTAACGCCAGTTCATAAAGGAGGTAATCCGGCAGACATAAACAACTATAGACCAATATCAAACCTACCCATACTATCAAAAATATTTGAAAAAATTATCTACAAACAGCTCTACTCCTATCTCGTAAAATTCGACATTCTTAGTCCCTGTCAGTTTGGCTTCCGCTCCCAAAAGAGTACCAACGATGCAATTATTAGTCTCCTTGATATAATTTACTCAGCCCTTGACAAAAATGGGTTTCCGATTGGACTCTTCATTGACCTGAGAAAGGCCTTTGATACTGTTAATCACAATTACCTCTTATGTAAACTCCATCATTATGGAATCCGAGGCCATGCACTGGACTATATCCAATCCTATCTTAGTGATAGACACCAATGTGTAGCCATCAATAATATAACCTCTCCCACTCTACCAATAACCGTTGGAGTGCCACAGGGCAGCATCTTGGGACCTCTTCTATTTCTTATATACATCAATGATCTGCCTAATGTCTCTAACATTCTGAAACCTATTTTGTTTGCTGATGATACTACCCTCATCTACTCCAACCCCAACCCACACACACTAAATAATGTTGTTAATAATGAACTAAAAAAAGTCCACTTATGGATGTCAACCAACAAACTAACACTTAACATAGAAAAGACCTACTACATCTTATTTGGAAGCAAATCTACAAATGCAATTCAGCTTCAGATAGACAATGTAAACATTAGCAATAAAAATGATGGAAAGTTTCTTGGCCTATTCCTAGACAAGAGACTCAACTTCAGTACCCACATACAACACATAACTAAGAAAGTCTCTAAAACAGTTGGTATACTCTCCAAAATCAGATATTATGTACCTAACTCTGCTCTCATCTCTCTATATTATGCACTAATCTATCCCTATCTCAACTATGGTATCTGTGCATGGGGTTCAACCACTGCAAACCACCTCAAGTCCATCATCACCCAGCAAAAATCTGCTATCAGAATAATATCAAATTCTGCTTTCAGACAACACTCAGCCCCCTTGTTTAACTCCCTAAACATGCTAAACATAATCTCACTCCACAAATTCTCTTGTGTCAACTACATTTACAAAACCCTGTTCTTAAATGCAAATCCTGCTCTGAAACTCTTCCTGGACAGATGTAATAGGACCCATTATCACCACACCAGAAATAAATATCTCTTTGATATCCCCAGAGTTAAACTTAATCTGTGTAAACACTCTATGCAAATAAAGGGACCCAGTTTATGGAACTCACTCCCTATTGAATTGAAAAGCTGTCCAACTTTTACATCATACAAAAACAATACTAAAAAGTACCTAATTTCATCTTCATAGTTTTTCACCTTTTGCCTTAAAATTGCACTGTATCTATTGCTACCCAATCTCCCAACCTTTATGTTCCCAATTTGAACATCTTTACCATTGTGATCATTGCTGTCTTCTTATATGTGCTGCCAATCTGCTGTATGGTGTTTATTAATCTTGTTTATCTGTATCTATTGCTACCCAGTCTCCCAATCTTTATGTACCCAATCTGAACATATTTACCATTGTGATCATTGCTGTCTTATATGTGCTGTCAATCTGCTGTATGGTGTCTATTAATCTTGTTTAAATTACCAATCAAGCTGTCAATGTAATCAGTTAGAGCTTTAATATACCAAAGTGCTTTAATATACTTACTAAGCTCTCTCATCTCATTTTTCTCTTGCAATGTATTTGTTATCATTTATCAATTCTGATAGAAAATACCTACTTTAAATTATCTGTTAGATTAGGGACCTGCCCGAAACGCTGTGCGTACTAGTGGCTTTACAAGATTGTAAATACTGTACTATTCAATGTATTCTCACAAACCCAATGTACCTTCTTGTATATATATAAATAAATAAATAAATAAATTCTATTATGCAGGAGGCACCGCACGTCTATGGGTCATCCAATAAGGTTATCAGTCTTCTAGATATTACCACTGCTAGGCTTACGCTCGGCTACAAGTACCTCTGGGAATTTGTAACATCTGCTGATGTAGATTTGACTAAATGTAAACTCTGTCAGCAGAACTATTCACATACTTTGCGTCATTATATAATGGAATGTAAAAAAAATCGCGGAATTTAGAGATAACACCATCAATAGTGTCCAAGAAATGTGTAAGTACTTCATTCATAATGATGTGCTGCCCGAAATCTTAGCGAAGTATCCAAAATTTGCTTACTGTAGGTAATGCATGCACATGACTGTAAAGCTGCCGCCCAGTTGGGTGGGTGTGGAGCACATGACTGTAAAGCTGCCGCCCAGTTGGGTGGGTGTGGAGCACATGACTGTAAAGCTACCGTCCAGGTGGGTGGGTGTGCAGCAAGACTAGTAACTGTGTGTCTCGCCATAGATGTAAAGTGCCTTGTACAGTGACTGTTGTGAGCCTCTTGTTGAATCACTTGTGACACAAAAGATTATTGATGTGTGTATTTGTTTAGGTGATTAAATATGCATGTGTATGTATATATGTATGTGTATGTATATATGTATATGTACAAGTATGCATGAGTATGTGTACATGTATATATAACATTAATAGTTTTGTAACTAGCGTCAAAAGATTGTTATTTGCTTAGCTAAACGAACTAGAGGGTTCAGTTCCTGAACCGATTATGTGCCTCTGTAATCCTTTACACCACCGCCCACGGGATGGGTATGGGGTGCATAATAAAGAAAGGAATTGAATTGTGAATCTAGGTCCTTGTTTTTTAATTATAAACTTTTCATTTTGTCTACATCATTTTCATTCTGCCAATTTCGTTTGGATATATAACCCAGCTGCATTATTATCTGTTCAGATCTTTATTTTATACTTACACTTAACTATATCCACTCATGTAAGAAATAAGATCAGGAGAAATACATTTGCTCAATAATATTAGATATCAGTTTAGTTAAATGTAATTATAACTATCATCATAATTTAAATCTTATTGTAATTGTTCCTAGATTTAGTATTTTACTGTGAATACTTTCATTATATTTTATCTACCTTGTTATCCTAATAACCTACCAAATTGAAACTCATCATCCATTCCTGAAATTACAATTAGAAATTAACAATCAATTTCACTTTGTTCTGATTCTTGTTTTACTTATATTTAACTATTATACCTGAGTACTTTGTATCCAACTACATTTCTTGTTTGTCTTAATATTGTCGACAATTATCAAATTTTTACGTTTTTGTTATACATCTTCCACTAACTATATTTTACTATTAATATCTTTGAACAGTCTTATCCATTGTCACTACATGCACACTGATACTGACCCTGAACTAAATCACATATCTACAATAACCAACACATTGATCATCACTACTGCAGTTACTACACAACAAACCTTGCCAAAAAAAAACAAACTGCAAAATAACACTAGCCTATCAGTATTAAACCAAAATATCTGATCACTTTACATTTTGATGATGTAAATGCACTACTAGCAGCACTAGGTACTAGGTATCGTTCATTATTTTAACAGAAACATTGCTAAATAAAGACCATACTCATCTATACAACCTAGCCGGTTTTAAACCCTTTCACAACTGAAGGCCAAATTAAAAAGGCGGCGTTATAGCTTTCTGTTATCAAGATAACGTCACCTGCACCAGTGTCATTAGCAATAGAGACGACTACTGTGAATATACATTTGCTCAATTCTCAATCAATTCCCTTAAATCCTCTATAACTATTGGAGCTGTGTATGGGTATTTCCCAATACCCATACAACTGCATTCTCAGATAATCTAAGGAATCTAATCGTAAACAACAAACTCAACAAAAATCACATAATTTTTGGGGGTGACTTCAACATCGACCTTTGTCAACAAAATAGCTCACAAGTCGACTACTTCCTTAATAGCATAAACTCCACTCTGAAAATAACTAAGTTAGTGTGAAAACAGCTAAGTCACTGAAAAGATAAGTCACTCTGAAAAAACAAAGTCACTCAGAAAACAACTAAGTCACTCTGAAAACAACTAAGTCGCTCAGAAAACAACTAAGTCGCTCAGAAAACAACTAAGTCACTCAGAAAACATCTAAGTCACTCAGAAAACATCTAAGTCACTCAGAAAACATCTAAGTCACTCTGAAAACATCTAAGTCACTCTGAAAACATCTAAGTCACTCTAAAAAACGAAGTCGCTGATAAAACTAAGACACTGGAAAAAGCTAAGTCATTTAAAAAAAACTAACTTTCAAAAACGGTACGACACAGGGAAAAAATGAAGTGTACGAGTTAAACTAGTGACTTTGTGTTTGATAAAGTGTATGAAAAGATTGAGTTTAAGAATGTAAACTGAGTAAGCGACTGAGAATTTTATCGATCGATTTTTAATACTAATAATAATATTTTATTTAGGAAAAGTACATACATAGATGAAGAGTTACAAACATTCTGATTGATTTATAGATAGAGCTAACACATTCAATACCTAAAGCCACTAGTACGCATAGCGTTTCGGTCAAGGTGAGGTGGGGGGAAAACACTTAGACTAAAACTTAAAAGTAATTGAGCTTAAAGTATAAACTGCGTTGAAAGAAAAAATAAAAGATAAAAAGGTAGAAAATAAACAGCATTGTTTAAAAAATAGTAAGACATGGGTTGACATTTAGAGGTAAGGTATGTTACATGGAGTTAAATAGGTAGTACTTAGTTTTCATCTTAAACTGGTTGAGTACAGCCTTTGACATGATTGGGAAGGTCATTCCACATTCTAGGTCCCTTGATTTGTAGAGCATTTCTAGTTTGATTAAGTCGTACTCTTGGAATATCAAATAGGTATTTGTTTGGTGTGGTGCCCATGGGTTCTGTTACAACCTTCTAAGAAGCCTTTAAGGTCAGGATTGACATTACAATTCAGAGTTTTAAATATATAGAGTACACATGAGAGGATGTGCAGTGACTTAATATCTAACATATTCAGAGATTTGAGTAAGGGTACCGAGTGCTGTCTGTGGCCAAGGTTTGATATTGTTCTAATAGAAGCTTTGTGTTGGGTAATTAGAGGGCGTAAATGATTTTGGGTAGTAGAACCCCCAAGCACAAATACCATAGTTTAGAAGGATAGATGAGAAAGTAATAGAGCGTCACCAGGACAGGGCGAGGAACATAATATCTGATCTTAGAAAGAATGTCAACAGTTTTCGAAACTTTTTTTGCTATATTTAGAATGTTTCCCTGGAAATTCAGCTTGTTATCGATGAGAACACCAAGGAATTTACCATCAACTTTACTACTGGTTTGTATATTGTTTATTCTTAAATTAATTTTATTTGAGGATTTATTACCAAACAAAATATTGAAAGTTTTGTCAATGTTAAGGGTAAGTTTGTTAGCAGTTAGCCAAAGATGGGCTTTATTTATTTCAGTATTCACAGTGACATTTAAAGCAAGCGGGTAAGGATTGGAGAAAATGAAAGTTATGTCATAAGCAAATAAGATTGGTTTAAGGTGTTGAGAGGCATTTGGAAGGTCATTAATGTAGATGAGAAAGAGGAGAGGGCCAAGTATGCTGCCATGAGGAACACCAATGTTTATGGGCAGTGTAAGAGAAATGGAATTATTCACAGAAACATACTGGAGCCTGTCAGTAAGGTAAGACTGAAGGTACTGCAGGGAGTGACCTCTGACTCCATAATGATGTAATTTAAGAAGGTTTTGGTGGTTGACAGTGTCAAAAGCCTTACGTACGTCCACAAATAACCCAATAGGAAACTCATTTTTATCAAGAGCTGTATGTATCAAGTAAGTAATTATCAAAAGAAGGCACCAAACCGGGAAGGCTATGTAGCACCATCAAATGTGCGGAATAATCAGAGGGCGCTAAATATCACCAAGGATGCCAATACGAGAACAAAAACGCATAAGGCGAACGATATCAAAAGTATCAGAGTCACCAAGAATTCTATTGAGGGACAGGTGACCGCGAGGGGCGGTCGGAAAGCAAGACACACGCTCGTCCCGGAAGTCAGGACATTCAAGAAGGACATGCACGACCGTAAGAGGGACAATGCAATTAGGACAATAAGGAGCAGGGCGGCGCTCCATCAAGTGACCATGGGTGAAGCGAGTATGGCCAATACGCAACCTCGCCAGAGCAGTTTCCCATCGCCGGTTACGGTGATAGGAGGACGGCCACGAGGAAACACAACCTTTCAGAGTACGGAGTTTGTTACCAGCAACAGACGACCAAGAAGCCTGCCAACGGGTAAGGATGGAGGAATGGATAACCGGGTAAAAGTCGGAATATGGAATACCTTTACGAGAGATGGGACAAGAGCGGACAGCTTCCTTGGCGGCAGCATCCGCACGCTCATTGAAAGACATGCCAATATGGCTGGGAACCCAACAAAACTCAACCGACTTAAACTTACTGTGAACAAGAAACAGCCAATGCTGGATCTCGACAACTACTGGATGAACCGGATTAAAGGACCCGAGCGCCATGAGGGCACTACGAGAGTCAACAACTACCACAAAGGAAGACTGACAACGAGAAAGCAGGAGACGAAGAGCATAGAGAATAGCGTAAAGCTCCGCCGTAAAGATGCTAGTCTCCGGAGGTAAGCGACACATATAGTGCGATCAGGAAAAACAACAGAGTAGCCAACACCATCCGCAGACTTAGACCCATCGGTGAAGACAGAAACGGAGCGGGAGTGAGAAGAAAAGTGTTCAAGGAAAAGGCGTTTAGAACCGTAGGAGAGGTAAAAGCTTTAGTGACGCGGGTCAAGGATGTACAAAACTGCGGAAGGGGGGACTCCACGGGGCAAAGAAGGAACAACACGAGAGAAAACATTAGAAACCGAATGGAAAGAGAATCCTGTAAGCGAGATAACCGGACAGAAAGAGGAAGGTGGTGAAGAGGGAACAGGAACTACAGGAGGGGTAAAAGTTAAAGCACGACAGAGGCGAGAGGAAGGATGTTGTAAGGACCGCGCAAGATAGCGAAGACAGTAGCGATCACGGCGGTCCTGAAGAGATAGGAAGCCAGTGTCAAAATACAAGATAAGGACGGGAGTCGAACGAAAGGCACCAAACTGAGGCGCAGCCCAGTATGGTGCAAAGCATCAAGACGGCGAAGAGCAGAAGGAGAAGCAGAAGAGTAAGCAGGGCACCATAATCGAGCTTAGGCAGGACGAGAGAGGATGCAAAGCAAGGAGAGTGCGCCTATCCGCTCCCAAGAGGTATGGACAAACTCGAAGGAGGGTAAGGGCCTTAGAGCACTCAACACGGAGGTAGAGATATGGGAGGACCAAGACAAACGAGTGTCAAGGATAACCCCAAAAGCTTCGCGGAATCTTTGTACTCAATGGGATGTA
>WNGS01164437.1:2013221-2030050 GCA_020271785.1 Procambarus virginalis
CTCCTTGTTTCTGCAGCCTTCCTTCTCTCCTCCCTTGTCATGTCCCTTTGCAGAACGACGTCCTCGTATCCCCTTAACCTCACAAGTCTGCTCTTCCTAGATAGGATTTTCTCCCTTGTTGCCTCGTTCGTGAGCACTACCTTTATCAATCGTTTCCTTTCCCTCTTGTAGATGCCCAGCCTGAAAACCTTCTCTGTTTCCATCCACCTCCTCCATATCCAGTCCCTCCAAGATCTCTGTCATAGTTGCTCGGTCCCTCCTTCTCCACTCCTCCCGATTGGATCCCTCTGGTTCCTGTACTCCTACAACTATAATTGTTCGTTTCCTTTCCAGCATTTGTTCAGTGCATTTTGCAGCTTCCTGTGAGGTAGCTGGTTTCATAGCTGCTGCCTCTAGAGCGGCCTTGGCACTTGGGCTGTTCTGCAGTATTTCTGCAAAAGAGAGTCCCCCTGGAAGGAGCCTTCCATCACACACACACAGTGTGTGTGTGTGTGTGTGTGTGTGTGTGTGTGTGTGTGTGTGTGTGTGTGCGTGCGTGTGTGTGCGCGCGTGTGTGTGCGCGCGTGTGTGTGTGTGTGTGTGTGTGTGTGTGTGTGTGTGTGTGTGTGTGTGTGTGTGTGTGTGTGTGTGTGTGTACGTGTGTGTGCGCGTGTGCGTGTGCGTGTGTGTGT
The DNA here is from genome assembly GCA_020271785.1 of Procambarus virginalis. NCBI lineage: Eukaryota > Metazoa > Arthropoda > Malacostraca > Decapoda > Cambaridae > Procambarus > Procambarus virginalis. The sequence continues at coordinate 2,013,893 of WNGS01164437.1, forward strand.
GTGTGTGTGTGTGTGTGTGTGTGTGTGCGTGTGCGTGTGTGTGCGCGTGTGTGTGTGTGTGTGTGTGTGTGTGTGTGTGTGTGTGTGTGTGTGTGTGTGTGTGTGTGTGTGCAAAAGCGCGTGCATGGGTTTATAGATGTGTGTGTGTTTGTGTGTGATGGATGGGTGGGGGCGATCACGACCCTCTCACTGAGGTGAGGAAAGGGGAGAGAGACAGAGGAGGACAGAGGGAGGAGAGGGAGAGAGATGGAGGGAGAGATAGATGTAGTACTCACCTAATTGTACGCACCTAATTGTGCTTGCGGGGGTTTAGCACTGGCCCTTTGGTCCCGCCTCTCAATCGTCAATCAACTGGTGTACAGGTTCCTGGGCCTATTGGGCTTTATCATATCTACACTTGAAACTGTGTATGGAGTCAGCCTCCACCACATCGCTTCCTAATGCATTCCATTTGTCAACCACTCTGACACTAAAAAAGTTCTTCCTAATAACTCTGTGGCTCATTTGGGCACTCAGTTTCCACCTGTGTCCCCTAGTGCGTGTGCCTCTCGTGTTAAATAGCCTGTCTTTATCTACCCTATCAATTCCCTTGAGAATCTTGAATGTAGTGATCATGTCCCCCCTACCTCTTGTCTTCCAGCGAAGTGAGGTTTAATTCCCGTAGCCTCTCCTCGTAGCTCATACCTCTCAGCTCGGGTACTAGTCTGGTGGCAAACCTTAGAAACCTTTTCCAGTTTGGTCTTATCCTTGGCTAGATATGGATTCCATGCTGGGGCTGCATACTCCAGGATTGGCCTGACATATGTGGTACACAAAGTTCTGAATGATTCTTTACACAAGTTTCTGAATGCCGTTCTTATGTTGGCCAGCCTGGCATATACCGCTGATGTTATCCTCTTGATATGGGCTGCAGGGGACAGGTCTGGCGTAATGTCAACCCCCAGGTCTTTTTCTCTCTCTGACTCTTGAAGGATTTCATCTCCCAGATGATACCTAGTATCTGGCCTTCTGCTTCCTACGCTAATCTTCATTACATTACATTTGCTTGGATTAAACTCTTCCAACCATTTGTTCGACCATTCCTTCAGCTTGTCTAGGTCTTCTTGAAGTTTCAAGCAGTCCTCCTCTGTCTTAATCCTTCTCATAATTTTGGCATCGTCAGCAAACATTGAAAGAAATGAATCTATACCCTCCGGAAGATCATTTACATATATCAGAAACAAGATAGGACCGAGTACAGAACCCTGTTGGACTCCACTGGTGACTTCAGGTCTCACCCCTCACCGTAACTCTTTGCTTCCTATTGCTTAGGTACTCCCTTGTCCACTGGAGCACCTTACCAGCTACACCTGCCTGTCTCTCCAGCTTATGTACCAGCCTCTTATGCGGTACTGTGTCAAAGGCTTTCCAACAATCCAAGAAAATGCAGTCCGCCCAGCCTTCTCTTTCTTGCTTAATCTTTGTCACCTGGTAGTAGAATTCTATTAAGCCAGTCAGGCAAGATTTACCCTCCCTGAATCCATGTTGGCGATTTGTTACGAAGTCCCTTCTCTCCAGATGTGTTACCAGGTTTTTTCTCACGATCTTCTCCATCACCTTGCATGGTATACAAGTCAAGGACACTGGCCTGTAGTTCAGTGCCTCTTGCCTGTCGCCCTTTTCGTATATTGGGACCACATTTGCAGTCTTCCATATTTCTGGTAGGTCTCCCGTCTCCAGTGACCTACTATACACTAAGTAGAGTGGCAAGCAAAGTGCCTCTGCACACTCTTTCAGTACCCATGGTGAAATCCCGTCTGGACCAACAGCTTTCTGACATCCAGATCCAGCAGGTGTCTTTTGACCTCCTCACTCGTAATTTCGAACCCTTCCAAGGCCGCCTGGTTTACTTCCCTTTCTCCTAGCACAGTGAACTCGCCTTGTTCTATTGTGAAGACCTCCTGGAACCTCTTGTTGAGTTCTTCACACACCTCTGTCATTCTCTGTATACCTGTCCTCGCCTGTTCTAAGTTTCATTACCTGGTCTTTCACTGTTGTGTTAAAAAGTATGTCTTTATCCACCCTATCAATTCCTTTGGGGATCTTATATGTGGTGATCATGTCCCCTATAACTCTTCTGTCTCCCAGTGACGTGAGGTTTAATTCTCGTAGTCTGTCCTCGTAGCTCATACCCCTCAGTTCGGGTACTAGTCTGGTGGCAAACCTTTGAACCTTTTCCAGTTTAGTTTTATGCTTGACTAGATATGGACTCCATGCTGGAGCCGCATACTCCAGGATTGGTTTGACATATGTGGTAAATAATGTTCTGAAAGATTCCTTACACAAGTTTCTAAAGACCGTTCATATGTTAGCCAACCTGGCATATGCCGCTGATGTTATCCTCTTGATATGAGCTTCTGGGGACAGGTCTGGCGTGATAAACCCCCAGGTCTCTCACTCTCTCTGATTCTTGAAGTATTTCATTTCCCAAATGATACCTTGTATCTGGTCTCCTGCTTCCTACACCTATCTTCATTACATTACATTTGCTTGGGTTAAACTCTAACAACCATTTGTTCGACCATTCCTGCAGCTTGTCCAGGTCTTCTTGAAGCCTCAAGCTGTCCTCCTCTGTCTTAAACCTTCTCATAATTTTGGCGTCGTCAGCAAACATTGAGAAGAATGAGTCTATACTCTGTGGAAGATCATTTACGTATATCAGAAACAGGATAGGTCTGAGTACAGAGCCCTGTGAGACTCCACTGGTGACTTCACGCCAATCGGAGGTCTCACCCCTCACCGTAACTCTCTGCTTCCTATTGCTTGGGTACTCCCTTATCCACTGGAGCACCTTACCAGCTTCACCTGCCTGTCTCTCCAGCTTATGTACCAGCCTCTTATACGGTACTGTGTCAAAAGTTTTGCGACAGTTCAAGAAAATGCAGTCTGCCCATCCTTCTCTTTCGCGTGTGTGTGTGTCTGTGTGTGGGTGCTTGTGCTTGTGCGTGTACGCGCGTGTGCGCGATGAATGCAAGGATCGTGAGCAAGTGTGATGATAGCTAGAGTAGATTTGGTGATGAGCGTGGATGACCTTTGACCCTCACCCCGAGGCCTGACTATACATTCAATTCAAATTCCTGACATTGTCCTCACCCTGCATTCTTTTCCTGGTGTTGTGGCATGTTGTGTGTTCAAATTATACAGTTACTCTCTCTTCTCGTATATTCCCGTGGCACCTGACAGCTGGGTGGACAGCACTTCGGATTCGTAGTCCTGAGGTTTCGGGTTCGATCCCCGTTGGGCAAAATGTTTTTCACCCTGATGCCCCTGTTACCTAGCAGTAAATAGGTACCTGGAAATTAGACGGCTGCTACGGGCTGCTTCCTGGGGGTGTGTAACAAAAAGGAGGCCTGGTCGAGAACCGGGCCATGGGGACGCTAAGCCCCGAAATCATCTCAAGATAACTTCAAGATAACCTCCCATACGTTACCCTCGGTGGTGCATCGTAGTTATATAAAAAAGTAAGGTGTAGAACAGATTCTTACTGTTGTTATTACCAATATTTTACGTTATTTCACAAAGTCATCTTTGTGAAATAACGAAGTTATCTTTTCGTTTACTCTAACAAAATCTTGAGAACACATCTATATGACATGTAAATCAATCTTTTTTTAATCTTTCAAAAAAGTAAATCTTTCCATATCACATAATTACTATTTATGTAGTAACAACTTAAAGTGAACTGTAACCATATATTAGTTCAAGTTTTATTTGTGTTTTATGAGTTGTAAATCTTACCAACTCGATCTTTCACGATCTTTACCGTTTTCTATAGTATCAACAAATTTAAGACATCTTTATCCAATTTCTACTTCATCCTACAGTCAGTCATTTGTTATCTATCATAACAACTACCACTGCTCTTTATTATATGTTATAATATAATAACTAATAATATGTTTAAGAGATCTCTAACCTTGTCCATGGAGTAGAGAAGAAAATTTATATATGCTGGTTAGCATTGTAAATGTCTGGCCACGTTTGTGGTACAAAAATAAATAAAATAAAACTGTTCTTTATGCATCAAGCAAACACTAAACACCTCTCTGCATCTTTGTGATTAAGCCTTATAAATGTTACCAGGTTTATTGATGTGTACACAGAGTAAACTACACTTCTTTGATGCCTCAATGACATACATTGTTACATTATTTTTTCTACTGTGCTGTGTCTTCCATCATTCCTATTGAAGCATCAAAGATTGCCTGTCTGTACTGTTATGTGTGGATTTTGCGTTGCAGTAGTTCAAATATTTGCTATTTCTGAATGTGATGAGGGTGAGTGTGTGTGTGTGTGTGATGAGTGCGAGAGAAGAGTGAGAGTGGGAGAGTGTGATGAGCGTGAGAGGGAGTACCGGGAAACCATGAGGATCACCGTGAGGGGTGAGAGCCTCTGCGTGGATGATGCAAGGAGGGTGGATGAGACTGGATGACCAGGAATGCGAGTGAGCAGAAGGATGAGAGCGAGAAGAGGGGGGGGGGGTAACATGGCTGAGAGAGTACTTACCTGTCAGTACTTACCTATCACTACAAATGAGATATTCACAATGCATATTGTGACGTGATCAGGAATAGAGCAGTAACTTCTGGCAGGTGTTGTGCCAAACGTTCATTAATAAAAAAATAGAGAAAAAATAAAATAAATCTGCTTGGGTCCTCTACAGTGTATCAATTTTTGGAAAAAAAGGATAAAAACTTAAAACATTTAATATAACAAAATGACTAATTTTACACAAAATGATATATAACAATGAAAACAAAACCCCTTACCCACTTGGCTTAAACACAATCAAAAAAAGGATTACATACATTTGACATTTACATTAATAACAAAGGTGAAGGATAATACTTCATACAAAATGCTATGTGCGTCTTCTGTCACCCGCGGGCGAGGATAGATGCGGAAGCAATGAGCACTAGAAGAGTAATCTGCTGCGCTGGACGCTGGCACACCTTTATGTACGGGGTGTGACGTCATTTTGGTTATCACAGGAAAAAGATTATCATGAATAACCAAACTCAATTACGGGATCACCATAGCCCGTGATACATGGACACTTCGTCCTGAGTAGCTAAATCTGTAACAACAACAACGTCATTTTGGTACGAATTTTGGCGCTGTAGACTAGAAGCCGGCAAGATAACTACCATTGAGATAGTTTGTCTGGCGTCGGGAGAGCTGGCTGTAGTGGCTGCTGGCGTCCACGAGACACAGCACACATGCTGTGTCTCGTGGAAGTCATCTATCGGTAGATCTTCCCGAGAGGCATAGTGGCTTCAGAAAGCCTTAATTTTTTCAGTGTCTTAGTTGTTCAGAGTGATAGGTTTTTAAAGAGTTCACACTTTGCTAATTTACATAGTCATGGTTGTGTTTTTACAGAGTTCACTGCATCTTAGTTTTGTTGAGTTCACAATGTCTTACTTTTCCGTGTTCTCACTGACATTTTTTTCAAATTAAGTTTACTTATTGTTTTCCTGCTGCACTTCACTTACATATAATAATTACCCACTTTCAAAAGACAATCATTCATTTGACTAATACTATCTCACGTTCCTCGCAGAGATCACATGTCAGAAAAAAACTCATCTCTGTAATCTCAACTCGTCTCAAATATTCCTTTGACCAACACTCAAGTTTTGCACTCACAAGCCACTAATACTAAGACACATTCATACTCTTCTGTAAGAATCTTTGTGTGCTATGTTAGAGATATCTTTGTTTTAATCGCATGATCACACCATATTTCTCTTGAGCTCTTCTTCCACTCACTAGTCAATCTTAGTTTAGTTAACATGTCTACCAGCTCATCTCTTCACAAATATGCTTTGGTATATCAAGTTCTTGGAACAATATTTATTCTCACCCAGTAGGTGATGTTATTTCCATTATCAAAGTATGTCATCTAAGGGTCATTTCGATACAAAATGCAAAATTTCCCCTTGTAGGTTTTTGCTAAGTCAATCTCCATTTTACCTTTTGACTCATGATGCAGGTATATTAAGTAAGTAATTATCAAAAGAAGGCACCAAGTGGGATAGGCTATGTAGCACCATTAAATGTATGGAATAATCAGAGGGCGCTAAATATCACTAAGGATGCCAATATGAGAACAGAAACGTATAAAGTAAACGATATAAAAAGTATCTGATTCACCAAGAATTGTATCGAGGGACAAGTGATTGTGAGGGGCGGTCGGGAAGCAAGACACACGCTCGTCCTGGAAGTGCATATCCATTCAACAAGGATATGCACGACCATAAGAGGGACAATGTAGTTTGGACAATAAGAGCAGGGCGGTGCTCCATTAAGTGCCCATGAGTTAAGTGTGTATGGCTGATATACAACCTTGCCAGAGCTGTTTCCCACCGCCGGTTATGGTGGTAGAAAAAAGGCCACGGGGACACGCTACTCTTAAGAGCACGCCATTTGTTACCAGTAACAGAAGACCAACAACCTTGCCAATGGCCAAGATGGAGGAATGAATAACTGGGTAAAAGTTGGAATAAAGAACATCCTTATGAAAGATGGGACAAGTGCGGATAGCGTCCTTAGCGACAGAGTCTGCACGCTCATTTAAAGAGACACCAATATGGCTGGGAACCCAGCAAAACTCCACCGTCTTAAATCTACTGGAGATTAGAAACTTCTAATGTTGAATCTTGACTGCTACCGAATGGACCGGATTAAAGGCCTTCAGAGCCATGAGGGTACTGCGAGAGTCAACTACAACCACCAAGGAGGACTTACAGTGAGAAAGCAGTAGACGAAGAACATAGAGAATAGCATAAAGTTCTGCTGGGAAGATGCTAGTCTCCGGAGGCAGGCAACACATATAGATGTGGTCAGGAGAAACAGAGTAGCCCACACCGTCTGCAGACTTAGACCCATCAGTGAAGACGGAAATGGAGCAGGAGTGTGATGAAAAGTGTTCAAGGAAAAGGTGTTTTCAGAACAGTAGAAGGGGTAAGAGCTTAGTCACATGGATCAGGGTTTTACAAAATTTAGGAAGGGGAACTCTCTGCAGGGACAAGGACGGAACAACACGAGGAAAAATATTAGTACCACTAACCGAAAGAGAATTTTGTAGGCGAGACAACCGGACAGAAAGAGGGAGGTGGTGAAGGGGAACAGGGACTATAGGAGAGGTAAATGTCAAAGCACGACATAAGCGAGAGTGAGGGTGATGCAAGGGCTGTACAAGATAGCAAAGACGGTAGTGATCTCGGCGGTCCTGGAGAGACAGGAAGCCAGTTTCAGCATACAAGCTGAGGGTAGGAGTTGAATGAAAGGCACCAGAGCTGAGGCGCAACCCAGTATGGTGCAAAGCATCAAGATGGCGTAGAGTAGAAGGAGAAGCAGACGAGTAAGCAGGACAACCATAGAGTTTAGACATAACGAAAGAGGAATATAAAGAGAGGAGCGTGCACCTATCCGCTCCCCAAGAAGTATGGGACAAAAGCTCAAATAAGTTAAGGGCCTTAGAGCATTTAACTCGGAGGTAAGAGATATGGGGTGACTAAGACAACCGGGTGTCAAAGATGAACCCGCAAAAGCTTAGCCGAATCTTTGTACACAAGGGGATAACTATAAAGTGACAGAGGGACGAAGAACGACCTGTTTCAGAGTAAACGTCATAGCACAAGTCTTATTTAAAGAAAACTTGAGGCCATGATTGATGGCCGAAGACGAAACGGCATCAATCGCAAGTTGAAGCCGCCGGTGAAGGAGAGGTGAATCATCACCTCGACAGTAATGGGTAAGATCGTCGACATAGAGAGTGTAGAAGATGCCAGAAGGGAGGAAAGAAGACCATTGAGGGCAACCAGAAGAAGAGTAGTGCTCAGAACACTACCTTGGGGTACACCTTCGTATTGCCGAAAAGAGGCAGAGAGAGTGGTACCAAGCCTCACTCTAAACGAACGACGAGAGAGGCAACTTTGGAGGAAGAGAAGGAGATTATCACGAAGGCCAAAAGAATGAAGTTGGGACAGAATATGGTATCTCCAGGTTGTGTCGTAAGCCTTTTCCAAGTAAAAAATGACAGCAGCAACAACGGAGGTCTTCGCAGCAAAAGGGTACAAATATAGACCTCCAAGTTCAGCAAAACATCAGTCGTGCTGCGGCGCTTGCGAAAACCAAATTGAGAAGGGAAGAAGTGGTGATAGTGTTCCAAAAACTACATCAGACGAACATTGACCATACGTTCAAAACGTTTGCACACACAACTCCTGAGGGCAATAGGGCGGAAGTCCTTAGGGGATGTCCCAAGAGACTCCCGGTTTCTGAATAGAGTGTACAACAGCATCGAGCCCACTCCTCAGGGACTGACGACGACTCCCAGACCCGGTTATACAGATTCAGTAAATACCGAGACGCACATGAAGGGGGATGGCGAAGCATCTCGTAATGAATGTCATCTGAGCCTACTGCTATAGAACTGCAGAGGGCCAGAGCAGACTGAAGTTCAGAGACAGAAAGGATCATTATAGGGAAGTCGGATATGAGTGTGGAAATCTAAGGGATGAGATTCAAGAACAGGCTTACGAAGAAGGAAGGATTGAGGAAGATAAGAACCGGAGTTAACAGTCGAAAAGAAGGAAACCCAGTTCAGTTGCGACTGTCACTGGATCCGCCATAAGAGTACCGCGGAGGTGAAGGACTGGCAAAACATCAGGAACAAACTTGCCCGCTATCTTGTGGATTTTCTTCCAGATCTGCGGCAGAGGAGTATCGGACATAATGGTGGAGATATGAGATTTCCAACTCATGTTTAGCTGTACGGATGGTCCTATGAGCCACTGCACTCGCCTTTCGAAACAAAATAAAAGAATCAACTGTCTGCCGGCATCTGTGTTTCTTCCAGGCTGCACGCTTACATCGGACAGCCCGAGCACAGTCTGTATTCCACCAGGGAACGCAATTACGTGTGCCCCGGGAGGTAGAGCAAGGAATTGAGCTGAGGACAGCATCGAAGACGGTGTCATGAAAAAGGAGGAGGGTACGAGTGAGAGGCAGAGTGGAGAGGTTGGAGAGAGTAACATGGAGGATGACTAGGTTCCAATCAGCCTTGGCAAACTGCCACCTAGGGAAGGAGAGGGGAGAGCGAAAATAGAAAAAGATAACAAGGATGGAGAAATGGTCACTGTTGTGAAGGTCATCAAGAACCTGCCATGTGAAATCTATAAAGAGGGCAAACGGTTCGAGAAGGCGGCCCAGGTGTTTGTCAGAACATCACCCCTGAGCGTATGCTGACAGTTGAAATCACCCAACAGGAGCACAGACTCTGGTAAGGAGTCCAATATGTGCTTAAGATCAGATAGAGAAAGCAAGACATGTGGGGGGAGATAAATGGAACAGGCCGTATACCATTTACTCAAAGACACGGGCTGCAGAACATTGGATAAGCGATTGAAAAAGTAGGGGGACGAAGGGAATATCAGTATAAATCAAGAGAGCAGTAGAATTATGGACCCCAGCAAAAGCTGGTGGGGGGGGGGGGGGGAAGAGAGAGAGAATCACCACGAAAGTGACCAGGACGAGCACCAAGCATCGGCTCCTTGAGACATACACAAAGTGGTGAAAACTGTGTAATTAGAAGTTGGAGTTCGAGGAAGTTGGCATAAAATTTACGAATATTCCATTGAAGAATACATATTGTCAAAAAAAAGAGAGGACAGCAACAGAGAACAATGAAGAAACAAAGGTAAAGAAGAACACAGCATATTAAAAAAGTTCAGGATCACGATCAGGGTTAAAGAAATCAGGGTTAGGGGGCATGGGTATAAACTTAGTAAGGACGATGGAGTTAAGGGAGCGGAAGGACAGACCAGAGGCAGACGGATAGGGTCTAGAGTAGGAGGAGGCAACAGAGAGGGGGGACAGAAAGAGGGAAGCGCACCTCAGCAAGGGCAGTAACCGAAAGAGAATCGGGGGTTAAAGGAAACTCCATTGCTGGGACAAGGGGCCCGACCACCGAAATGAGAGGGGACGCATTGATAGGGTCAGAGGTGGGGGGGGGGGGGGGCGAGGAGGAAAGCGATGCTTTTTTACTCGCCGGAGAGGAGGATGGAGAGAAGCCAGGCTTCTCAGACAGGTGTGCCAGTAGCAAAGTACTAGGCGACAAACTCTCTTGTCTAGACAGGAGAAGAGGAACGGGAGCGAACGACATGAAGATTGCTGAGAGGATGATGGACAACATCCTGGACAGACAGGCAGCGTGGAGGGTCAAGGGACAAGAGGTAGGGCTGGGAAGAAGGAATGGGGGAAAAGACGGGAAAAAAGACACAGGAGATATGGCAGACTGGGAAGGAACGAGGGAAACACGAGATGAAGAACCAGGAGGATCCCGTGGTTCAGAACGGAAAGGAGCAGGCGAGGTGGTGGGCGGGCGTATCCGGGTCTAAGGCCTGAGAACGGTTGTGAGACTGAGAAAGGAGGGAAGGGCAAGGAAAGGTAGAACGCAGAACACGAGCATAAGATACGTGAGCAAAAGAGGAATCACGGCAGACTTGGCAGCTTGCCTCAGGAAAAGACAAACATTTGAGGTGCTTCAAATTGAGGATGGCTTCCTCAAATTTGTTTTGTATTCACTTGTGAGAGAAGTAGAGTGGGTGTCACTGCAAATGAGGCATCGAGCTTGGGGAGAAGAGCACTCGGCCTTAGAGTGACCCGATTCCCTCACATGCAGGCGATGAGTCACAGTAACGTGGCTAAAGTATGTTGACTAGACCACACACTAGAAGGTGAAGGGACGACGACGTTTCGGTCCGTCCTGGACCATTCTCTACTCGATTGAGAATGGTCCAGGACGGACCGAAACGTCGTTGTCCCTTCACCTTCTAGTGTGTGGTCTGGTCCCCACACATAGGGCATAGAGACACCACACTTGTGCATTTGAGGGCACCATGCCCAAATTTGCAGCACTTATTGCAAAGCCTAGGAGAAGGAATGTACACCTGAATGGAGCATCTGGTACCAGCAAGAATTATAGAAGGTGGAAGGGTCCTGCCATCAAAAGTGATTTTTACAACTCGAAGAGGCTGACGACGACCATCACGAGGGGGTCGAGTGAACGTATCAACCTGGAGGACAGAATGGTCTTGGGCTTCAAGGATATGTTTATTATCCCCGTGGCAATATTTCAGGTACCGAAAACCAGTCCCAACATGGTGCGGGAGGAGAACAGTGCCAATACTGGCATTTAACCAGGCATTTTTGGAGATCCTAACAGGGGTCTCTATAATGTTGGACAATGCAGCTAAGCGGGTAGCTGCATCCTGAGAAGGAGCAGCAATGACACGTGTACCTAATCGAGTGGGGGTTTAAAGTAGCAGAGGCATCTACTGAATCAACAAGGTGTTTATGGAGGAAGAAATCGTTAGGAAGAGTAGAATCCATATGGGTGAGATCAAATATTTAGTCCATGAAGCAGGGCCAAACAAGATGTTGAACGTAGTAGCACTGGAAGGGATCGTACAAGGGCGTCTGTAGGTAAGTCGGTGCCAAGCATCCCCAGTGAGAGGGGGGGGGGGGTAAAAGGGGCAGTTGTCACAATCAGAGAAGTAGCTGCTGAGGTGGTCACCACAGGGGGCTTGGGGCTCAACCCTATCACAGAGGTGGGAGAGGAGTGGAGGGGTTAGTCAGGAGGGTCAGAGGAGTAGCTTGGTCTGGGCCGAATGTAGCAGGGGCTACAGAGTCTGTTCTTCCAACACAGTCTGACTCGGGGGCTTGGTCGCCCACCCCACGAGCCTGAGAAGTTATAAGAGCATCATAATTCATCGGCATAGAAACGAGGTCGTCATTCGTGATTAAGCCCCTATACCTTACCATGGAGCCACAATGAGAGGATAGGACACCCAAGAAGAGACCGGCAGGGGACCCCCTAGGGGTGCATCGTGGGTATACACCCCACAATCGCCTCCTTAAGAACTGTCAGTCCGTCGAGAACGGGTTCAGTAACGAAAGGAGGATTGACAATAAAAGCATCGCCCTGCTCGCGACGTTGGGTACCAACATTGGTTCTACGGGTGAGAGACTGTGCCTCCCCAAACACCCGGGCATCAAAACAGAAGATATCCGAAAGAATAATCAAGACTTGCAAAAGGTCGATGGGAAATAACAATTAGAAAGGAGAAGAGAGGGGAGAAAAATGAAACATAAGGAAAAGGAAAAGATTTCCAGCACAATTTGTTAAGATAGCAGCAGAACATAAGGCTTCAAAGGGACAGAGGACTGTCCCATGGAGCATCACACTCCGGCTGCCGCCCATCAATTCTCACGACGACGACAACGGGCTGGAAAGGGAGGGGCAGGTATATTAAGAAATTTATTATATGATAAGATAACTTAACCTAACCTAGTAAATTTAAATCATCTTAGCACGTAGTTTCTAAGATCACATTGATGTAATTTTAAGCTAAGAGCCTTTTCCACAATATACTCTATCTACACATAGTTCAGCCATTCATATTTTCTCAGCCTAACCTTTTTATGAGAAGCATTTGTGACGGTAAACGTTGGTAATCGTGCAGTCTCTGTAATGCCAGTCACAAAATATTTAAAAAGTAAAGAAAAAAAAGTTAAACTGCAAAAGGTGTTTTCACAGTGTGATAAACTGTAGGATAAAGCAGAGGGAAAAAACATTTAAAAATACTTTACTTTAAAACAAAAACTGAAGTTAAACAAATTACAAAACATATAATATAATCCAGGCCTATAATATCCAGACTTGGCTTTAATACAAAATGTGCAAAACAAACAAGATGAATAATCAAATTTATGTTATGTTAAGGTGAAAAAATAAATATGGTGCAGAATACCATGAGCTAGTCTGACTAAATCCGCTACCACACCGAGATGTGTGAACGGGTCTTCTCAGTTGAGCACACAGGAGTAATCTGAATCTTGGAGAGCTTGGTAGCCCTATTTATACAGAATATCAGCCAGCCAGAGGGCGCTGATGGCTTCTTTAACTAGGAACCGGCTCACTTGAAGTGCTTGTTTGGGAGGGCGTGGCCTCCCAGCGACCCAGGTGCGAGGTGGGGTGACGGGCCGTGAAGGGAGGAGACTGGTAGTACTGTCTTGATGTCTGGAAGTAGTTGTTGTTGTTCTTGGCTACAGTTCTTGATTACATACACGTGAATGAGTAGAATAGGCGATAATGGAGTAGGCCGAATCTCTTCCTAGAGATTTTACCGTGACAGCTCCTATTGCCTACTCGACTGCAGCGGAGTGTAGAATAGGAGTGGATGAGTCCACCCTGTGGACTCTTGAAAGTGTGTTGGCAACGACTTTGTTTGAGTCTTTGATGAAATAGATGGTAAGGTTGAAGTTCTGCAGATACAGTGCCCAGTGAAGCAGATATTGGTTGGTGAACTGGGTCTGCTGCAGAAGCTGGAGAAGATGGTGCTTGAAGATGTTGAAGTAGCACTGCAGGACTCTGTGAAGTATGAATCTGCTGTAGAATCGAGTCTGCTGAATGGATCGACGAGAATGGTGATCCAAGGAGATGGTGAGATTGTTCCTCTGATGCAAGACCCAGCGTAGCAAGTGCTGATTGAAGAACTGTACTAGCAGTAGGAACTGAAGGAGATTGTGATACATGATGTTCACATGATGTAGGATTCAGCAAAGTTTGGAGAACTGATCATGATGAAGGGAATGAAGAATGTTGAAGTCCGAGGTAAGGTTGAAGTTCTAACCTAGTAGACTGGATGATACGTTGTGTTGCACGTCGGGCAGGATGTCGAGTGGCTCCTCTCTGATGACTGTAGCTATAGTTCATGATCCCGTCTCGCGGTGGTGTGATGGTGTTCCTATCGCCAGGGTGGAAGACTGAAGGTTTTCTAATTCCTGGCAGGGCGAGAATGGAGTTAGTACTAGACAAGGATTTACGCCTTTCAAATGCAATGGAAGGTAAGTTTGTCTTACAATATTTTAGCTTAGGGCTGATAAAGCTGTCTGGAGGAGCACGTTTATTTGAATTTGGTTCGTAGAGAGAAGGATCTTTCCTGGTGTTGGAATAGATCGAGAATTTAGAACCATTGTAGTCAGTCCAAGTATAACGAGAAGGATTAGACAATACCTTGATGATAGTGGTTGTCTTACTCAGGTCGTTGGAGAAGATGGTATCACGCTTGTTCTGACGGTGTCCGTACTGTGGGTACTGCTTCCTGAGGTGTTTCACAACGTTAGCAGCCGTACTGTTCTGGATGGAAACTGCTGTAGAATACCTGATGGTAGAACATGGTATAGGATATAAAGGAAAGTTGCCCGACCTTGTCTGGGACAGAGGCTCGTCACAGTTGTTGATATGGCTGAACGGCTTAGAAGACACTGGTACCTGTATTAGGGATGCCTTTAATAGAAGAGTGTTCGGCTTACCTGTCATCTGAGACATGCGACAATTTTTTACGAAGGTTTTGACATCTCGAATCATATCTGGCCAGTAGTAGTCCTGTTTCAGGGCCTTGTAGGTCTTGTAGAAGACGTAGTGTGAGCGAGATCCCCGGACCAGACGCAAGACTGCTGATCGTAATCTGTAGGGAACTACCAGTTGTTTGATGTTGGCCCGATCGTCGTTCACCTTCAATTTCCTGGTTCTATAATGCCGGTACAACACTTTATTTTCTACAAAGAAACCAGGGATAGAGTTAGGTTGTGTCTCAGCCTGTAAGAATAAAGATGTTAAGGAGGGATCCTCTCTCTGCAACTTACGGAACTCCAGCACTGTGAGATTCGGGGGAAGGCTCGGAGGATCTTGAGGAACAGCTGCAGAAGCTGGTTTCGGGCGAACAGCTGTGGCCAGCTTCGTCACTATAACAGGAGGGAAGACGTTGTCAGAATCTGTTGATTGGACCTCTTTAACCAACTGCAAAACAGGATTTTCCACTGCCGAGTCACATACCTGGGGATCTTCCTTGATGATTACATTCGCAGGTTGTTGATCTTCTGCCAAGTCGTTGCCCAGGAGAAGTTGAACTCCTGACATAGGAAAAGGCTTTTCCCGGATGGCGACTTGGACTTCACCTTGTATAAAGGGGCAATCCAGACGGACTCTGGCAAGGGGATATGGTGTAGTAGCAGTTAGATCCATGATAACAGTTTCTCCAGTGTAGGTGACGTTGGGTACAGCTGATTTCAGAAGAATGGACTGTAGAGCAGCTCTGTGTCTCAAGATCTTCACTTTGAACTTTCCTTCGAATTTCCATGGTTGGCAGAGACTGTTTCGGAGTACAGGTGTCTGTTGAAGAGAGAAGATCAGTGGAAGAAACAAAAATATTCATTACAGGCTTAGGACTCTTGTGAATTTTAGGTGGTGGTGATTTGGGCTTATTTTCACTACTGACCTTACAGTGAAGATTGGTACACTTTTCTATGGTATGCCCATAGTCTTTGCAATAATTGCAATACAACGAAGAGTTCACATTACTGGTGCTCACTTTTTCAGGACTAAACCAGGAGGTCTTACTTGATGGCGTATCAGCTGGTACTCTATGAATAAGACTGTAAGAGTCAGCCAATTGAGCACATCGGGTAAAGTTGTTTTCTTCCTTGTCGGCGAGGTAGAGACGTATTGAAGTAGGTACACGCCTGAAGAATTCTTCCACTAAGATGAGGTTGACGAGATCTGTAAAGGTGGAGACTTTTGCAGCTTCCAGCCACTTCATAAAATATCTCTAATTGTTATTTGCAAACTCTAGATAAGTGGTAGCACTTGCTTTAAGGTAATCCCTGAACTTACATCTGTAGGTCTCGGTGGAGAGGAGGTAGGCATCGAGCACTGCATGGTTCAGTACCTGTTGGTCGGTTTCAGACACTAGAGTACCGAGAGTCACTGCAGCTCTTCCTGTTAAATGAGACATGAGAAGCACAGAACACTGATCCTGAGGCCAGCTAAGTTGGGTAGCTAGAGCCTCAAATGAAGTAAAAAAGACATCTACTTCTGCCTCAACAAAAGATGGCATTAACTTAGTTGCATGTGAAAGGTTAAAACGTACCGGAAGTTTAGCTTCAGCTTGTTGGCGCCGAGTGTGGTGTGTAGTTTCCAAGTCGAGTTCTTTTCTATGGTGGTCTAGAGCACTATCGGCTTGCTTCTTATTGTGTTCACGTTGTATCTCC
>WNGS01164437.1:2079696-2112057 GCA_020271785.1 Procambarus virginalis
TTCCTAGGGATCAAGGAAGAACAGTTTCCCAGGGGTCAAGGAAGAATAGTTTCCTAGGGTCAAGGAAGAATAGTTTCCTAGGGTCAAGGAAGAATAGTCCTAGGGTTCAAGGAAAAGAAAGTTTCCTAGGGACAGGAAGAACAGTTTCCTAGGAGTCAAGGAAGAACAGTTCCTAGTGTCAGGAAGAACAGTTTTCATAGGGTCAATGAAGAATAGTTTCCTAGGGTCAAGGAAAAATAGTTTCCCAGGGCAAGAAAGATACGTTTCCTAGGGGTCAAGGAAGAATAGTTCCAAGGGGTCAGGAAGAACAGTTTCCTAGTGTCAAGAAAGAACAGTTCCTAGGGTCAAGCAAGAAGAGTTGTCTAGGGTCAAGGAAGAATAGTTTCCTAGTGTTAAGGAAGAATAGTTCCTAGGGGCCAAGGAAAGAACAGTTTCCTAGTGTCAAGGAAGAAACAGTTTTCCTAGTGTCAAGAAGAAGAGTTGTCTAGGGTGAAGGAAGAATAGTTTCCTAGTGTTAAGGAAGAATAGTTTCCTAGGGGTCAAGGAAGAACAGTTTCTAGTGTCAAGGAAGAAAAGTTCCTAGTGTCAAGGAAGAAGAGTTTCCTAGTGTCAAAGAAGAACAGTTTCCTATTGTCAAGAAAGAATAGTTTTCTAGTGTCAAGGAAGAATAGTTTCCTAGGGTCTAGGAAGAATAGTTTCCTAAGGTCAAAGAAGAAAAGTTTCCTAGGGTTCAAGGGTCAAGTAAGAATAGTTTCCTAGGGGTCAAGGAACAACAGTTTTCTAGGGGTCAAGGAAGAACAGTTTCTTAGGGATCAAGGAAGAACAGTTTCCTAGGGGGTAAGGAAGAATAGTTTCATATGGTCAAGGAGGAATAGTTTCCAAGGGTCAAGGAAGAATAGTTTCCTAGGGTCAAGGAAGAATAGTTTCCGAGGGTCAAGGAAGAACAGTTTCCTAGGGGTCAAGGAAAAATAGTTTCCTACCTTCAAGGAAGAATACTTTCTTAGAGGTCAAGGAAGAATAGTTTAAAGAGTCAAGGAAGAATAGTTTCCTATGGGTCAAAGAAGAATAGTTTCCAAGAGGTCAAGAATGAATAGTTTCCAAGGGATCAAGGAAGAACAGTTTCCTAGGGGTCAAGGAAGAACAGTTCCTAGGGTCAAGGAAGAATAGTTTCCAAGAGGTCAAGGAAGAATAGTTTCCTACGGTAAGGAAGATTAGTTTCATATGGGTCAAGGAAGAATAGTTTCCTAGGGGTCAAGGAAGAACAGTTTCCTAAAGATCAAGAAACAACAGTTCCTAAGGTCAAGGAAGAATAGTTCTTAGTGGTCAAAAAAGATCAGTTCCTAGGGTCAATGAAGATAGTTTCCTAAAGTCAAGGAAGAATAGTTTCCTTGGGGTCTAGGAAGAATAGTTTCCTAGGGGTCAAGGAAGATAGTTTCCTAAGGATCAAGGAAGAACAGTTCCTAGGGGTCAAGGAAGAATAGTTTCCTAGGGGTCAAGGAAGAATAGTTTCCTAGGGTCGAAATGAAGAATACATCCTTGGGTCAAGAGAGGAATAGTTTCCTAGGGTCAAGGAAGAATAGTTTCCTAGAGTCATGGCGGAATAGTTTCCTAGGGGGTAAGGTCAAGGAAGAATAGTTTCCTAGGGGTCAAGGAAGAATAGTTTAAAGAGTCAAGGAGAATAGTTTCCTGGGGTCAAAGAAGAATAGTTTCCTAGGGGTCAAGGAACAACAGTTTGCTAGGGATCAAGGAAGAATAGTTTCCTTGGGGTCAAGGAAGAACAGTTTCCTAGGAGTCAAGGAAGAATAATTTCCTAATGGTCAAAGAAGAACAATTTTCTAGTTGTCAAAGAAGAATAGTTTCCTAGGGTGAAGGAAGAATAGTTCCCTAGGGGTCAAGGAAGAATAGTTTCCTAGGGACAAGGAAGAACAGTTTCCTAGGAGTCAAGGAAGAACAGTTTCCTAGTGTCAAGGAAAAACAGTTTCATAGGGTCAATGAAGAATAGTTTCCTAGGGTCAAGGAAAAAAGTTTCCCAGGGCCAAGAAAGAACAGTTTCCTAGGGGTCAAGGAATAACAGTTTCTAGACTCAATGAAGAATAGTTTCCTAAGGGTCAAGGAAGAACAGTTCCTAGTGTCAAGGAAGAATAGTTTCCTAGGGGTCAAGGAAGAACAGTTTCCTAGTGTCAAGAAAGAACAGTTTCCTAGTGTCAAGCAAGAAGAGTTGTCTAGGGTCAAGGAAGAATAGTTTCCTAGTGTTAAGGAAGAATAGTTTCCTAGGGGCCAAGGAAGAACAGTTCCTAGTGTCAAGGAAGAACAGTTTCTAGTGTCAAGGAAGAAAAAGTTGTCTAGGGTCAAGGAAGATAGTTTCGTAGTGTTAAGGAAGATAGTTTCCTAGGGGTCAAGGAAGAACAGTTTCCTAGTGTCAAGGAAGAAAGTTTCCTAGTGTCAAGGAAGAACAGTTTCCTAGTGTCAAGAAGAACAGTTCCTATTGTCAAGAGAGAATAGTTTTAGTGTCAAGGAAGAATAGTTTCCTAGGATCAAGGAAGAATAGTTTCCTACGGTCAAGGACGAATAGTTTCCTAGGGTCTAGGAAGAATAGTTTCCTAAGGTCAAAGAAGAAAAGTTTCCTAGGGTCAAGGAAGAATAGTTTCCGAGGGTCAAGGAAGAACAGTTTCTAGGGGTCAAGGAAAAGTTTCTACCTTAAGGAAGAATACTTCCTAGAGGTCAAGGAAGAATAGTTTAAAGAGTCAAGGAAGAATAGTTTCCTATGGGTCAAAGAAGAATAGTTTCCTAGAGGTCAAGAATGATAGTTTCCAAGGGATCAAGGAATAACAGTTTCCTAGGGTCAAGGAAGAACAGTTTCCTAGGGTCAAGGAAGAATAGTTTCCAAGAGGTCAAGGAAGAATAGTTTCCTACGGTAAAGGAAGATTAGTTTCCTATGGGTCAAGGAAGAATAGTTTCCTAGGGGTCAAGGAACAACAGTTTCCTAAGGTCAAGGAAGAACAGTTTCCTAGGGTCAAGAAGAACAGTTTCCTAGGGTCAATGAAGATAGTTCCTAGAGTCAAGGAAGAATAGTTTCCTTGGTGTCTGGAAGAATAGTTTCCTAGGGGTCAAGGAAGAATAGTCCTAAGGATCAAGGAAGGACAGTTTCCTAGGGGTCAAGGAAGAATAGTTTCCTAGGGGTCAAGGAAGAATAGTTTCCTAGGGTCGAGGAAGAATAGATTCCTTGGGTCAAGGAGGAATAGTTTCCTAGGGTCAAGGAAGAATAGTTTCCTAGGGTCAAGGAAGAATAGTTTCCGAGGGTCAAGGAAGAACAGTTTCCTAGGGGTCAAGGAAGAATAGTTTCCTAGCTTCAAGGAAGAATAGTTTCCTAGACGTCAAGGAATAATAGTTTAAAGAGTCAAGAAAGAATAGTTTCCTAGGGGTCAAAGAAGAATAGTTTCCTAGAGGTCAAGAATGAATAGTTTCCAAGGGGTCAAGGAAGAACAGTTTCCTAGGGGTCAAGGAAGAACAGTTTAATAGGGGTCAAAGAAGAATAGTTTCCTAGAGGTCAAGGAACAATTGTTTCCTACGGTCAAGGAAAAACAGTTTCCTAGGGTCAAGGAAAACAGTTTCCTAGGGTCAAGGAAAAATACTTTCTTAGGGTCAAGGAAGAACAGTTTCCTAAAGTCAAGAAAGAACAGTTTCAAAAAGTCAAGAAAGAACAGTTTCCTAGTGTCAAGGAACAATAGTTGCCAAGAGGTCAAGGAAGAACAGTTTACTACTGGCAAGGAAGAATAGTTTCCTAGGGTCAAAGAAGAATAGTTTCCTAGGGTCAAGGAAGAATAGTTTCCTAGGGTCAAGGAAGAATAGTTTCCTAGGGGTCAAGGAAGAACAGTTTCCTAGTGTCAAGGAAGAACAGTTTCCTAGTGTCAACGAAGAACAGTTTCCTAGTGTCATAGAAGAACAGTTTCCTATTGTCAAGAAAGAATAGTTTTCTAGTGTCAAGGAAGAATAGTTTCCTAGGATCAAGGAAGAATAGTTTCCTACGGTCAAGGACGAATAGTTTCCTAGGGTCTAGGAAGAATAGTTTCCTAAGGTCAAAGAAAAAAAGTTTCCTAGGGTCGGGAAGAATAGTCTCCTAGGGTCATGGAGGAATAGTTTCCAAGGGTTCAAGGGTCAAGTAAGAATAGTTTCCTAGGGTCAAGGAAGAACAGTTTCCTAGGGGTCAAGGAAGAACAGTTTCCTAGGGGTCAAGGAAGAACAGTTTCCTAGGGGTCAAGGAAGAACAGTTTCCTAGGGATCAAGGAAGAACAGTTTCCTAGGGGTCAAGGAAGAATAGTTTCCTAGGGTCAAGGAAGAATAGTTTCCTATGGTCAAGGAAGAATAGTTTCCTAGGGTCAAGGAAGAATAGTTTCCTAGGGTCAAGGAAGAATAGTTTCCTAGGGTCAAGGAAGAACAGTTTCCTAGGGGTCAAGGAAAAAGTTTCCTACCTTCAAGGAAGAATACTTTCCTAGAGGTCAAGGAAGAATAGTTTAAAGAGTCAAGGAAGAATAGTTTCCTATGGGTCAAAGAAGAATAGTTTCCTAGAGGTCAAGAATGAATAGTTTCCAGGGATCAAGGAAGAACAGTTTCCTAGGGGTCAAGGAAGAACAGTTTCCTAGGGTCAAGGAAGAATAGTTTCCAAGAGGTCAAGGAAGAATAGTTTCCTACGGTAAAGGAAGATTAGTTTCCTATGGGTCAAGGAAGAATAGTTTCCTAGGGGTCAAGGAACAACAGTTTCCTAAGGTCAAGGAAGAACAGTTTCCTAGGGGTCAAAGAAGAACAGTTTCCTAGGGTCAATGAAGAATAGTTTCCTAGAGTCAAGGAAGAATAGTTTCCTTGGTGTCTAGGAAGAATAGTTTCACAGGGGTCAAGGAAGAATAGTTTCCTAAGGATCAAGGAGGACAGTTTCCTAGGGGTCAAGGAAGAATAGTTTCCTAGGGGTCAAGGAAGAATAGTTTCCTAGCTTCAAGGAAGAATAGTTTCCTAGAGGTCAAGGAATAATAGTTTAAAGAGTCAAGGAAGAATAGTTTCCTAGGGGTCAAAGAAGAACAGTTTCCTAAAGTCAAGAAA
Organism: Procambarus virginalis; assembly: GCA_020271785.1. Taxonomy (NCBI): domain Eukaryota; kingdom Metazoa; phylum Arthropoda; class Malacostraca; order Decapoda; family Cambaridae; genus Procambarus; species Procambarus virginalis. Next base: position 2,084,788 of record WNGS01164437.1, read on the forward strand.
GAACAGTCTCCAAAAGTCAAGAAAGAACAGTTTCCTAGTGTCAAGGAAGAATAGTTTCCTAGGGTCAAAGAAGAATAGTTTCCTAGTGTCAAGGAAGAATAGTTGCCAAGAGGTCAAGGAAGAACAGTTTTCTACTGGCAAGGAAGAATAGTTTCCTAGGGTCAAAGAAGAATAGTTTCCTAGGGTCAAGGAAGAAGTTTCCTAGGGTCAAGGAAGAATAGTTTCCTAGGAGTCAAAGAAGAACAGTTTCCTTGGGGTCAAGGACGAATAGTCTAATAGGGGTCAAGGAAGAATAGTTTCTTAGGGGTCAAAGAAGAAGAGTTTCCTAGCTTCAAGGAAGAATAGTTTCCCAAAGTCAAGGAAGAATAGTTTCCTAGGGTCAAGGAAGAACAGTTTCCTAAAGGTCAAGAAAGAATAGTTTCCTAGGGTCAAGGAAGAATAGTTTCCTAGGGTCAAGGAAGATTAGTTTCCGAGGGACAATGAAGAACAGTTTCCTAGAGGTCAAGGAAGAATAGTTTCCTAAGGGTCAAAGAAGAATAGTTTCCTAGAGGTCAAGAATGAAGAGTTTTCAAGGGGTCAAGGAAGAACAGTTTCCTAGGGGTCAAGGAAGAACAGTTTCCTAGGGTCAAGGAAGAATAGTTTCCTAGGGTCACGGAAGAATAGTTTCCCAGAGTCAAGGAAGAATAGTTTCCTAGGGTCAAAGAAGAATAGTATCCTAGAGGTCAAGAATGAATAGTTTCCAAGGGGTCAAAGAAGAACAGTTTCCTAGGGTCAAGGAAGAATAGTTTCCTACCTTCAAGGAAGAATAGTTTCCTAGAGGTCAAAGAAGAATAGTTTAAAGAGTCAAGGAAGAATAGTTTCCTAGGGGTCAAAGAAGAATAGTTTCCTAGAGGTCAAGAATGAATAGTTTCCAAGGGGTCAAGGAAGAACAGTTTCCTAGGGTCAAGGAAGAATACTTTCCAAGAGGTCAAGGAAGAATAGTTTCCTACGGTAAAGGAAGAATAGTTTCCTAGGGGTCAAGGAAGAATAGTTTCCTAAGGGTCAAGGAAGAACAGTTTCCTAAGGGTCAAGGAACAACAGTTTCCTAAGGTCAAGGAAGAACAGTTTCCTAGGGGTCAAAGAAGAACAGTTTCCTAGGGTCAATGAAGAATAGTTTCCTAGAGTCAAGGAAGAATAGTTTCCTAGGGGTCTAGGAAAAATAGTTTCCTAAGGGTCAAAGAAGAACAGTTACCTAGGGGTCAAGGAAGAACAGTTTCCTGGGGGTCAAGGAAGAATAGTTTAAAAGGAGTCAAGGAAGAATAGTTTCCCAGGGTCAAGGAAGAATAGTTTCCTATGGTCAAGGAGGAATAGTTTTCTAGGGTCAAGGAAGAATAGTTTTCTAAGATCAAGGAAGAATAGTTTTCTAAGGTCAAGGAACAACAGTTTCCTATTTTCTAGAAAGAATAGTTTCCTAGTGGCAAGGAAGAACAATTTCCTAGAGATCACGGATGAACAGTTTCCTAGGGGTCAAGGAAGAACAGTTTCCTAGCATCAAGGAAGAACAGATTCCAAGGGGTAAAGGAAGAACAGATTCTTAGGGGTCATGGAAGAATAGTTTCCTAGGGGTCAAGGAAGAATAGTTTCCTAGGGTGAAGGAAGAATAGTTCCCTAGGGGTCAAGGAAGAATAGTTTCCTAGGGACGTGGAAGAACAGTTTCCTAAAGTCAAGAAAGAACAGTTTCCTAGGGTCAATGAAGAATAGTTTCCCAGGGTCAAGAAAGAACAGTTTCCTAGGGTCAACGAAGAACAGTTTTCTAGGCTCAAGGAAGAATAGTTTCCTAAGGCTCAAGGAAGAATAGTTTCCTAGTGTCAAGGAAGAATAGTTGTCTAAGGTCAAGGAAGAATAGTTTCCTAGTGTCAAGGAAGAATAGTTTCCTAGTGTCAAGGAAGAACATTTTCCTATTGTCAAGAAAGAATAGTTTCCTAGTGTCAAGGAAGAATAGTTTCCTAGCGGTCAAGGAAGAATAGTTTCCTAGGGGTCAAGGAAGAACAGTTTCCTAGGGTCAAGGAAGAAGAGTTTCCTAGGGTCAAGGAAGAACAGTTTCCTAGGGGTCAAGGAAGAACAGTTTCCTTGGGGTCATTGAAGACCAGTTTTCTAGGGGTCAAGGATGAATAGTTTCCGAGGATCAAGGAAGAAGTTTCCTAGGGTCAAGGAAGAACAGTTTCCTAGGGTCAAGGAAAAAGTTTCCTAGGGTCAAGGAAGAACAGTTTCCTAGGGTCACGGAAGAATTTTAATAGGGTCAAGGAAGAATGGTTTCCAAGGGTCAAGGAAGAAGTTTCCTAGGGTCACGGAAGAATAGTTCCCTAGGGTCAAGGAAGAATAATTTCCTAGGGGTCAATGAACAATAGTTTCCTAGGGTCAAGGAGAATAGTTTCCTAGGGTTAAGGAAGAATTGTTTCCTAGGTATCAAGGAACAATTGTTTCCTAGAGTTAAGGAAGANACCTGCTGGGAACACCACCCAGTACCTGCTGGGAACACCACCCAGTACCTGCCGGGAACACCACCCAGTACCTGCTGGGACACCACCCAGTACCTGCTGGGAACACCACCCAGTACCTGCTGGGAAGACCACCCCGTACCTGCTGGGAACACCACCCAGTACCTGCTGGAAGACCCACCCAGTACCTGCTGGGAAACACCCCCCAGTACCTGCTGGGAACACCACCCAGTACCTGCTGGGAACACCACCCAGTACCTGCTTGGAACACCACCCAGTACCTGCTGGGAACACCACCATTACCTGCGGGAACATCACCCAGTACCTGCTGGGCAACCACCCAGTACCTGCTGGAACTTCACCCCAGTACCTGCTGGGAACAACACCACCCAGTACCTGCTGGGAACACCACCCAGTACCTGCCGGGAACACCACCCAGTACCTGCTGGGAACACCACCCAGTACCTGCCGGGAACACCACCCAGTACCTGCCGGGAACACCACCCAGTACCTGCTGGGAACACCACCCAGTACCTGCTGAGAACACCACCCAGTACCTGCCGGGAACACCACCCAGTACCTGCCGGGAACACCACCCAGTACCTGCTGGGAACACCACCCAGTACCTGCCAGGAACACCACCCAGTACCTGCCAGGAACACCACCCAGTACCTGCTGGGAACACCACCCAGTACCTGCTGGGAACACCACCCAGTACCTGCTGGGAACACCACTCAGTACCTGCTGGGAACACCACCCAGTACCTGCTGGGACACCACCCAGTACCTGCCAGGAACACCACCCAGTACCTGCCAGGAACTCCACCCAGTACCTGCTGGGAACACCACCCAGTACCTGCTGGGAACACCACCCAGTACCTGCTGGGAACACCACTCAGTACCTGTTGGGAACACCACCCAGTACCTGCTGGGAACACCACTCAGTACCTGCTGGGAACACCACCCAGTACCTGCCGGGAACACCACCCAGTACCTGCTGGGAACACCACCCAGTACCTGCTGGGAACACCACCCAGTACCTGCTGGGAACACCACTCAGTACCTGCTGGGAACACCACCCAGTACCTGCTGGGAACACCACCCAGTACCTGCTGGGAACACCACCCAGTACCTGCTGGGAACACCACCCAGTACCTGCTGGGAACACCACCCAGTACCTGCTGGGAACACCACCCAGTACCTGCTGGGAACACACCCAGTACCTACTGGGAACACCACCCAGTACCTGCTGGGAACACCACTCAGTACCTGCTGGGAACACCACCCAGTACCTGCTGGGAACACCACTCAGTACCTGCTGGGAACACCACCCAGTACCTGCTGGGAACACCACCCAGTACCTGCTGGGAACACCACCCAGTACCTGCTGGGAACACCACCCAGTACCTGCTGGGAACACCACCCAGTACCTGCTGGGAACACCACCCAGTACCTGCTGGGAACACCACCCAGTACCTGCTGGGAACACCACCCAGTACCTGCTGGGAACACCACTCAGTACCTGCTGGGAACACCACTCAGTACCTGCTGGGAACACCACTCAGTACCTGCTGGGAACACCACCCAGTACCTGCCGGGAACACCACCCAGTACCTGCTGGGAACACCACCCAGTACCTGCCGGGAACAACACCCAGTACCTGCTGGGAACACCACCCAGTACCTGCTGGGAACACCACCCAGTACCTGCCGGGAACACCACCCAGTACCTGCCGGGAACACCACCCAGTACCTGCTGGGAACACCACCCAGTACCTGCCGGGAACACCACCCAGTACCTGCTGGGAACACCACCCAGTACCTGCCGGGAACAACACCCAGTACCTGCTGGGAACACCACCCAGTACCTGCCGGGAACAACACCCAGTACCTGCCGGGAACAACACCCAGTACCTGCTGGGAACACCACCCAGTACCTGCCGGGAACACCACCCAGTACCTGCTGGGAACACCACCCAGTACCTGCTGGGAACACCACCCAGTACCTGCTGGGAACACCACCCAGTACCTGCCGGGAACACCCCAGTACCTGCTGGGAACACCACCCAGTACCTGCCGGAACACCACCCAGTAGTACCACATCGCCCGAAATGAAAACAGAGAAAGTGGCGATACTTATTATGAAGTAATGAATGCATTTTGAGAGGAGGAGAGATGAGGTAATGAGACCAGGACTCACTGAGGCTGGGTAATGTGAGGAACCTCACGAAGACTCGCATCTCAATGAGTAAAGAGGGCCGGAGGGGGAGCATCAACGTGTATTCAGACTACAAAGCTGTGGTGACACAGAGTGCCATCTGCCAGCAGGAGAGCGTGCCACATAGAATGCTCAAGTGCCAATCAGAGAGTCAGCTAAAGGTCTCATATACCATATTCAGTGAATCACTGGTTCATTACTCATCATTTGTTTCTATGGTATGAACGGTCATCTTCTCTCTCCAGGACGCTGCATTTCCTTCATTTGATTCTGTACTCATCAATGTGTGCCTGCAAGATCGAGCTTTAGCTCTTTGGCCTCGCCTTTCTAGCCACTGGTTGTATAAAGCAATGACTCCTGGCCTATTTCCCTGTCATATCTTCTTTTAAGATTATGAATGGCGTTTGTTTCCACAACCCCGTTCCTTTAGTTCATTCCATGTTCCCTACTATTCTTACACTAAATGAACACTTCCTTACACTTCTGAACACTTATATGACTCATTTGAGTCTCAAGCTTTCACCCATGCCCCTTTGTTCTATTCATATTCATTGTAAATATGTCCTCTATTTTTGCTCTGTGGATTCACATGAGTATTTTGTTTATCTCGATCATGTCTTTCCTCTCTTTCCATTTTTCTAGCGTCGTCAGGTTTAGTTCCTTCAGTCTTTCTTCATAACCCATCTTTGGCAAGTAATGCTGGTGGGAGGAGCCTTGTTGCAAACTTCTGAGCCTTTCCTAGTTTCCTTATGTGTTTCTCCAGGTGGGGGCGTCATGATGGGGGAGGTATTCTCTAAGATTGGTCTCACGTAGGCAGTGTACAGCTATCTAAATTATTCCTCGTTTAGATTCCTGAACAATGTTCTGATTTTTGTTAGCATAAAAGAGTATGCTGCTGACGTTATCCTATCCATGTGCGCTTCCGGAGATGGGTTTGGTGTTATATTCACTCCCAGGCCTTTTTCTCGAGTCATCACAGGTAGGTGGTTCCTCTTCATTCTGAATTGCCCCTCTGGTCTCCCTGTCTCCTTTTCCCATTTCCATCACTTAACACTTGTTCGTATTAAACTCCAGTAGCCATTTCTCCGACCATCTCTGCAACTTGTTCAAGTCCTCTAGAAGAATCCTACAATCCTCATCTGTCACAACTCGTCTCATTAATTTTACATCATATGCAAATATCGACATATAGACTCAATTCCTGCAGATATGTCATTTACGTAAATGAGAAGTATATTTGGTCTCCGCCCAGATCCTTGAGGCACTTCTTACTCTTCACAGCCCGACTTCTCGCCCCTTAATGTTAAGGAGTCAGAGAGTAACAATAAGTAGTTCCTTACCCATGTTACGGGTTTTCTGCTTACTCCCGCCTGCCTCTCAAGTTTGTATAGTAATCTCTTGTGAGGTACTGTGTCAAAGGCTTTTTGCCAGCCCAAAACACACAGTCTGCCCATACTTCTGTTTTCTGCCTTATTCTTGCTACTTTATGATACAACTCCTGTAGGTTCGCTAGGCATGTGGCTGGCTACCATTCCTTCCCCCCGTCCCATCCCAATTCCTTATCCTGGCCCTTCCCAGTGCTATATAGTCGTAATGGCTTGGCGCTTTCCCCCTGATAATTCCCTCCCTCTCTCGCTAGGCATGTTTTCTCTTCCCTAAAGCCATGGTGATATTTGCTTACATATCTTATTTTCTCGAAGTGTGTAACTAGTCTTAACCTGATTATTCTTTCAAGTACTTTCGTCCAGTGATGCTAGTTGTTTCTTAACTTCATCTGCTGTCACCTGAATCTTGGACAGTCTGTGATCTTGGGTCATCATCTCCTCTAACACTGGGAGCTGCTCAGGCTCTGCTGTGAACACTCCAGGCAAACTGGCGTTCAGTACCTCACAGATTTCCTTATCACTTTCTGTTCCTTCTTGTTTCACGGAGTCTTGTCACCTGGTAGCTCAATGCCATAGCCTTCTTATATGGCTTAGTAGTAGCGTTGGTTGGATCTTTGTTTTGGTAGCAATATCGTTCTCGTAATTTCTTTCCAATTCTTATATGTGTATATTCATTCTGTTGCATCTATTCCTGCTTTCCTCTGCCCTCTGATCTCTGTATTTCCTCAACTCTCTCCTACTTTTCGTTTTTGTTTCTTGGCATTGTCTATTAAGCCATGGGTTATTAAATTCTTTCCTACTTATTTCCCCTATTGCTGGTATAAAACGCTCCTCAGCCTCCTTGTATCTCCATTTGACTTGGTCTATCATTTTCTGTACTGTCATTGCTCTAAGTTCTTCCTTCCACTCTACATTCACCAAATTCTCTCTTTTCCTCATGTAAACCCATTTTCTATAGTCAGCTCTCCTTTCTCTGACTCCTGGGTCCGTGGTCATAGTTTGGAGTTTGGTCAAAGGTTAGGACACAATGACCACTGGCTCCTTGTGGTATTTCATGTTCTAAGTTATCCTTGTCTTCCTCATTTTGATAATTTTGTATGAAGATCAAGTCTAATGGAGTTGGTGAATCTCTTCTTTCTCTTGTCTCATCCTTCACATGCTGTGTCAAGAACTTCCTGTCTATAACTTTCACAAACTTTACTCCCCATGTTTCTTCCCCACGATGAGGGGGACTACTCGCTTCCAAATTAATCTCAACGTGATTTAGGTCCTGCATGGCCAGCAGTTTTCCTTTCATCCTGTGGGATGCTGTTGCTGCTCTCAGGAGTTCTTCTTGCAGGCCTTGTTGTTGCCATCATATTCATGTCTGGGTGTTCTGCTCTTTAGTGGGGGATTGTAGATTACATGGACCCCTATCCTCTTCCCATCTATTGGCAGAGTCCCAATGATGGAGCCCGTACGACCATTTATACTCCACTCTTCAGTTTCTCTTAACTTCCACTTCCGTTTTATGGAGAGTGTCACTTTCCTTTTCTGCTTCTGTGTCCTTTCTTTCCTTATCACTTGGTATCTCTCTGGAAAGATTGCATCCGAGATCATATAATTTATTTTAGTTTCCACTATTGCAATTATGTCAGGATCTGCTTCACTCTTTCTTTTAATTCCTCTGCTTTATTTGATACTCCATCAGCACTGGTGCACCAGCCTTCAAATTAAATTTGATCTTTTACATTTAAGCGTTAATTTTAAGCCACCAAGGTCCATCACAATCTATGTATTTGCTAGCTAGAGATTTGTCGACAGGGGACAACAACATGGTAGTACGTCCGAGCAGTGTCAGCCTTAAAATTGCAGACGGTTGGAGTGCTAGCCAATCACGAGGCACTAGGCCTCTGACGTCATTACCCATAGAGCCACACGGGTGCCTGCCCAAGTGGGGGCCAGCAGTGTATAGACAGACTAGAGTAAGGTAGGACCTCAGGTGAGCTATTCATATTGTGTTACCCACACAATAATGATATCAAGAAGGAATCCAAGTTTATTATTTACAATCAAAAGTAAGAGACTTCACCATATCTCCAACCAGCAAAAATACGAGAAGGAACACCTTACTTTCCTTACTCACCTCTCTCTCTTGCCTATTTATTACCCGTTCTCTACCTCCTCATCACAAGCGACTTGAGAATGGTCCAGGACGGACCGAAACGTCGTCGTCCCTTCAACTTCTAGTGTGTGGTCTGGTCATCAAGGAACAATAAACCTTGAGACTCTTCTTGGAAACTCAGTTACCAGAGTTGATATAGCTCATCTCCCTACCTGTCTCCCTCGGTGTGTGCTGCAGGTGGGAGATGGATGTTGTCCTGTCTCTAATATGTGGTTGTGAGGTGGGAAGCGCCTGGGAATAGGGAGGGGGTGAGAGGCTGAGGGGATCTGGGAGCCAGGGGGCTGAGGGGTAGATCGGGTCTGGGGCAATAAAAGAGGTTTAAAGGGCATAGTGGGTCTGAGAGGTAGGGCAGGTCTGAGAGACATAAGAGGAGCTGAGAGGTAGAGTGAGGCTGAGATTCAGATAGAGGTTGAGAAGTAGAGGGAGAGAGAGAGAGAGACGAAGCGGGAATTGAGGGGAGAATGGAGTATGGGGGATGTGAGGGGGGAGAGAGGCTGTAAGTCAGGGGGGTGTGCAAGGGCAAGGGTGGGTTTGGGGTTGAACAGGAGAGGGGGGGGGTAAGAGGCAGGTGGGGGCTGAGGATATGAGTTGGGAGTAGGGGTGAGAGAATGGGGTTTAAGGGCTGTGAATAAGTGAGGGGGCAGAGGGGTCGCGAGGTGAGGGGTTCCTATGGTAGGCGAGTTGCAAAGGAGGGGTGAGGGGCTCGCTGGGAGGGCGTTCGAGAGGGGTTGAGAGGGGCAATGGAGGGGGAGGGACTAAAGGGTGAGGTGGAATAGAAGGGATAGGGGACAGAGGGGGGGGAGAAGGGCAGGAGAAATGCTGGGAAAGAAGGGGAGAGATGGGAGGGCTGAGTTGGGGAGGTCGGGTCACAGGGGCGGGGCCAGGGGTGGGTCATGTCACAGAGGGCGGGGCCAAGGGTGGGTCAGGTCACAGGGGCGGGGCCAGGGGTGGGTCATGTCACAGAGGGCGGAGTCAGGGTGGGTCACGTCACAGAGGGTGGGGCCAGGGGTGGGTCAGGTCACAGAGGGCGGGGCCAAGGGTGGGTCAGGTCACAGAGGGCGGGGCCAGGGGTGGGTCAGGTCACAGGGGGCGAAGCCAAGGGTGGGTCAGGTCACAGAGGGCGGGGCCAGGGGTGGGTCAGGTCACAGAGGGCGGGGCCAAGGGTGGGCCAGGTCACAGGGGGCGGAGTCAGGGGTGGGTCAGGTCACAGAGGGAGCTGCATACTGCAGGATTGGTCTGACATTCGTGGTATACAAGGTTCTGAATGATACCATACTCAAGTATCTAAAGGCCGTTCTTATGATGGCCAACCTGGCATATGCCGCTGAGGTTATCCTCTTGATGTGGGCTTCGGGGGACAGGTCTGGCATGATATCAACCCCCAGGTCTCTCTCTCTCTCTCTCTCAACTACTCTGATACTGAAAGAGTTCTTTCTAACGTCCCTGTGGCTTATTTGGGTACTTAGTCTCCAACTGTGTCCCTTTGTTCGCGTACCACCCGTGTTTAAACAGCTTAAACTTATTTACCCTGTCAATTCTTCTGAGAATTTGTAAGTTGTGATCATGTCTCCCCTTACTCCTGTCTTCCAGTGTCGTGAGGTGCATTTTATGCAGCCTTTCCTCGTAACTCATGCCTCTTAGTTCTGGGACTAGCCTAGTGGCATACCTCTGAACTTTTTCCAGCTTTGTCTTGTGCTTGACAAGGTACGGGCTCCATGCTGGGGCCGCATACTCCAGGATTGGTCTTACATATGTGGTATACAAGGTTTTGAATGATTCCTTACACAGGTTCCTGAACGCTGTTCAGAAAATCTTTGTCACCTGATCATAGAATTTGCCATCTTCCATACATTTGTCACACACACACACACACACACACACACACACACACACACACACACACACACACACACACACACACACACACACACACACACACACACACACACACACACACACACACACACACACACACACACACACACACATAGAATTGTGTGTGGAAGGAGCTGAACCTCACATCCCTGGAAAACAGAAGAGTAAGGGGAGACATGATAACCACCTACAAAATTCTCAGGGGAATTGACAGGGCGGACAAAGAGAAACTCTTCACCACGGGTGGGACACGAACAAGGGGACACAGGTGGAAACTTAGTACCCAGATGAGCCACAGAGACGTTAGAAAGAATTTTTTCAGTGTCAGAGTAGTTAATAAGTGGAATGCATTAGGCAGTGATGTGGTGGAGGCTGACTCCATACACAGTTTCAAGTGTAGATATGATAGAGCCCAGTAGGCTCAGGAATCTGTACACCTGTTGATTGACAGTTGAGAGGCGGGACCAAAGAGCCAAAGCTCAACCCCCGCAAGCACAATTAGGTGAGTACAATTAGGTGAGTACACACACACACACACACACACACACACACACACACACACACACACACACACACACACACACACACGAATATAAGAAGACACACACAGCCATATAAGAAGGAAGATGTCGGTAAATGACCAAGTGACAAGACTGAGGAAAACAGAAGGGGCATATACAGAAAGCGACAAGGAAATCTGCGAGGTACTGAATGCAAATTTCCATGGAGTGTTCACAACCGAGCCTGAGCAGCTCCCATTGTTAGAAGCGATTACCCTAGATGAAAGCCTATCAGATATAGAGGTGACAGCAGAGGAGGTAATGAAACAGTTGACAACACTGGATGCAAATAAAGCTGTTGGACCAGACAAAGTATCACCGTGGATACTTAAAGAGGCAGCGCAGGCTCTCAGCGTGCCTCTGGCAATGATCTTTAATGAGTCACTTATGTCGGGAGAATTGCCTAGTTGCTGGAAGGAGGCAAATGTCGTACCGATTTTCAAGAAAGGTGATAGGGAGGAGGCACTTAACTACAGACCCGTATCATTGACAAGCATCCCCTGCAAAATACTTGAAAGAATAATTAGGCTAAGACTTGTTGAGCACCTGGAGAGCATTGGGTTTGTAAACAAGCACCAACATGGGTTCTGGACAGGGAAATCATGCCTAACAAACCTTTTAGAATTCTATGATAAAGTAACAAGGATAAGGCAGGACAGAGAAGGCTGGGCAGACTGCATATTTCTTGACTGCCAAAAGGCCTTTGATACAGTACCGCACATGAGACTGCTATACAAACTTGAGAGGCAGGCAGGAGTAAGCGGAAAGGCCCTAGAATGGGTGAAGAACTACCTAACAGGAAGGAGCCAGAGGGTAATGGTAAGGGGCGAGAAGTCGGACTGGCGAACAGTAACAAGTGGAGTACCTTAAGGATCGGTGCTGGGACCAATCCTCTTTCTAATTTACGTAAATGACATGTTTACAGGAGTGGAATCATACATGTCAATGTTTGCGGATGACGCAAAATTAATGAGAAGAGTTGTGACAGACGAGGATTGTAGGATCCTCCAAGAGGACTTAAACAGGTTGCAGAGATGGTCAGGGAAATGGCTACTGGAGTTTAACACCAGTAAATGTAAAGTTATGGAAATGGGATCAGGTGATAGGAGACCAAAGGGACAGTACACAATGAAGGGGAACAGCCTACCTGTAACGATTCGAGAAAGAGATCTGGGAGTGGATGTGACACCTAATCTAACTCCTGAGGCACATATAAATAGGATAACGGCAGCAGCGTACTCTACACTGGCGAAAATTAGAACTTCATTCAGAAACCTAAATGAGGAGGCTTTCAGGGCGCTTTACACTGCCTACGTGAGACCTGTCTTAGAGTATGCCGCGCCATCATGGAGCCCCCACCTGAAGAAACACATAAGGAAACTGGAGAAGGTTCAGAGGTTTGCGACGAGGCTTGTCCCAGAGTTACGAGGGATGGGATATGAAGAGCGTCTGAAGGAACTGAACCTTACGACACTAGAGAAAAGAAGGGAGAGAGGAGATATGATAGGGACATATAAAATGCTCAGGGGAATTGACAAAGTGGAAATAGATGAAATGTTCACACGTAATAATAACAGAACGAGGGGACATGGGTGGAAACTGGAAACTCAGATGAGTCACAGAGATGTTAGGAAATTTTCATTTATCGTGAGAGTAGTGGAAAAATGGAATGCACTTGGGGAACAAGTCGTGGAAGCAAATACTATTCATACTTTTAAGACTAGGTATGATAGGGAAATGGGACAGGAGTCATTGCTGTAAACAACCGATGGCTGGAAAGGCGGGATCCAAGAGTCAATGCTCGATTGTAATCTAGTTTTAAAATTATGAATAAAGTTTGCTTCCACAACCTGCCCTTTAAGTGCATTCCATTTTTCCACTACTTTCACGCTGAAAGAAAACTTCCTAACTTCCTAACATCTCTCTCTCTCTCTCTCAACTACTCTGACATTGAAAAAGTTCTTCCTAACATCTCTGATTCATCTGAGTTTTCAGCTTCCACCCATGCCCCCCTCGTTCTGTTAATATTACATGTGAACATTTCATCTATTTCCACTTTGTCAATTCCCCTGAGTATTTAATATGTTCCTATCATATCCCCCCTCTCCCTTCTTTTTTCTTGTGTCATAAGGTTCAGTTCTTTCAGGCGCTCTTTATATTTCATCCCTCGTAACTCTGGGACTGGCCTCGTTGCAAACGACTGAATCTTTTCAACTTTCCTTATGTGTTTCTTCAGGAGGGGACTCCATGATGGCATGGCATACTCTAAGACTGGTCTCACATAGGCAGTGTAAAGCACTCTAGATGCCTCCTCACTTAGGTTTCTGAATGATGTTCTAACTTTTGCCAGTGTAGAGTACGCTGCTGTCGTTATCCTATTTATATGTGCCTCAGGAGATAGATTAGGTGTTACGTCCACTCCCAGGTCTCTTTCTCGAATCGTCACAGGTAGGCAGTTCCCCTTAATTGTGTACTATCCCTTTGGTATTCTATCACCTGATCCCATTTCCATAACTTTACATTTACTCGTGTTGAACTCCAGTAGCCATTTCTCTGACCATCTCTGCAACCTGTTCGGGTCCTCTTGGAGGATCCTACAATCCTCATCTATCACAACCCCCTCCCCATCTGGCCCATTGGCGCCGTGAGGGGGCTTAGTAGACGGCTGCTGGAGTGTGATGCTCCGTGGGACAGTCCTCTGTCCTTTTGTGGCCTTGCAATCCTGCTGCTGTCTTCTCTAATTGTGCCGGATTGCTTTTCCTTTTCCTTATGTTTCGTTTTTCTCCCCCCTCTTCTCCTATCTGCTTGTCGTTTCCTGCCGACCTTTTGCTTGTTTCGGTTATTCCTTTGGACTTCTACTATTTTGACGCCCGGGTGCTTGAGGAGGCATACTCTTGCACCCGTAGAACTGTAGTACCCAACGTCTCGAGCGAGGGGAACCTTTTATTGTCAATCCCCCTTTCGTCGCTGAACCCGATCTTGACAGACTGACGGTTCTTAAGGTGGCGTTTGTGGGGCGTATACTCACGACGCACCCCTAGGGGGCCTCGGCATGATCGGCGATAGCTTCCTGTTGGGTGTCCTGCCTCTAATTGTGGCTCCATGGTGGGTATGGGGGCACATTCATGGATGAATTTATCACTCTTCGTCTGTATGTCGTTGAATGTTTCTGTTGTACCCTCTCGGGCTCGTGGGGTGGGCGACCAAGCCCCCGAGTCGGCCTGTATTGGAAGACTGGGCTCTGTAGCTTCCGCTGCGTTGGGCCCCGACCTTGCTCCTCCTTTGATTCTCCTGACTTCTTCCCCCAGCTCCCCTCCCTCCTCTGTGGTTGGGTCGAGCCTCAAGCCCCCAGTGGTGACCACTTTGTCCCCTGGTGCGGCTGTCACTGGTTGTGACTACTGCGCCTTTTGACCCCTCTCTCTCTGGGGGTTCTCAACGCCGTCCGCACCTCGGCCGCACTCGCTCGATTACTTCCCGTACTGATGCGTATCAGGCCTTGTTTAGTCCCTCTTCATGGGCCAAATACTTTGATCTCCTCCCTCTTGATTCTGCGCCTCCTGATGATTTCTACCTCCATCGGCATCTTGTTGATTCCGTGGATGCATCTGTTACCTTCAACCCCACTCGTCTCGGTGCACATGTTGTTGCTGCTCCTTCTCAGGATGCAGCTTCCCACTTGGCTGCCTTATCCTGCCTTGGCGAGATCCCTGTTCGGGTCTCAAAGAATGCTCGGTTGAATGCCAGTGTTGGCACAATTCTCCTCCCGCCCCATGTTGCAACCGGTGTTCGGAATCTGCAGGACTGCCACGATGACAATCGGCATATCCTTGATGCCCAAGGCCATTCTGCCCTCCAGGTAGACTCGTTTACTCGTCCCCCTCGTGGTCGTCGCCGTCAACCCCTTTGGGTTGTGAAGATCACCTTTGATGGTAGGACCCTTCCATCCTGTCATTCTTGCTGGTGCCAGGTGCTCTGTCCAGGAGTATATTCCTTCTCCTTGGCATGGTGCCCTCCGCTGCTCTGGGACTGTCTCTCTCTGTCCTTTGTGTGGGGGCGAAGGTCACTCTAAGTCGGAGTGCACTTCTCCCCAGGCTCGCTGCCTCAACTGCAGTGAGGCCCACCCTACCTTCTCCCGTGCCTGTATCCATTACAAGCTTGAGGCAGCTGTCCTCAACTTGAAGCACCGGGAGCGTTTATCTTTTTCTGAGGTGAGGCGCCAGGTTCGCCGGCTCCCGCCTTATGCTAACGTCTCTTATGCTCGCGTTTTGCGCTCTTCCTCTCCTCGTCCTTCCCACCTTCCTCAAACTCACAACCGTTTCCGGGCCTTGGACCCTCATACGCCTACTGCCCCCTCCTCTGTTCCTTTGCGTTCTGTCCCAAAGGGTCCCCCTCCTGGTCCTCTGCCTGGGGTTCCCCTTCTTTCTACCCAGTCTGTCATGTCTCCTGTGTCTTCTTCCTTGTCTCCCTCCGATCCTCCTTCCCATCCTTCACCTCCATCTATTGACTCGCCCCGCCGCCTGTCGGTGCAGTCTGATGTCTATTGCTCTCCTACCGGCCGTCATGTGTGCTCTCGTTCAGCTTCTCCTGTTGAGACGCTGGAATCCGTTGCCCGGTACGTGGTTGCTGGGACACCGGTCTCTTTAAGTCAAAAGCGTAAGCCTGGCTCCTCTCCTTCCTCCTCCTCAGCGGGTAAGAAGGCTTCGCTTTCTTCCTTGTCCCCTACTACTGGCTCTATTGCTCCATCCCCTCCCATTTCAGTTGTTGCACCCCCTGTTCCTGATATGGAGGTTTCTTTGGCCCCTGCTTCCCTCTCGGTTGCTGGTTCTAATGTTCTGTTACTCTTTGGCCTTTGTTTCTTCTTTGTTCTCTGTTACTGTCCTTTCTCTTCTCGTCGATGTCTATTCTTCAATGGAACGTTCGAGGTTATTACGCCAATTTCCTCGAACTCCAACTTCTGATTTTGGTTTTCGCCCTTTGTGTCTGTCTCCAGGAGCCGATGCTTGGTGCTCGTCCTGGTCGCTTTCGTGGCTATTCCTTTCTCTCCCCTCCCCCCGGCACCAGCTGGGGCTTCTAATTCTTTTGCTCTCTTGATTCGCTCTGATGTTCCCTTTGTCCCCTTACTTTTTCCTTCGCCTCTCCATTGTTCTGCTGCTCGTATCTTTGTGGGGAAATGGTACACAGTTTGTTCCATTTATCTCCCCCCGAGTGTCCTGCTTTCTCACCCTGATCTGAAACACCTACTGGACTCCTTTCCGGAGCCTGTGCTCCTGCTGGGTGATTTCAATTGTCGACATTCTCTTTGGAGTGATGTTCTGACGAATACCCAAGGTCGCCTTCTTGAGCCGTTTATCCTCTCTTCTGCCCTGTCTCTTCTGAATTCTGGTGAGCCCACTCATTTGGACTCTCGGACTCGCACCCTTTCCTGTCTTGATCTTTCTCTTTGATCTTCTTCTCTTTACTTAGATTTCATGTGGCAAGTTCTTGATGACCTCCATGGCAGTGACCATTTCCCCATCTTTGTTTCCTTTTTCTCTTTTCGCCCTTTCCTCTCCTTCCCTAGGTGGCAGTTTGCTAAAGCGGATTGGAACCTATTTACCCTCAGTGCTGCTCTCTCTGACCTCTCCCTTCTGCCTCTCCCTCGTGCACTCCTCCTTTTTCATGACACTGTCTTCGACGCTGCCCTTCGCTCTATTCCTCGCTATTCCTCTTGGGGTCCATGGACGTGCATTCCCTGGTGGAATGCAGACTGTGCTCGGGAAGCGTATCCGCAAGATAGCAGGTAAGTTCGTTCCCGATGTTTCACTGGTCCTTCACGTTCGTGGTACTCTTGTGGCGGACCCGTTGCAGGTTGCTACCAAACTGGGTTCCCACTTTTCTTCTGTTAGCTCTGGTCTTCATCTTCCCCAATCTTTCCTTCTTCGTAAACCTGTCCTTGAGTCTCGTCCTTTAGATTTCTGCACTCGTCTTCGACTTTCCTATAACGATCCCGTCTCTCTCTCTGAAATTTGTTCTGCCCTGGCCCTCTGCAGTTCTACGGCGGCGGGCTCCAATGGTATTCATTATGAGATGCTTCGCCATCTCCCTGCGTGCACGTCTCAGTATTTACTGAGTCTGTATAATCGGATCTGGGAGTCGTCGTCAGTCCCTGAGGACTGGCTCGATGCCGTTGTCCTCCCTGTTCGCAAACCAGGGTCTCTGGGAACTTCCCCTAAGGACTTTCGCCTTATTGCCCTCACACGTTGTGTCTGCAAACTCTTTGAACGTATGGTTAACGTTCGTCTGATGTGGTTCCTGGAACACCATCACCTCCTCTCCCCTTCTCAATTTGGTTTATGCAAGTGCCGCAGCACGACACATGTCCTGGTGAACTTGGATGTCTATATTCGTACTGCTTTTGCTGCGAGGACCTCCGTTGTTGCCGTCCTTTTTGACCTGGAAAAGGCTTATGACACCACTTGGCGATATCATATTCTATCTCAACTTCATTCTTTTGGCCTTTGTGGTCATCTCCCTCTCTTTCTCCGCAGCTTCCTCTCTCGTCATCGTTCTTTTCGGATGCGCCTTGGTACCGCTCTCTCTGCCTCTTTTCAGCAATACGAAGGTGTGCCTCAGGGTAGTGTTCTGAGCACTACACTTTTTCTGGTTGCCCTCAATGGTCTTCTTTCCTCTCTTCCTTCAGGTGTCTTCTCCGTTTTCTATGTCGATGATCTTACCCTTTGCTGTCAGGGTGATGATTTGCCTCTCCTTCAGCGCCGGCTTCAACTTGCGATTCATGCTGTGTCGTCTTGAGCCACCGATCATGGCTTCAAGTTCTCTACTTCTAAGACTTGTGCCATGTCTTTCACTCGGAAACGGGTTGTTCTTCGTCCCTTTTTGTCACTTTATGGCCATCCCCTTGAGTACAAAGATTCCGCAAAGCGTTTGAGGTTGTTAGAAATTTCCAACACTAATAATCTACTATTGTATTATAATAAATTATCATCATTACACTAATTACAGTAGTTATTAATACCACTAACGGTAGTGTTAATATAATTTAATCTGAGCCTATTGCTGATAATATGACTCCCGATCATCTAAAACCGAGAGTTATTAATTGAAATTGTTTAGTAACAGTTTTATCTGTTACGATCGAATGCTATGGAGAGTATAAATATCATCTCCATTTCTCGTTAGAGATCATTTATCGAGAATATGATAATTATTATATCCCTATAATTGCAACTCAGTTCCTATTAATGCATTTCATCCATAATTGCGCGGAAAAGAATAATTCTTGATTAATAATTTCTGTGGTGAATGCGGAGCGGGTTGAGGGAGGAGGCAGACGCCATTACACACGAGGCAGCCCTGGCGTGGAGAGTGGCGAGACGCATAGTGGTGACTGGGAAGTTCTTATCGACAAGAATTACGTTGATACCTAGTTAACAAGTAACAATTACTTATCCACGTGTTCTCTAGTGCCCAGCCAGTTAATAACGCGTCAACAATTGAAGCCACGACCCGTAATTGCGCGTGCACAGCAGTGAACGCTTGGGACCGGCTGACGTGATCTCAGCAGACTTCAGTATTTAATACGCTCATGTTAAGTATATATTTCTGGTCTGATGCATCGCTCGAGATTGTATATTTATGAGTAGTCTGTCGTTAGGACGTGTAACCAACGTTAGTAAAATTCTTTATTTTTCTCAGTTTCATGAATACTTGAAATAATTCGTAGCCTAATCAAATGCTACTTTAATTCTCTTGATTGCAGCGTGTATACGAGGTCCAGCAAGTTGTTTCTCATCAGTCGTGTTATTCACCTCGAGTTATTTCTTTGTGGAGATCCTGTGATCATGAGGACGAATGACGAAATGATGTTACAGAAATCGTCTTAAAGCTAAGACATTTTTCGTACAAATTTATTTAACATGATTATTGATTCTTAGATAATTCATATAGGATCTTTACAGTATATAATTATTGCTAGAATTTATGATTTGGTAATTAATGTGTTTTTGCTCTGACTGTTGCTCAGTAATTCATAATCCTAAATATTCATAATTTGAGTTATCATATCTTTGAATCTATTGTAGTTTAGATTTATCATGTTATTAACTCAACAATGAACTAGTGACGAACCACACTGGTTCCTAGATATATATGAACTTCTAGAAATAACCCCCCAATGTTGATATTTGAGGCTTTGGCTTTAATTAATAATACAGTCTATTATTTATTTTCAAGTGATTATTCATTGAATTAGTTTCCATAGACACTGGTTCTCTAGTGTCATTCTAATGATCACTATTATTCGTTTTCCCTCTTTTCTCAAAAGTGGGTGGTCCTTCGATTTATTTAAATACAATAATCAATTAATTTAGTATATGAGTTCAAGCCCCAGATACCCAACTGGGGTTATTCCTTGACACTCGTTTGTCTTGGTCTCCCCATATCTCTTACCTCCATGTTGAGTGCTCTAAGGCCCTTACCCTCCTTCGAGTATTGTCCCATACTTCTTGGGGAGCGGATAGGCGCACTCTCCTTGCTTTGCATTCCTCTCTCGTACTGTCTAAGCGCGATTATGGGTGCCCTGCTTACTCGTCTGCTTCTCCTTCTACACTTCGCCGTCTTGATGCTTTGCACCATACTGGGTTGCGCCTCAGTTCTGGTGCCTTTCGTTCGACTCCCGTCCTTAGCTTGTATGTTGACACTGGCTTCCTGTCTCTCCAGGACCGCTGTGATCGCTACTGTCTTCGCTATCTTGCGCGGTCCTTACAACATCCTTCCTCTCGCCTCTGTCGTGCTTAAACTTTTACCCCTCCTGCGGTTCCTGTCCCTCTCCACCACCTCCCTCTTTCTGTCCGGTTATCTCGCTTACAGGATTCTCTTTCCGTTCGTGTTTCTAATGTTTCTCCTCGTGTTGTTCCTTCTTTGCCTACTGTGGAGAGTCCCCCTTCCGCAGTTTTGTACATCCTTGACCCGCATCACTAAGGCTTTTCCTTGAGCACTTTTCTTCTCACTCCAGCTCGGTTTCTGTCTTCACTGATGGGTCTAAGTCTGCGGACGGTGTTGGCTACTCTGTTGTTTTTCCTGATCGCACTTATATGTGTCGCTTACCTCCGGAGACTAGCATCTTCACAGCGGAGCTTTATGCTATTCACTATGCTCTTCGTCTCCTGTTTTCACGTTGTCAGTCTTCCTTTGTAGTTGTTGCTGACTCTCGTAGTGCCCTCATGGCTCTCGGGTCCTTTAATCCGGTTCATCCAGTAGTTGTCGAGATCCAGCATTGGCTGTTATTTGTTCACAGTAAATTGAAGTCGGTTGAGTTTTGTTGGGTTCCCAGCCATATTGGTGTGTCTTTAAATGAGCGTGCAGATGCTGCCACCAAGGAAGCTGTCCACTCTTGTCCCATCTCTCGTAAAGGTATTCCATATTCCGACTTTTACCCGGTTATCCATTCCTCCATCCTTACCTGTTGGCAGGCTTCTTGGTCGTCTGTTACTGGTAACAAACTACGTACTCTTAAATGTTGTGTTTCCTCGTGGCCATCCTCCTACCACCGTAACCGGCGATGGGAAACAGCTCTGGCGAGGTATTGACCATACTCGCTTAACCCATGGTCACTTGATGGAGCGCAGCCCCACTCCTTATTGTCCTAATTGCATTGTCCCTCTTACGGTCGTGCATGTCCTTCTTGAATGTCCTGACTTCCGGGACGAGCATGTGTCTTGCTTTCCGACCGCCCCTCGCGGTCGCCTGTCCCTCACTAGAAGTCCTGGTGACTCGGATAGTTTTGATATCGTTCGCCTTATGCGTTTTTGTTCTCGTATTGGCATCCTTGGTGATATTTAGTGCCCTCTGATTGTTCCTCACATTTGATGGTGCTACATAGCCTTCCCGTTTTGGTGCCTTCTTTTGATAATTACTTACTTACTCATCTGTCATAACTCTTCTCATTAATTTTGCGTCATCCACGAGCATTGACATGCAGGATTCTACTCCTGTATACATGTCATTTACGTATATTAGAAATAGAATTAGTCCCAGCATCGATCCTTGAGGTACTCCACCCGTTAGTGTTCGCCAGTCCAACTTCTCGCCCCTTACCATTATTCTTTGGCTCTTTCCTGTTAGGTAGTTCCTTATCCATGCTAGGGGCCTTTCCGCTTACTCCTGCCTGCCTCTCAAGTTTGAATAGTAGTCTCATGTGTGGTACTGTATCAAAGGCCTTTTGGCAGTCTAGAAATATGCAGTCTGCCCAACCTTCTTTGTCCTCCCTTATCTTTGTTATTTTATCATAGAATTCCAAAAGGTTTGTTAGGCATGATTTCCCTGTCCAGAACCCATGTTGATGTTTGTTTACAAACCCAATGCTCTCCAGGTGTACAACAAGTCTTAGCCTAATTATTCTTTTAAGTATTTTGCAGGGGATGCTTGTCAGTGATACAGGTCTGTAGTTAATCTTTAAACATTTGAGTGCTAAGAGCAACTCTCGTGCAGGCCTGCGTTCAGTTCCCGACGTTCAAGCTTTTTGGCTATAGTAAATTTCTCTAAATGAGGCTATATCTTGCCCTGACCAACTGTTTGGCTCAATTGTAACCCATCCAGCTGCAGTCCGCTGGATACAGGGGCAGTGGGCCTGATAAAATAAAATAAAAACATATCAATTGTTAGACTAGCTCTTTACACATGGCAGTTGTATAATTTAGAAACTGCTACTAATGCGATGATGTGCGAGTACCTCTGGGAGTTTGTAACATCTGCTGATTTTGACCAAATGTAAAAACTCTGTCAGCATAAACTATTCACATAATTTGCGCCATTATGTAATGTTATGTGAAAAAAATAGTAGAATTCAGAGATAACACCTTCAATGGACCCCCAAGAAATATGCAAGTACTTCATTCATAATAATGCACTGCCATGAATCTATCATCATACTATCATGCAAGAGGAGCAGCCACAAATCTATCAATCTTCCAATAAAATCAGCAGACTTCTAGATGTTACTACTGGCTCAGCGTTGTCTCGGTTACAAGTATCTCTGGGAATTCTCATTATTTGATGCTGTTGACCTGACCAAATGTAAACTGTGTCAACAAAATTATTCGCACACCCTCCGTCACTATGTAATGGAGTGCGAAAAGATACGCAAATTCAGAGACAATTAGAATTCAGAGGCCACTAACACGGACATTGGAAAGTTATGTGTGATGAGACAACGGACATCTATGATAAAACACAAATGGTAAATATTCTGAGGTATGAGCTGCAAGGGAAACCTGTCGAGAGGTTCTGGGGATTTTTAAACTTACTCAGTCAGACAGCAGAAACATTATCAATTGTATTATTGAAAGCGCTCCAGATTTTATTGATTTATTTGTTTATTTATATATTTATACACAAGAAGGTACATTGGGTTTGTGAGAATACATAGCATAGTATTTACAATCTTGTAAAGCCACTAGTACGCGCAGCGTTTCGAGGAGGTCCTTAATCTAACAGATAATTTTAAGTAGGTAAATCCTAGCAGAATTAATAAAATGATAACAAATACATTGAAAGAAAAAAAAATGAGATGAGAGAGGTTAGTAAGTATATTAAAGCACATTGGTATATTAAAGCTCTGATTGATTACATTGACAGCTTGATTGGCAATTTAAACAAGATTAATAGACACTATACAGCAGATTGACAGCACATATAAGAAGACAGCAATGATCACAATGGTAAAGATGTTCGGATTGGGTACATAAAGATTGGGTTGCAAATGATACAGTGCAATTTTAAAGCAACAAGGCAAAAAACTATGAAGTTGAAATTAGGTACTTTTTAGTTTTGTTTTTGAATGATGCAAAAGTTGGACAGCTTTTCATTTCATTAGGGAGTGAGTTCCATAGACTAGGTCCCTATATTTGCATAGAGTGTTTACACAGATTAAGTTTGACTCTTGGTATATCAAAGAGATATTTATTTCTGGTGTGGTGATAATGGGTTGTATTACATCTGTCCAGGAAGAGTTTCAGAGCAGGATTTGCATTTAAGAACAGGGTTTTGTAAATGTAGTTGACACAAGAGAATTTGTCTAGTGAGATTATGTTTTGCATGTTTAGGGAGTTAAACAAGGGGGCTGAGTGGTGTCTGAAAGCAGAGTTTGTTATTATTCTGATAGCAGATTTTTGCTGGGTGATGATGGACTTGAGGTGGTTTGCAGTGGTTGAACTCCATGCACAGATACCATAATTAAGATAGGGATAGATTAGTGTATAGTATAGAGAGATGAGAGCAGAGTTAGGTACATAATATCTGATTTTGGAGAGTATACCAACTGTTATAAAGACATTAATTGGTGATTTTCTACATATGCTCACTGCTCAAACTTACTCTGGTCGAGCTGGTCTTAGTGGTGTTATCAAAAGTGTACAAACGATAGTAAAGAAGTGTGTACCAATGCTCACTTTATCCACTGTTATGCACACCAACTGAATTTGATTTTTGAGAAGACAACATCAAAGAATACTATGTTCGAGTATTTCCAACAGCTAGTGAAATCTCCTCAAAGAATGACAACACTGGGGAATGTTGCTGGCCATCGAATTTCAAGGCCCTCTGCAACATGTTGGAACTTGAGGAGCAGAACAGTCAGTGCTGTACAGGAAATGAAAGATGCATTAATTGAATGTTGCAGCATTCTGGAAGCAACTGACTCAAGAGAGACTACCGAGAGACAGCCAGCAGCTGGTGTTAAGAGAATGGTGAGTGATCCTGAATTTGAGCTTTGGTTGGATTTTTTCCAAAACAGTATCATGTTGACGTCGCATTTTCTATGTTTCAGTCTAGAAATACTGATGCAGCTGAAGTTAATGCCTAAATAAAAATGTTCACTGTTAATTTTGAGAAATTATGAGACGAATGTGGTGCTTTTGCGCCACCACCTGAGCATGAGTAGAAAATTGAACAAAGATCAGTTGCTGCAAAGGTGATTTATGACGTGATGTTGATGCAGAGTTGCACGAGGTTCAGCTTCACTAATCATTTGCAAGCTAGCAAGTTACTTTCAAGGAAAACATTCCAGTGTATAGCAAAGACTTCCCCCCTTGTAACACACTGGTACAAGCAGTTGCAGCCTATCCCATGCTTGAAAAACACAAATTGCAAATTGAGCCTACTGTACTGATCACGAGATAATTTGCGCAAATCAGAAAATCTCATTGACCTGTTGAAGATGATGAACGACAATCATCTGCAGTCAACATTTTCAGAAACTGTGAAGCTACTGAAAATTGTAATAATAACTTCAATGACAACGACACAACAAGAAGGGTGTTTTTGAAATTTGAAGAGAATAAAAACTTTCTGGCGCAGTACCATTATGAACGAGACACTGTCTGCTCTAACAGTGTAATGATAACACACATGTAGGAGTCTAATGAACGAGTAGAAGACCATTTAGCTTCATTAAAGAGCAGAAGCAATGATTTTCTTCTCAAGCAACATTAAGATCACCAGCTCAGCCATCCACACCTCCACCTACTCCTCCACTGACGACCCTGCTGTAGAGAACCATCAGTGTATGTGGCTTGGGTGCTGTAGAGAACCATCAGTGTATGTGGCTTGGGTGCTGTAGAGAACCATCAGTGTATGTGGCTTGGGTGCTGTAGGGAACGATCAGTGTATGTGGCTTGGGTGCTGTAGGGAACCATCAGTGTATGTGGCTTGGGTGCTGTAGGGAACCATCAGTGTATGTGGCTTGGGTGCTGTAGGGAACCATCAGTGTATGTGGCTTGGGTGCTGTAGAGAACCATCAGTGTATGTGGCTTGGGTGCTGTAGGGAACGATCAGTGTATGTGGCTTGGGTGCTGTAGAGAACCATCAGTGTATGTGGCTTGGGTGCTGTAGAGAACCTCAGTGTATGTGGCTTGGGTGCTGTAGAGAACCATCATGTATGTGGCTTGGGTGCTGTAGAGAACATCAGTGTATGTGGCTTGGGTGCTGTAGAGAACCATCAGTATATGTGGCTTGGGTGCTGTAGAGAACCAGCAGAGAACCTTAGGGGTCAAGAATAACGCCTACCTACGATCAAAAAACAAAAGTGCCCTTGATTCAAAGAAGAAGAAGGAAGACAGTTTCCTAGGGTCAAGGAAGAAGTTTCCTAGAGTCAAGGAAGAACAGTTTCCTAGGGTCAAGGAAGAAGTTTCCTAGGGTCAAGGAGAACAGTTTCCTTGGTCAAGGAAGAACAGTTCCTAGGGTCAGGAAAGTTTCCTAGGGTCAAGGAAGAACAGTTTCCTAGGGTCAAGGAAGACGTTTCCTAAGGTCAAGGAAGAATAGTTTCGTAGGGTCAAGGAAGAAGTTTCCTAGGGTCAAGGAAGAATAGTTTCCTAGGGTCAAGGAAGAATAGTTTCCTAGGGTCAAGGAAGAACAGTTTCCAAGGGTCAAGAAGACAGTTTCCTAGAGGTCAAGGAAGAATGTTTCCTAGGGTCAAGGAAGAACAGTTTCCTACTGTCAAGGAAGAATAGTTTTCCTAGGGTCAAGGAAGAACAGTTTCCTACTGTCAAGGAAGAATAGTTTTTCCTAGGTCAAGGAAGAATAGTTTCCCAGAGTCAAGAAGAATAGCTTCCTAGGGTCAAGGAAGAACAGTTTCCTAGGGGTCAGAAGAACAAGGAAGAAGTTTCCTAGGGTCAAGGAAGAATAGTTTCCTAGGGTCAAGGAAGACTTTAAGGTCAGGTAGTTCTGGGTCAAGGATCTAGGGTCAAGGAAAGAACAGTTTCCAAGGGTCAAGAAGAAAGTTTTCCTAGAGGTCAAGGAAGAACAGTTTCCAAGGGGTCAAGGAAGAACAGTTTCCTAGAGGTCAAGGAAGAATTGTTTCCTAGGGTCAAGGAAGAACAGTTTAACTAGGGTGTTAAGGAAGAATAGTTTCCTAGGGGTCAAGGAAGAACAGTTTACATGGTCAAGGAAGAATAGTTTCCTAGGGTCAAGGAAGAATAGTTTCCCAGAGTCAAAGAAGAATAGCTTCCTAGGGTCAAGAAGAACAGTTTCCCGCGGATAGTTTGGGTCAAGAAGAACTGTTTCCTAGTGTCAAGGAAGAACATTTTCCTAGTGTCAAGGAAGAAGAGTTTCCTGTGTCAAAGAAGAATATTTTCCTAGGGGTCAAGGAAGAATAGTTTCCTAGTCAGAGAATAGTTCCTACGAAGAAGAGTTTAGGGACAAAGAATTTCCTATGGGGAGTTCTATTCAAGGAAGAATCCTAGGGTTAGAATTCCTAGGGGAGAGAGTAGTCATGGCAAGGAAGAGTCTGCAAATAGTTACGAGCAGAAAGTAGTTTCCTAGTCAGAAGAATATTCAGTCAGGAAGAATAGTTTCCTAGGTAAGGCAAGATTTCCTAGTCAAGAGAAAGTTCCAGGACAAGAATAGTTTCCTAGGTAGAGAATGTTTCAAGGCAAGAACAAGTTTCCTAGGGCAAGAAACAGTTTCAGGGACAGAAAATAGTTTCACTATGGTCAAGGAAGAATAGTTTCTTAGGGTCAAGGAAAAATAGTTTACCAGAGTCAGGAAAGAATAGTTTCCTAGGGTCAAGGAAGAATAGTTTCCTAGGTAGGTATCCTAGCAAGGAAGTCCAGGACGATATTTCGGCAAGGGAGTTTCCTACGTCAGTAAGTCCCTGGGTCAAGGAAGAAACAGTTTCCTAGGGGACAAGGAAGAATAGTTTCCTACGGTCAAGGAAGAATAGTTTCCTACTGTCAAGGAAGAATAGTTTCCTTGGGGTCAAGGGAAGGAACAGTTTCCTAGGGGTCAAGGAATAGTTTCCTACTGTCAAGGAAGAGAAAGTTTCCTAGGGTCAAGGAAAAATAGTTTCCTAGGGGTCAAGGAAGAAAGTCTGGTAGATTCCTAGGGTCAAGGGAAGAATACGTTTCCTAGTGTCAAGGAAGAATACTTTCCTAGGGGTCAAGGAAGAATAGTTTCCAAGAGTCAAGTGAAGAAGTTTCCTAGGGTCAAGGAAGAATAGTTGCCTAGAGTCAAGGAAGAATAGTTTCCTAGGGGGTCAAGGAAGAATAGTTTCCTATGGTCAAGGAAGAACAGTTTCCTAGGGTCAAGGAAATGTAGAGTCAGAATATTTCCTAGGAGGATGCCAGGGATAGATGTGTATGGTCAGGAAAAAGTTTCCTAGTCAAGAAGATATCTTAGAGGTAAGAAGATAGTTTCCAGAGGTCAAGGAAGAATAGTTTCCTATGGTCAAGGAAGAACAGTTTCCTAGGTCAAGGAAGTCCTTTGGTCAAGGAAGAACAGTTTCCTCAAGAGAAGTTCAAGGCAAGAAAATGTTTCCTAGAGTCCAAGGAAGAATAGTTTCCTAGGGGACAAGAAAGAACAGTTCCCAGGGTTTAAGGAAGAATAGTTTCCAAGAGGTCAAGGAAGAATAGTTTCCGAGAGTCAAGGAAGAATAGTTTCCTAGGGTCAAGGAAGAACAGTTTCCAAGGGGTCAAGGAAGAATAGTTTCTTATGGTTCAAGGAAGAAGTTTCCTAGGGGTCAAGGAAGAACAGTTTCTAGAGGTCAAGGAAGAATAGTTTCTTATGGTTCAAGGAAGAAGTTTCCTAGGGGTCAAGGAAGAATAG
>WNGS01164437.1:2126625-2139496 GCA_020271785.1 Procambarus virginalis
GATTTTATGCCAACTTCCACGACACTAAAATTTCTGATAACACAGTTTTCACTGTTTTGTGTCTGCCTCCAGGAGCTGATGCTTGACACTCGTCCTGGATACGTCCGTGGTTATTCCTTTCTCTCCCTCTTCCCTCCAGCTTTTGCTGGGACCCATAACTCTACGTGTTCTCTTGATTCGTACTGATATTCCCTTTGTCCCCCCCTACTTTTTCAGTCGCACATTCAGTATTCTGTGGCCCGTATCTTTGTAAGTAAATGGAATTCAGTCTGTTCCATTTATCTTCCCCCAAATTTCCCCACAGGGTGATTAAACTGCTCCTTTCTAGCCCCTGCTATTTTACTCAAAGGAATTAACTGGTCGCACTTAAATCTCATTACCTCGGCGACCCTGCACAGACATCGCTAATGGTCAGTGACGTCAGCCAGTCTTCATCTTCCCTGTATAAGTCCGTTTTCTGTTATAATGTATTTATTCCCATTTTTAGTATTAATGTCAAGGGCAATAACAGGTCCCCTCCACTCTGGGATGTTTTCCATTACCTCGGCAATTTGCACAGGTGCATTCATCTTCCCACATTAGACCCGTTTATTTCATGATAGCTTATTCAGCCCCATCTTCCCACCTTAAGCCCGTTTTCCTTAATGATGTATTTCAATGCTGTTTCCCATTTTCAAATATCATTTTCTAGCTATGATTGCATATTGAACATAAGAAATGAAATTTCAGATGGCCTTTTGCAGGATCTCCTATTTACTTCCAATGTATGTTAACCAAAAACATCAACTGCTACTATTAAATGAACTGCAGTAGGTCTATTCCCTATTAAATTAATATCCTCCCTTTCATCTTCATTTATATGCTTCAATTATGTCACTCCAATAATATTCAGAAGGATCTGTTTGTCCCCCTTACTTATCTGGAAGCTTTATATTTATAGTGTCTAGCCAAGGATAGTTTATCGAGCATAGGATTTGATGAAATCTAGTATCTCCCATTCGTATGAAACAAGGGGAGAAACCCAAAGCACAAACTATCTCACTTGCACCAGCGTTCACCCCTGTTACTGAACCTATATTTACTCAGATCTTTTTCCTTAATCTAAACTCAACCAATTTATACCCATTGTTTTGTGTCTGTCTCATGTTGATACTTTAATACCCTATTAATATCCCCTTTGTTATGTCCCTTCATCCCCTTGCACATTTCTATCTTGTCATCCCCCCTTACTCTTAGCCTTTCTAGAGAATGTAATTTAAGCTTTGTCAATCTTTCTTCAAGGATCGTTTATCGAGCATAGGAGTAAAATGAAATCCACTATCCCCCATTCATATGAAACCACCTGTGATAGGAAAAAACATGATTATTTTTAAAAATAGCGCCATCTGTTGGACGAAAGAGCAACACACACTGTAATCTCCGAAAATTCTTCACCGAATGCTTTGAAATTTTGACATGACGTTCCATTCGAATAGGCGCATCTTTTTATATATACTTGTTATATAGATGCCACCCATGTGACAGGTAAAAACATGCATTTTTGAAAAACAGCGCCATCTGTTGCACATAATAGAAATGTGCACACTATACTAAATATGTCACAAATTCCATTTCAATGTTTCCGATTGCATTGATCAATTTTATTTTCATAGATTTCGATTTATTTTATTTTTTATTGAATTATTTTGTGTGACATTGTGTTGAAATTGAGCTGTGTTTTTTACCATACCGTTCATTTCGTAAGTATAAGTATAGATGTCACACCTGTGACAGGGTAAAACTATGTTTTTCTTGAAAAACAGCGCCATCATTTGAAGGTAAAAGCAACTCACATGCTATACTAAATATGTTACAATTCCATTTCAATGTTTCTGATTGCATTGATAAATTGAATTTTCATAGATTTTGATTTAGTTTTCATTTCGATTTGGTGTGAATTTTGTGTGAATTGCATTGGAATTGAGCTGTGTTGTTTACCATACTGTTCATTTCGTGTGTAGTTTATTTTTTTACTTTTTCATATTTTCATTTCAATTTTTAACTATTTTCCTTATATTTCAGTGACGGGAACATCAGATCACTTGATGTTCCCAATTTTCTGATGGGCACATCAGACCATTTAGGAAGGCATCGGAAGAGGGAGTAGGGAATGGTAGGGATGACGAGGGAATGGAAGTGAGAGATAGTGGGGAGGATGAGGGAACAAGGGAGAGGGGGTAATGGTGGAAAAGGACCAGAGGACAGGGGAGTTTGGGATGGTGGGGACGAGGGAATGGGGGAATGGAGAATGGTGGGGAGGACAAAGGGACAGGGGAATGGGGCATGGTAGGAAGGAAGAGGGGATGGTGGAGTGTGCAATGGTGGGGAGGACGAGGGGACAGTGGAGTGGAGAATTTTGGGAGGCCAAGGAGATGGGTAAGGGGGAATGGTGGGAGGACTGGGGGCAACCCGTCCTCGCAAATTCGTATAGTCCAATATTGACTTATTAAATACGTGCATAGTGACATACTAAACATAATAGTTTACCTTGAAAAGCTTCATAGAAAACACCGACCTTACCTAACCTTGTTAGTGTGTTAAGATAAGCATCTTATAGCTTCGTAATTACAATTGTTACTTAACCTATTATAGGTATAGGTTAAGTAATAATTGTAATTACGAAGCAATAAGATGCTTATCTTAACATACTAACAAGGTTAGGTAAGGTCGGTGTTTCTATGAAGCTTTTTAAGGTAAACTATTATGTTTAGTATTTCACCTATGCACGTATTAATAAGTCAATATTGACTATACGAATTTGCGAGGACGGGTTGCTGGGGGGACAGGGAAGTTGCTGTGGCTCGTTGCTGAGCCACAGCAACGTGGCTGACATACTGATTAACTAATGTATGAATGTATGTATGTATGTATGTATGTATGTATGTATGTATGTATGTATGTATGTATGTATGTATGTATGTATTTATGTATGTATGTANGCATTACCTGTCATGCTGTGGCTGGAAGGCTTCTGTGCTGGCTAGGGTTCGAGTCTCCTGGTGGGAAAGTGTTCTATAGTTGAATAACTACTCTCGCATGTTTAGGCGAGTTGGGCATATTATATATATATATATATATATTATATATATATATAATATATATTATATGAATATGAAAACTCACACCCCAGAAGTGACTCGAACCCATACTCCCAGGAGCAACGCAACTGGTATGTACAAGACGCCTTAAACCACTTGACCATCACGACCGGACAAAATGAGGTGATAGCCGAAGCTATTTGAACCACCTCACCGCCGGCACTCGGATGGTTATCTTGGGCACGTGTTCCTCACGTGGTGCCCCAAAGAATGAGGTGATTTGGTAAAATGCTATGCCCAAGATAACCATCCGAGTGCCGGCGGTGAGGTGGTTCAAATAGCTTCGGCTATCACCTCATTTTGTCCGGTCGTGATGCAAGTGGTTTAAGGCTTCTTGTACATACCAGTTTCGTTGCTCCGGGAGTATGGGTTCGAGTCACTTCTGGGGTGTGAGTTTTCATCGCATATATCCTGGGGACCATTCAGGCTTGTTCGCATTTGTGTTCCTCACGTGTTCCCAAAGAATGAAGTGTTTGGTAAAATGCTATGCCCAAGATAACCATCCTCGTGCCGGCGGTGAGGTGTTCAAATAGCTTCGGCTATCACCTCATTTTGTCCGGTCGTGATGGTCAAGTGGTTTAAGGCATCTTGTACATACCAGTTGCGTTGCTCCTGGGAGTATGGGTTCGAGTCACTTCTGGGGTGTGAGTTTTCATTCGCATATTCCTGGGGACCATCAGCTTGTTCGCATATATATATATATATATATATATATATATATATTATATATATATATTATATATATATATATATATATATATATATATATATATATATATTAATATGGAAGGGAGAACCACCTCCGGCTGGAAACCTTAGCCTCGGAGGAAATCACACATAACGCATTAGAGGGAATGTTTAGGTCCCCTTCAATACAGTTCTGTGTACTTTTCTCCTACCACCTGTTATGATTCCATAATACTTGATTCTAACATTTATCATGATAAACATGTATGTTTATCATGATAAATGTATATTCTTATAAACAAATTTATTCGTATAAATAAATTATTTTTTACTCAATTATTTGAAGATTAAACATTGTTTGTTTTCCAGTATATATGTTTAAGTTAAATGTAGCATGCTGTAGCGTGCCTGTATGAAATATTTTAGTTATTGCTATTGCATGTTAATTCATGTGGGGAAAGACAGTGGCGTCTCATGGGGGACTCTCTGCTCTACAGAGGGTCAACACCAGCAATCAACAGCCAATTAACACATAACTATATTCTACCCACTTCAAGACCCCGAACCAACAGAGAAGCAACAATAGAAATATAGAAGCAGCAAATATGCAATATACCCATTGTTTCGTGTTCTGTCTTTTGTCACCTCACCCAAAAACATTTGTGTCATATCACCTCTCCCAAAAACGAATATAAACATGAAATGATGTATGTAAAAACCTGTCTTTGAAAATGTGAGAAGTCCTTGCGAAACGCTTTTAGACGTCAGACCATAAATAAAAAGGTTAAAATGAACTTTGGAGAGTTAATTTTTCAATTACCCCCGACAGTGAAGAAAAACGAAAGAAATATTGACAAGATTCGTGTTAGAATAATTAATCTTACCCTTTCGGTCATATTCAACAACATATGTTTACAAGAAAGACTGCTACCAAAATATACTAATATTAAAACACACGACTCAGTAGCAAAAAACCAAGCCTTCACGACAAAATATCGCCAAGATCTGATTCGAAATCAGATACACAAGGCACAAAATGAGATCAACGATAGCAAAGCTCAATTACTTCATGCTACAGAACAATGGAGAAACACCAACATCGACGAAGACCTCCGTACACAAGAAAGGTTACAATATTGATTACATGCAGGGTACAAGGCTGCTTGTCACAAGTTGAATAGCTCCTCAAGCTCCTCAGATGGCGGGCAGGAACCATGGATGCAGTGAGCATTTCCTCTCTGGATTGCCACACTAAGGCGCTGAAAAAGAAAACTGGCAGCCCTAGGGTCTGTAGTTGTTTCGATTAGCTTAGGCCCCAACTCCTTCAAAAAGCTAGCAGCACTTTTACCCCAGGCACCAAGTGTCTCTGAGGCAATGGGGACAAAATTGTAGTGGTGCTCAAGGTCTCTGTATTTACGTGACTTGGCCGCTTCCCGGTGATTGGCAGCTCCTCCTGCTTGAGTAGCACTGAAGTCAACATAGGTATTGGCTAGAGTTGAAACGCAAGTGTAGTCCCACACCAACTGTCTACCATTCTTCCAAGGGTTCACCGTGATTCCGTCTGGGCGACCAACAGGCTCATCAGAGTTGCGGGACATTAGGTAACGGGGCTCTCTCTCTGCTGGACAACCGGCTGTGGTAAGGCTTCTCTTAATAATGTCATTGACCTCGCCGTGTCTTGCATGCCATCCTCCTGTCCTTTGGCAGAGAAGGCCATGCCGTCCGTAACTGTCGGCCTCTGCCTCGCCGCAAATACACCTGTATTCGGTGTGGATTGGGGCAGCGAGACGGAGAGCCACGGCAATTCGGAGGGCCTGCGGTGTGAGACGGGTGCCGGTTGCTGACATTGGGGTTGCTAATAGAAAATCGCCTGCATGGGGAGCTGCTACAGCTCTAAGTCGGGCAGTGTCATGTGGTGTTGTCGCAGCTTCTAGCAAAGTCGCAACTTCTTGGTCGGCAATGGGGTGATCCCAGCTGGATTGCTTATGGGCTTCAGAAGGCGGTGGTTGGGATGCTGGTCCTGCGAGAGAGACCCATTTGGTTGTGCAGTCTGTGAAGCTGGGATCATGTACCCCTGCCTGTTGAACTAGGTACTCAGGTAGGATTTCCTTCACCAAGTTGTCAGACCCCACTGAAGATATATATATATATTATATATATATATATATATATATATATATATATGACCGCATATTCTGTATTTACTATCTTCTGATTTAGGGCTTCTATCCCTCTAACTATTTTCTTAGCATCAGGGCTTAGCTGAAATAGGAGTTCTCCTATTTCAGCTAAGCCCTGATGCTAAGAAAATAGTTAGAGGGATAGAAGCCCTAAATCAGAAGATAGTAAATACAGAATATGCGGTCATATTCAATGAGACATGTGTAAAAGAAAACCTGCTGCCAGTATACACCAATATATATATATATATATATATATATATATATATATATATATATATATATATATAATATATATATATATATTATATATATGTGTGTGGGTGTGTGTGGGTGTGTGTGTGTGTGTGTGTGTGTATCACGAAAATAAACACGTGATTAAAAATGTGACAATGTCAGACCACGGAGGAAAAATGAAACAGGAATTTCCTTAAGAACTTTCGTATATTAATACATCTTCAGAAGGAGTGTACACTCCTTCTGAAGATGTATTAATACGAAAGTACTTAAGGAAATTCCTGTTTCATTTTTCCTCCGTGGTCTGACATTGTCATATATAATAATATATATATATATATATATATATATATATATATATATATATATAATATATATATATATATATATATATATATATATATATATATATATTGTTCGAATATGATCGAAAGGGTAAGATTATGATTCTAACACGAACCTTCTCAATATTTGTTCTAACACTAAATCTCCCACACTAGTGAAGGAGGAAGATGCAGCTGCAGCAGAGCACCAACAGCAGGAGTTAGTGAAGGAGGAAGGCAAGAAGTGAGGGGACTAACCTCGATGGTGTATCTGCCAGGGAGAAGGACTCGCCAGTACTCTCCGTACTTGGTGGTCTGGAAGCCAACGTCACGTCCACGAATCTTGATGGAGGCGCCTTCCACCGGACGGTCATGTTCGTCCTTGACGAAGCCCCTCACGCCCCTGTGCACCTCTGCCAGGTACCTCACTAGCGCCTGCGTCAGGAAGAAACACCTTTGTGAATCACGGCTAGTTATAAACAATAAATTAATATTCATAAATGGAAATTAATAGTTTACTTCAATATAACCTATGCGCGAGAAACTCATTAGGAACCATGGCGAGGATTCGAACTTGCACATTGGGTACTCCCAAGCACACGCCTTACACCACTTCACCAAGATATGGTAAAAAACAGAGCAACCTGGGATTCACCTGAATCCCCTAGGTGTCCTGAGTCTTCCAGTGAAGCCCAGTGAGGAGGTTTCATGCACTTCCTCCACACACTCTGGCTGTGGTCCAAGTGTTCCACCACCACACACTCTGGCTGTGGTCCAGGTGTTCCACCTCCACACACTCTGGCTGTGGTCCAAGAGTTCCACCACCACACACTCTGGCTGTGGTCCAAGAGTTCCACCACCACACACTCTGGCTGTGGTCCAAGAGTTCCACCACCACACACTCTGGCTGTGCTCCAAGAGTTCCACCACCACACACTCTGGCTGTGGTCCAAGAGTTCCACCACCACACACTCTGGCTGTGGTCCAAGAGTTCCACCACCACACACTCTGGCTGTGGTCCAGGAGTTCCACCACCACACACTCTGGCTGTGGTCCAAGAGTTCCACCACCACACACTCTGGCTGTGGTCCAAGAGTTCCACCACCACACACTCTGGCTGTGGTCCAAGAGTTCCACCACCACACACTCTGGCTGTGGTCCAGAGTTCCACCACCACACACTCTGGCTGTGGTCCAAGAGTTCCACCACCACACACTCTGGCTGTGGTCCAAGAGTTCCACCACCACACACTCTGGCTGTGGTCCAAGAGTTCCACCACCACACACTCTGGCTGTGGTCCAAGAGTTCCACCACCACACACTCTGGCTGTGGTCCAGGAGTTCCACCACCACACACTCTGGCTGTGGTCCAAGAGTTCCACCACCACACACTCTGGCTGTGGTCCAGGAGTTCCACCACCACACACTCTGGCTGTGGTCCAAGAGTTCCACCACCACACACTCTGGCTGTGGTCCAAGAGTTCCACCACCACACACTCTGGCTGTGGTCCAAGAGTTCCACCTCCACACACTCTGGCTGTGGTCCAAGAGTTCCACCACCACACACTCTGGCTGTGGTCCAGGAGTTCCACCACCACACACTCTGGCTGTGGTCCAAGAGTTCCACCACCACACACTCTGGCTGTGGTCCAAGAGTTCCACCACCACACACTCTGGCTGTGGTCCAAGAGTTCCACCACCACACACTCTGGCCGTGGTCCAGGAGTTCCACCACCACACACTCTGGCTGTGGTCCAAGAGTTCCACCTTCAACACTTCTCTTCAGACGCACAAACAAATCACATTAACGTAATGTAATAATGAGAAAATCAATAGAAGCCAAATGGAGGATTCGAAACTGCACAGTGCAGTGTGCAAGTTCGAATCCCTCTCATAGCTCCTACTGACTTTCTTATTGATCCATCACGTTAATGTGATTTCTTAGTGCATAACCTCTATATGTTTCTCATGAGTACAATTAGTATTGTATTATTTGTATAATGGTATACTCCCTTACGTCAACCGAAGCTTCAACTGCAGAGCGTTATTATGAAGACAGCGACTTAGAAAAGTTTCACGTGTAATATATAACGCGTTTTACTGATATACAGTAAATAAAACAATAAAAGATGGTGGCGACATACCCAGGAGTGTGTGAGTAACTTGAATTCTCTCAGAAGTAGCCGTCTCAAAGAGAAGCCAAGCACTGGAAGATCAAACTCAGCCATTTCACTGCCTTTGACTCCATAGGAAGAAATATATGACATTCGTTCTTCAAAGTCACTCACTCCAGAAGAAGAAAGAAAGAAGGAAATGGGTGAAAGAAGAGGCCAATCACTGCAGATTCTGGACTCCCTAATACCTGGAAGGGAAATATGTATTCGAGATGAAGAAGGTGAACTCACCTTCTTATTGTCCTGCCAGAACTTGGGGAGCTGGTCCGCTGTGGGGTACTTGCAGCAGGAGAGCTCGATGGTGATGTCCATGCAGCCGTGCCACACGTAGTTGTAGTCCTGCATCCCGCCTGCAGGAATCACCAGAGTTAGTACAAGCAGCTCCGCATCTCAGCTCGAGGGGAACACGGTGCAGAGATGCAAGGAACTATCAAGAGAGAGCGCCAAGCCAGTACGACTATATAGCACTTGGAAGGTATCAGGATAAGGATTAGGGTTGGGACGGGGAAAGGAATGGTGTCCAACTACTTGGACGGTCGGGGATTGAACGCCGACCTGCATGAAGCGAGGCCATCGCTCTTTGGGTAGAAAGAGAAGGAGGGTGGAAGTTGAAGACCCTGAGGTGGGAGGCATTCATATCTTGAGGGTTATCTTGAGATGATTTCGGGGCATAGCGTCCCCGCGGCCCGGTCCTCGACCAGGCCTCTTTTTTGTTACACATCCCAGGAAGCAGCCCGTAGCAGCTGCTAACTCTCAGGTACCCATTTACTGCTAGGTGAACAGGTGCATCAGGGTGAAACAAACTGCCCATTTGTTTCCGCCTCCACCGGGGATCGAACCCAGAATCTCAGGACTACGAATCCGAAGCGCTGTCTACTCAGTTGTCAGGCCTGGGAGGCAGAGGACCCAAACAATACCGGCGGACAACACATGTAGCAGGACCATACCACCACCACGTGCAGTAGAGGAGTGAAGAAGCAGCAGTCAAGCAGGCAGACGCAGCAGTAAGTGGGAATCAAACAATGACAACGTTCCAGTGCGGGACCAACGAGCCAGAGCTCAACCCCCGCATGCACAATTAGGTGAGTACAAACTCTTCCTTCATCTTAAGTTCTTGCTCCACAAGAATGACAGGTACTCTGACAGCTGGGTGGACAGCGCTTCGGATTCGTAGTCCTAAGGTCCCGGATTCGATCCCCGGTGGAGGCAGAGACAAATGGGCTAAATGTTTCTTTTACTCTGATGCTCCTGTTACCTAGCCGTAAATAGGTACCTGGGAGTTTGACAGCTGGTTCGGGCTGCTTCCTGGGGGTGTATAACAAAAAGGAGGCCTGGTCGAGGACCGGGCCGCGGGGACGCTAAGCCCCGAAATCATCTCAAGATAACCTCAAGATATACTACATAGACAGTCGTACTAGTGAGGGGGTACAAGGCGATACATGGCCCCCACAAGAAAAACGAGTACTACAGTCCATGGCAGGCGACATCCCACACCACAAAGGTAAGCACTCTAGCCAAAGCTCTTTATTTAGCCTTATAAGGAGAAAAACAACAGTCAGAGACCACGTGATAAGGCTAAAGATGCAAGGGGAAGTCTAAAGTCTTACGGAAAATGACAAGGAGATGTGTGAGGAACTGAACAAAAGATACCAGGAGGTCTTTACAATGCAACCAATGTGGAGACCAGAGTTCAGTGACGAAAGGCCAGAGGAAACACTGGATGACATAGTAGTCACAGTGGAATAGGTTAATAAACACCTGAAAGAACTAGATGTAACAAAATCAGTTTAGACAGACTTAATATCACCATAGCTACTGAAGGAGGCTGCATAGGTACTACGTCACCCACTAACTGAGATTGTTAATAAAACACTCGAAACAGGAATGCTTCCAGAATTATGGAAAAAAGGCAAATGTATTCCCAATCTTTAAGAAAGGGGACAGACAGGAGGCACTAAACTACAGACCAATGTCACTGACAAGTATTCCTTGTAAAGTGCTAGTGACTAATCAAGTTGAAAATACTAGTGAGCATTTAGAGAAGATGAGCTTTGTCGCAGAACAACAGCAAGGATCTGGAAAGGAAAAGTCATGCAGGACAAACTTGATCGAGTCCTACGACAAGGTTATTGGAATACGACAGGAAAAGAAGGCTGGGTAGATTGCATTTTCCTAGACTGTCAAAAGGCATTTGATACTGTTTCTCAGGAAAGGCTGGTGTACAAGATGGAGAAGCAAGCTGGGATAATTGGGAAAACACTGAACTGGGCGAGGGAATAGCTAAAGGACAGAATACAAAGAGTCACAATTACCAGTGATGGGGGTACCACACACATAGACGTACCAGTGAGCGGGGTACCACACACACAGGCGTACCAGTGAGGGGGGTACCACACACACAGACGTACCAGTGAGGGGGGTACCACACACACAGACGTACCAGTGAGCGGGGTACAACACACACAGACGTACCAGTGAGGGGGGGGGGTACCACACACACAGACGTACCAGTGAGGGGGGGGGTACCACACACACAGACGTACCAGTGAGGGGGGGGGTACCACACACACAGACGTACCAGTGAGGGGGGGGGTACCACACACACAGACGTACCAGTGAGGGGGGGTACCACACACACACACACAGACGTACAAGTGAGGGGGGTACCACACACACAGACGTACCAGTGAGGGGGGGTACCACACACACAGACGTACCAGTGAGGGGGGGGTACCACACACACAGATGTACCAGTGAGGGGGGTACCACACACACAGATGTACCAGTGAGGGGGGTACCACACACACAGACGTACCAGTGAGAGGGGTACCACACACACAGACGTACCAGTGAGGGGGGGGGGTACCACACACACAGACGTACCAGTGAGGGGGGTACCACACACACAGACGTACCAGTGAGGGGGGTACCACACACACAGACGTACCAGTGAGGGGGGTACCACACACACAGACGTACCAGTGAGGGGGGTACCACACACACAGACGTACCAGTGAGGGGGGTACAGACGTACCAGTGAGGGGGGTACCACACACACAGAAGTACCAGTGAGGGGGGGTACCACACACACAGGTGTACCAGTGAGGGGGGTACCACACACACAGACGTACCAGTGAGGGGGTACCACACACACAGACGTACCAGTGAGGGGTGTACCACACACACAGACGTACCAGTAAGGGGGGTACCACACACACAGACGTACCAGTGAGGGGGTACCAGGACACAACCCCACAATAAAGGAAGGTACCACACACACACAGACGTACCAGTGAGGGGGTACCAGGCGGCGCCGTTGGTGGTACCGTTGGAGAAGGAGTGGGCGCCGGGCTTGCAGGGGAGGCCCAGGTGCATGGTGGCGTGGTTGAAGGAGTACACTCCAGCAATGTGCCTGAAGACGTCTTCGTCAGGCGTCAGGGACGGTGTCGACGTGAACTGCTGGAAGACTGAAGGAGCAGGGGTAGAGTAGTTAACATCTGGTGGTGATGGTGAAGGTGTGGTGATGGTGATGGTGGTGGTGATGGTGTGTGGTGGTGGTGATGGTGATGGTGTGATGGTGATGGTGGTGGTGATGGTGATGGTGATGGTGTGTGGTGGTGTGGTGTGATGGTGCTGTGGTGGTGATGGTGAAGGTGTTGTGATGGTGCTGTGGTGGTGATGGTGTGGTGGTGGTGATGGTGTGGTGATGGTGCTGTGTGGTGATGGTGATGGTGTGGTGGTGGTGATGGTGATGGTGTGGTGGTGGTGATGGTGCTGTGGTGATGGTGGTGTGGTGGTGATGGTGTGTGGTGGTGATGGTGTGGTGGTGGTGATGGTGCTGTGGTGGTGATGGTGTGGTGGTGGTGATGGTGTGGTGGTGGTGATGGTGTGGTGGTGGTGATGGTGCTGTGGTGGTGATGGTGAAGGTGTGGTGGTGATGGTGCTGTGATGGTGATGGTGAAGGTGTGGTGATGGTGCTGTGATGGTGTGGTGGTGATGGTGTGGTGGTGATGGTGTGGTGGTGGTGATGGTGCTGTGTGGTGATGGTGATGGTGTGGTGGATGGTGTGGTGGTGGTGATGGTGCTGTGGTGTGATGGTGAAGGTGTGGTGATGGTGCTGTGATGGTGATGGTG
>WNGS01164437.1:2140496-2164305 GCA_020271785.1 Procambarus virginalis
TCGACCACAAAGATGTATTCATCCATGTTACATACTACTCATTCAGAATAGGAATTTTCTCAAATACCTAAATTAATATTGTTATTTATAAGCACACTGTGCATATTAGGCATTGGTTGGTTAGGTTAAGTGTTTAGGTTCTGTTGGAGATTATTTGAATTTGTAGTATGTGGGTGAAGCATTTGCAGCGTTGTAATGACCATACCACACACTAGAAAGTGAAGAGACGACGACGTTTCGGTCCGTCCTGGACCATTCTCAAGTCGATTGTGAGAATGGAATTCTCACAAACGACTTGTGAGAATGGTCCAGGACGGACCGAAACATCATCGTCTCTTCAGTTTCTAGTATGTGGTTGGTCATTATATTTCAGCCACGTTATCCTCGTTCGAATGAGCGTTGTGGTTCAAACAAAAGTCGTCAGAGAAGCACTTGTTCCAGAATTGTTCAAATGTCATCAGTTTTGCAGCCTATCTTCATAAACAAAGGCCAAAGTTCATTCCATGCTCCCTCCAATCCCCCTGTTTATGATTAAAAAAACGTTTTCACATGACTC
This sequence comes from Procambarus virginalis, assembly GCA_020271785.1. Lineage (NCBI taxonomy): Eukaryota > Metazoa > Arthropoda > Malacostraca > Decapoda > Cambaridae > Procambarus > Procambarus virginalis. The sequence continues at coordinate 2,141,053 of WNGS01164437.1, forward strand.
ACAACTGATGACGTTTGAACACTTCCGGAACAAGTGCTTCGCTGGTGACTTTTGTTCAAAACACACATGCTGTAAATGCTTCACCCACGTACTACAAATACAAATAATCTCCAACAGAACCTAAACACCTAACTTCACTAACCTATACCGAAATATGCATAGTATACTAATATATAATAATTTAATTTATATTTTATAAAATTCCTATTTTGAATGAATAATATGTTAAAATTGATGAATGAGTCTTTGGGGTCGACCACTGAATGGATTGGACTTAATCTGAGTACAGGTTGAGTTGTGAGTTGTGTGTAAACCGTTTTCATTCAAAAACAGAAGGTTTGGCAGGTGCATGGAATGAATTTTGGCCTTTGTTTATGAGGACGGGCTGCGGTGGTGGTGGTGATCCATGTTCAGGATATTTAGCATGCACTAATGAATATTTCGAGGGCTTTAGAGACTGCCATGACCTGCTGGTGACCACCAAATACTGTATTCTAACGTATTGTAGTGAAAATCCCTGTCAATGAGATTATTTTATTTACTGGATACCATTGAGTTAGAGATAAGTTCATTGTAACCTGCAGGTGATGTCACTAATAAAGGGCAAATTAAGATTTGTTTTAAATGCTTACTTAATTCTTGTTGTTCCATAGAATGTCAAATTCTATGTTACAGTCAAAGTTACAGTCTCCGTGGTGTAGTGGTAAGACACTCGCCTGGCGTTCCGCGAGCGCAATGTCATGGGTTCGTATCCTGGCCGGGAGGATTTACTGGGCACAATTCCTTAACTGTAGCCTCTGTTTAACGCAACAGTAAAATGTGTACTTGGATGAAAAAGCGATTCTTCGCGGCAGGGGATCGTATTCCAGGGACCTAATAAGGGGAAATAATAATATTATATATTCTTCGACCCCTTTTATATGTGCTCACCATTATGCAACCATAGGCGTAGTGTATTAAATTCATCGATTTCAGAGAATAATGTGCCCATTTCAATGTTCTTTCCATACTATATATGATATAATGTATGTCCTGCTTTTTCTTCAGCATGTTGAATATTTTGCTGGTCATATTTGCTTATTTTTGCGTATTACACATAAATACCTCGACTCAGGCGCATATATTACTGCATGCGTGTTGTGTTTTATATACTACTTGTGAAATACTGCTGTTAATCGTATATTCCAGAAATATTTTAAATTATTTTAATGAAAATCTGCACACTTATCTGTCACTTACAAATATCCAAATACCAGTAATTTTATTTTATTATTATTTAGCACTGCAAACGAACATCTGTTTTTTGACTTAGAATGTTCAATTAAACATTTAAAACTTTCCTGAATTTATCAGCTTTGAAATTGATTATAAAAGTGTTTCACTGAGTATACAGTGGATGGGCGTGGCAAGGTTTCTGTTAATTAATAACCTGCCATAACAACTACTGTAGGTACGGCAGCTTAGTTGTCAACATTTAATGCAGCATCCGTTTAAATTACTCAGTTAGTAGTAAGTACGTAAGTAAAGTAAGTTAAATAAGTGAGTTAAATCTTTCTCCTCACATTTTCTTAAAATCACAAGTCACCTTCAGCAAATCATTCTCCTAATTTTCCAAATATTAAATGCACTGTTTGATGAAATGCTGTTTTCCTTGTACGCCAAGTACTATACATCTTTCACCCAGCACTACACCCAGCACTACACCCAGCACTACACCCAACACTACACCCAGCACTACACCCAGCACTACACCCAGCACTACACCCAGCACTACACCCAGCACACTACACCCAGCACTACACCCAGCACTACACCCAACACTACACCCAACACTACACCCAGCACTACACCCAGCACTACACCCAACACTACACCCAGCACTACACCCAGCACTACACCCAACACTACACCCAACACTACACCCAGCACTACACCCAGCACTACACCCAACACTACACCCAACACTACACCCAGCACTACACCCAGCACTACACCCAACACACACACAGCACTACACCCAGCACTACACCCAGCACTACACCCAGCACTACACCCAGCACTACACCCAGCACTACACCCAGCACTACACCCAGCACTACACCCAACACTACACCCAGCACTACACCCAGCACTACACCCTGCACTACACCCAGCACTACACCCAACACTACAGCCAGCACTACACCCAACACTACACCCAACACTACACCCAGCACTACACCCTGCACTACACCCAACACTACACCCAACACTACACCCAACACTACACCCAGCACTACACCCAACACTACACCCAACACTACACCCAACACTACACCCTGCACTACACCCAACACTACACCCAACACTACACCCAACACTACACCCAACACTACACCCTGCACTACACCCAACACTACACCCAGCACTACACCCAGCACTACACCCAGCACTACACCCAGCACTACACCCTGCACTACACCCAGCACTACACCCAGCACTACACCCAGCACTACACCCAGCACTACACCCAGCACTACACACTAATTCACACATTTATAGTGTGAAGTGATCTGTGGACGAATTTGAGTTAACTGTTCTATCTTCAATAACTAGATTTACATCTTCCAGTTGACCTTGAGTGGCACGTACTGAAGTTATACCTTTCAGTTGTCAGGCTGTACTTAATTCTAAGTTTATATAATTCCGTATTTGTTCATACAATTTCAGTTTTATATATTTATTTTTGTTGCAATATAAATTATGTTGTCATAATATGGTAGCTACACATACCATAATATAGCATTTTTGCTGACCTGACTTCATTAGTTGCTGCTAATGTACCCCTGAATTGTGGTTATTGGTCACAATACTGCTAGCTCAAAATTACTAAATTCAGTTTGTTTTAGTGAAGGCATTTGAGCTTAATTTTTTTTTAATTTTTGCACAATCATTAAACAATTCCCGTGCATGAATTTCCTCGAAATTTTTTTTTTCAAATATGAATGAGAGTGCAAGTTATTGAAGAATTTTTCCTGCAATTTTCAGGCATGAGTATTTGTTTTATTTGTTATTTTTTTGCTTATGCCACAAAGTTTGTGCAGTGCTTTTCAATTAATATATGTATGTGTATATATATATAATATATATATATATATATATATATATAATATATATTATATATATATATATATATATATATATATATATATATATATATATATATATATATACCTCATAGCTTTTCTAAATGGTAGATGTAAAGCTTTTAAATTCATAGTATATGTACCAGTTTGTTAAACCCTGATCTATAAGATAGGACAACTTTATTTAGTTAACTATAATTCTTGTATAGTCTCAAGCAAGTGTAACTTCCATTTTGAAACATTATCTTAATACTTTTACATGTTTTAAGTACAGTAGCTTCAACTTAATTTCTAGGTAATACAACAAGATATAAGTTGTTTGTAACTCATCTTGTATATATGTATTTTACCTGAATAAACATTTGATTTTATTTTTATTTGATTTGAGGTTATTTCTTCATTACTGTCAGCAGGACCGGCGCGAGCAGCAGCAGCGACGGCCAGCGTATGTTGGGGGCCCAACCAGCAGCAAGGATCAGCACCCCAGGGCGGGATATCCGGCTTTCTCTCCTCCATTTCCAGTCAATTGTCCAATGTTTTCAACATTTTTGGTTGAGGTAATCTCCTCTGCAGACGATTTCTATGCGAAGTGAAGACTCTGGAGTATTCTGAGCTGCTCTGACCAGTGTTGAGTTAGGAAGGTGGCTGGCGTGCTTTCAGCATGAACAAAATGTAATATTCAATTCTTGAGCGACAAGGCGAATACATCATCAAATTTATCACTTGTTGTGAAGCACACACTCAGGTCTCGTGTAAATGGATGCACAAAGAACCAAATATATTATTGTAGTGCGATAGTGAGAGGATGTAGCTGCCGAATAGTGCAAAACTGAAATGCTGTTTGTAGTCTTTGTTTATATTATTATAGGAAAATGTGGCATTAGGCTAAGGTGGTCCGATCTGATGTGTTCAGCTCCATACATTCTGGAGCTCATGAAGTAGATCCATGCGTGGTTATTGTGTTATGTTAACAATAGCTTGTAGTTATTGTTAAGGTATGTTTACTATAAAATATGTGTGAGCTGTTGATTAAACCATCTTTTTCTATCGAGGTAGTTATAAACCAGAAGTACATGTGGACTGCCTGTAGCCAGGACAAAACGCTCACATATAATTCATTAACATATAATTATTATGTTATAATATTATAACATCTAATATTATATATATCACGAATCATAAAATAATTTATGTAAGTGTACAGGAGAACTTCCCCTCTCAGGTTACCTCCTTACATTGACTTGCCTGCGTTTGACTTATAAACTGGCAATTCCATTATTATGATATTTGATATAATAAAAGAAGAATATTATTAGTGTTAAATTTTGACTGAATGAGTGTTATTTGTTAGGACTGAGCGCTACATTCGTTGTGTAGGCAGGACCAAAAACGTTTATGTCATAATAACAATAATTATTCTGGGTTTTATTTGTTAGTTAAACATTTTTTATTGATAAAATATTATGAGGAATTGCAAAAATGCCTACATACAAACTAAAAACTACAAGGATGATAAAATTAGGTAATTTTGCCGAGTTGGCAGACATTATTATTATTAAATAAATCCAACAGAAGCCTAGATGAGGGGGTTCGAACCTATGCGCTGGGTGTTCCAGGCGTGCTCTAGTCGACTGCACCATGCTGGGAACACCCAGCACATAGATTCGAACCCTCATCAAAGCTCCTGTTGGATATGTTAATTGATATATCATGTCAATGTGATTTATCTATGTATTAGTGGTATTATTATTATTATTATTATATTTTATATATTATTATATTATATATTAAGGTGTCAGCTACTTTTGTGCACACAACTGACCACAGCCCACGTCTGCCTTCCATAACTGCTCTTATATAGATGTAGAGTGATGGTCACGGCCTCAGAAACACAGCTTCCTGATGCACTGGTGTTCTGATCCCAGACTGACAGTGTGGTTCCTCTAAAACAGTAATTCCTCTATAAAAGACTATGCTATGATACTATAAATATTTGATTTAAAATAAACATGTTACGAACTTTAGCCATGTGATACCTTTGAAATATAAGATATTGCTAGTCTAGGGAGTTTATTTATCTTGGTCATGTTGCACTGATGCAACCATTCAACATTTAAAGTGTCACAATACTAATTACATAATGAGTTCTGATCTCTGTCCATATCACATTAATGAACTCTTATTAGTGTTTCTAGAGCTGAACCTAGAATCAAATATTTATTTTGTGCGGCAGTTGGTGTTCAAAACATAAAGTTCTGCGCATCACAATTGTTGTGAACATTTGCAACTTCAAAATTATTGCATTAACGATTAATCTTTTGGTTTGACAGTTTAATGATGGCTTCTGTATCACATGCAACACAATTAGTTAAAAATCAGTATCACTTTAGGCAGTTGTGCATAAATATTTATACCAACGCAGACAGTTTGAGAGAACGTCAGCCAGAAACAAGGCAGGTCAAATTAGTCATCAAAAGTGAAACAGAAAATGGCAACCATAAATTGGAGTTTAATTTTTGTTGTCAATGACTCGCCTTTGACCCCCGAAAATTTCAGTAGCAAGTATTTTAAATGTGACTGATGAATCCTGTGGTGTTTAAAGACATAAATTCAATCGATAACTTGAATAGATGCATAAATGAGTTTGGGTTTTAAAACAAAAACGTTGGGCTAGAGCCCTAACTGGTACAGGTGAAGACGGACACAGCTACAGAGTTGTGGAGCAGTTAGTGTCATAGGTGTTAGAGGGACGTCATAACCAAATCACGGGTGATTATGACGTAGGTGATTGTTGGCAAAGCTATTGTCCTCTTAAAAAGAACGTCGCTTTTGGCCGTTTGCCCGTATGGCCGAATATGGACGTAATTTGAAAATGAAAAAAAAAATGAATATAAATTTGGGACTTTTTTTTCAACAACAGTAAGTTAAGGGTTCTCTGATAGGTTAGGTGGGCAGGAAATTCTCATAACGGTTCAAAACGGTATGAAAAACGTTAATGGAAAGAATCCTTTTCTAAGCTGGCCGAGTAAGCCGGACGACTCAAACAGAGAACGGGACAGTACGTCACTTTTGTGAGTCGATTTCATTTCAAATTACGTCCAAAATTGACCATAGCGCACATACAAGCGAAAAGTGACGTTATTTTTAAGAGGACGGGTTGACATGTGACCCCCGGTAACTGGTAGCATAATGTTGCATGTGATAACATATGGTCAACATGTTAATTAAATAACTTTTAAATAAGCTAAATAATTAAAACTTTTCTGCAGTGAAACAATGATGAAAAAAATATTAATCTTATTTAAATCTTCCCTTTGTCAGCCAATATAAGCAGAGGAAAGTTGGTCAATAATTAATGTGTGTAAATGATTTATGGCCATTTCTTACAATGATTTAAGTAATTGTGTTTATAGCCAAGCATCTGATACCATGGGTTAACAAAGACAAATTGCTATGCATTATACAACTAAGTTCGACGATAGTTTGGTTCTAAACATCCACAAATTATCATGGGCGTCATGTATTCATTAGGTCACTGCTGAATTAGTCTCATTTGGGTTTTAATACAATGACTAAGATTCATCACCTGTGAGTAGTGATCATTATTTTGACTGATATATCAAGTTTGGTTATGTAGGTTCTAACTTGTGTGTGTGTTTATATTACTGTGTTTAATAAACAAGTACCCCATCATTATTTATATTTTTATTTACAAGCATCGTCAAGTATTCATCATCTTTCAGTAAACAATCTTGTAAAATCGACACAACATGGGTTTGTTAAAAATAGATCCTGCCTTTACAAACTTGTTCACATTTTTGGAAACGGTAACCAGCTATTCAGACTGGTAGAATTTCCTGATGCACATCAGGAAACGGTAACCGATGTATATTACATCAGTTGATGTAATATACATGGATTTTGCTAAAGCCACATGAAAGGAACTGGCAAAGAAATTACAGGCCCATGGAATAAGTGGAAGAATAGTAGAATGGATAAAACAATGGCTAAAACACAGAAAACAAAGAGTGGTGCTAAATGAGAATGAATCTGACTGGAGAAATGTGATAAGTGGGGTGCCACAAGGGTCTATTTTGGGGCCAACCCTTTTTGTCATATACATCAATGACATAGATGAGAATATTACAGACCACATCATCAAATTTACATATAACTCAAATATTTATGGTAAACTGGGAAATGATAATGATGTGTGCACAGATAGGTGCAACAGTTAAAAAAGCTAACCAAACACTTGGAATAATCAAGCGTACCTTTCACTTCAAGGAAAATAAAGTAGTGATTCAATTATATAAATCGCTGGTGCGCCTCCATTTGGATTATTGTACCCAAGCATGGACACCTCATTTTCAGAAGCATATGGCTGCTCTGGAGAAAGTGCAACACCGGGCAACAAAAATCATTCCAGAGCTAAGTCAAAAGAAAGGAGCAGAAGGTTCGCCCTCTACAATATTGTATCTTCAGGCCATTAAGTTAGACAGGTTAAATATCCCAAAAGGAATTCATAGGGAAATAGCAGTTCAGTTATATAGACTACGTCTAGGTTACAGATGCAACTGGGAGATTGGTGAAACCCAGACAGAGAGAAAGCATCTTCTGCCAAACAGTCACAGAAAAGCCACTACTTCACTATCTCCTGGAATGTGAAGCAACCAACGATCTTAGAAGAGCTTTAAGAGTCCCTGAATCTTACAGTAACCGCCCTGAAGCCATCAACACTGCCACTCTCCTCGTCAAAAAAGGTGTCCAACAGCTGGACACCCTCATAAAGACTGTCAAGCAGTGTCCTCCCCCGCGATAGCAGCCTGACGATTTAAATGCGACCTCAGCGCACAGTACATTCACTTTAAAAAAAAAAAATCTACCACCTACGGGCTATTCATGCCCGTGCCACCTCTTGGATGGCTTAATTTTCATCAATCGAGAACTTTCAAATCCAGGGATCCCATCACAATGGTTGTACTCTTCAAGTCACTTGTGTTGTCCCGTCTCGAATTCTGCTCAGTACTCACTTCCCCCTTCAGAGCAGGAGAGATTGCTGAAATAGAGGGAATACAGAGAACATATACGGCACGCATAGACGAGATAAAACACCTAAATTATTGGGATCGTCTCAAAGCTCTCCAAATGTACTCTCTAGAAAGGAGACGAGAGAGATACCAAATAATATACACGTGGAAAATACTGGAGGGCCAGGTCCCAAATCTACACAGTAAAATAACAACGTACTGGAGTGAACGATATGGAAGAAAATGCAAGATTGAACCAGTGAAGAGCAGAGGTGCCATAGGCACAATCAGAGAACACTGTATAAACATCAGAGGTCCGCGGTTGTTCAACGTCCTCCCAGCGACTATAAGAAATATTGCCGGAACAACCGTGGACATCTTCAAGAGAAAACTGGGCTGTTTCCTAAGAGAAGTCCCGGATCAGCCGGGCTGTGGTGGGTATGTGGCTCTGCGGGCCGCTCCAAGCAACAGCCTGGTGGATCAAACTCTCACAAGTCGAGTCTGGCCTCGGGCCGGGCTTGGGGAGTAGAAGAACTCCCAGAACCCCATCAACCAGGTATCAACCAGCTAATCAATCAATCTTGGGTGTATTCGACTCTCACACAGCCCCGTTCACACGAGACACATACCCATTACAGACTCACACGTCTATGGTCCAGGGCCCACGTGCACCATGTTGCACAGGGTCAAGGTTTACCTCCAAGAGGACCTCGTTCTCACCACAGCAGAGATCTTAGAAAATGTCTCTACCATTGGAAATGTCTCACCGGCTGTGGGAAAATCTGACTCCAATATTAATAGAAATAATAATTGCTTTCATTAGATGCGAAGGTCCACCACTTTTGTGAAAAAGTGGAAAACTAAGTAGAGCAAGTGGGTTAATATAATTCCAAGAACTAGTGTCCTATGGATCTTAATAGTGACTGTATTTTATAATCAATTATGAGTCAAATTCTCTCACCCAAATTGTGGGAGTACAGGCGCTAAGTAATTAGTAATCACTAGCGCTAATAATTCGGTACTGGTTCGTCACCAGGTGGAAAATATGAATATAATCAAAATGGTTATACCTTACCTTGAGGATACCTTGAGGTGCTTCCGGGGCTTATCGTCCCCGCGGCCCGGTCATCGACCAGGCCTCCTGGTTGCTGGACTGATCAACCAGGCTGTTGGACGCGGCTGCTCGCAGCCTGACGTATGAGTCACAGCCTGGTTGATCAGGTATCCTTTGGAGGTGCTTATCCAGTTCTCTCTTGAACACTGTGAGGGGTTTGCCAGTTATGTCCCTTATGTGTAGTGGAAGCGTGTTGAACAGTCTCGGGCCTCTGATGTTGATAGAGTTCTCTCTCAGAGTACCAGTTGCACCTCTGCTTTTCAACGGGGGTATTCTGCACATCCTGCCATGTCTTCTGGTCTCATGTGATGTTATTTCTGTGTGCAGGTTTGGGACCAGCCCCTCTAATATTTTCCACGTGTAAATTATTATGTATCTCTCCCGCCTGCGCTCAAGGGAATACAGATTTAGGCTCTTTAGTCGGTCCCAATAGTTTAGATGTTTTACCGAGTGGATTCTAGCAGTAAAGGATCTCTGCACGCTCTCCAGGTCAGCAATTTCACCAGCAGTGAAAGGGGCTGTCATTGTGCAGCAGTACTCCACTCTAGAGAGCACAAGCGTTTTGAAAAGTGTCATCATCGGTATAGCATCTCTAGTGTGAAAAGTTCTTGTTATCCAACCTGTCATTTTTCTTGCAGTTGTGACGGCTACTTTATTGTGTTCTTTAAAGGTAAGGTCTTCCGACATGAGTACACCCAGATCCTTTACATTGCCTTTTCGTTCTATGTTATGATTTGCCTGAGTTTTGTACGTGGTTTCCGTTTTTATATTTTCATTTTTTCCATAGCGCATGAGCTGGAACTTGTCTTCGTTAAACACCATATTATTTTCTGTAGCCCATAGAAAGACCTGATCTACATCTGACTGGAGGTTCGCCGTGTCCTCTATGTTGCCTACTCTCATGAAGATCCTAGTGTCATCTGCAAAGGATGATACAGTGCTATAGGTTGTGCTCTTGTCTATGTCCGATATGAGGATGAGAAAAGTACTGGAGCAAGCACAGTACCCTGGGGGACTGAGCTCTTAACGGTTGACGGGTTGGATTTTATTTTGTTGACTATTACACATTGGGTTCTGTTGGTCAGGAAATTGTAGATCCATCTGCCTACTTTTCCGGTAATTCCTTTTGAGCGCATTTTATGGGCAATAACACCATGGTCACATTTATCAAAAGCTTTTGCGAAATCTGTGTAAATTACATCAGCGTTTTGTTTGTCTTCCATAGCATCTAATGCCATATCATAGTGGTCCAGCAACTGCGACAGGCAAGAGCGCCCTGTTCTGAAACCATGTTGTCCGGGGTTATGGAGATGCTGTGATTCCATGTATTTTGTGATCTTACTTCTTAGCACTCTCTCAAAAATTTTTATGATGTGCGATGTTAGTGCTATCGGTCTGTAATTTTTTGCCTCTGCCTTATTTCCTCCTTTATGAAGTGGTGCTATCTCTGCTGTTTTTAGTATATCAGGAATAACGCCAGTATCTAGGCTTTGTCTCCACAGAATGTGAAGGGCCTGCGATAGTGGTTTTTTACAGTTCTTGATGAATATGGAGTTCCAAGAATCCGGGCCTGGTGCGGAGTGCATAGGCATACTGTTTATGGCTTCTTCAAAATCCAGTGGGGATAGGGTGACGTCTGATATATGATTTGATGTTGGTATCATATCCATGAAAAATTCATTTGGGTTATCGATCTTTAGTGCGTTTAATGGCTCGCTGAAGACAGAGTCGTATTGCTTCCTCAGTAGCTCGCTCATTTCTTTGTTGTCATCGGTGAAAGTTCCATCTTCCTTTCGCAGGGGCCCGATACTAGATGTGGTTTTTGATCTTGATTTTGCATAGGAGAAAAAATATTTCGGGTTTCTCTCTATTTCACTGATGGCCTTTTGCTCTCTTTCCCTCTCCTGCGTTTTGTATGATTCTTGTAGCTTGAGTTCAATTTTTCCTATTTCGCTACCTAACCTTCTTCGCCGTTCCTGAGATAGGGTGCGACTCTCAAGTTGTACCGCGATTCGTTTTCTTCGCCTATATAGGGAACGACGTTCTCGTTCCAATCTGCATCTCTTCCTCTTTTTTCTTAGGGGGATGCGGTTTGTACATATTTCTAGTGCTACTGAGCTTATTTTTTCCAGGCACTGGTTCAGGTTCGCATTTCCTAGCTGTTCTTCCCAGTTTATTTCTGTGAAGTCCTGGTTTATTTGCTCCCAGTTTATCTGTTTATTATTGAAGTTGAATTTGCTGAAATCTCCTCCACCGGGAATCTGGACTGGTTTTGAAGGTCTATTCCCCATGGTTGTCATAACTTCAATTAAGTTGTGATCTGAGTAACAGGTATTTGTAATCATTATGTTCCTGATCAATTCATCATTATTAGTGAAAATGAGGTCCAGCGTGTTCTCCTTCCTGGTTGGTTCTACTATTTGCTGGTTTAAGGCAAACCTGTCGCACATCCGTAGCAGGTCATTTGCATGTGCCTGTTCATTAAGGCTACTTCCTGGTATTCTTTCTGATATTACTGTATTAGCCAGGTGCTTCCATTTCAGGTGCCGTAGGTTGAAGTCCCCAAGCAGGATGATGTTCGGAGCTGGATTTGTGAGGTTTTCCAAGCAGTGTTCTACTTTCATTAGTTGGTCTTTAAACTGCTGAGGGTTTGCCTCCGGTGACTTATATACAAGGACAATAACTACATTTATAATCTCTATTTTGATTATCAGCACTTCCACCATATCATTTGAGGTGTTTAGCAGCTCAGTACAGATGAGTGTGTCTTTGATGTATAGGCTGACCCCACCCTGAAGCCGGTGTTTCCTATCACATCTGAAAAGATTGTACTCTGAGATCCATATTTCACCATCATGGTAGTCCTTTGTGTGGGTTTCTGTTAGGGCTGCAAACACTGCATTTGCCTCATGAAGGAGACCATCTATAAAGTGAACTTTGTTGGATTTGCGTGTTTTTATACCTTGAATGTTGGCAAATATAAATGATGTTATCGTGGTAGTGGAAGTGCTGGATGCCTTACTTGGTGTTAATATCTGAGGCTCTGGTAAGGGGGCCACTGTGTTTGCGTCCAGGGTGTGTTGTTTTCGAAGTGATTCGTCCAGTTTCGGTAGTGGGGCGAGTGTTGTGTGGTGTAGTACCTGTGTGTTTGTTGGTAATGTGTATTCCAGACTTGTGGGTATCTCCCTTCCCCTCTGTAATCCTGTGGTGGTTCCATCTGACTGTTCCTCTCTCTTATATTTTCTGCTCTGTTTCTGCCTTCCTCTAAAAAATTGCCAGTAGTGTCATACTGATCTTCCCGTCTATAACGTTGTGTACCTCTCACGTGGAATTCCGGACACTGAAGATTGTAGCATTTTTTGTCCCTAATTGAAAATTGACATAATTTGGGGTGGAAGTATCTACACCCTGTTCCAAAACGGCATGTACCCCTCGCCAACATGTTCCTGCATTTTCGAGGATGCAGAAAATGGCATTTTGTTCCTAATTTTCCATATTTGCATATTCCTTTAGCGTAGAATTTGCAAATGTGTTCCGGTTTTGCGTTTTTCAAGGTATTTATATCTGTGTCTGTCTTGTCTACCTCTTTATTGGAGCCATCTCCGCTTTTCGTCCCAATTCCTTCATTTATGCACTCTGTCTCACTGTTGCTCACATCGTTTATATTACCTGACTCTGCAATATTGCTGCTATTATGTACTACAATACCCTCTTCCTCCACATTACTGCTGCGGTTCTCTAAACTATCTGTTCCTGGGTTTTGGTCGTTAACCAATGTTGTCTTATCCCAGTCTGCATATATCACTGGTAGCTTGTCTGTGAATGGTAATCTCTGTGACTCGGGAATGTTTTTCATCAGTTTAGTTATGTTCTCTAACATTAATCTGTCATCTTTGCAGACCCAGTAAATTCCTTGCCTTTTTGTGCATCCTGGAGATACTTCTGTACAGCCCAGGTGAAATCTCATGTTACAGATGCAACACGTTACGCCTACATTACGTTTTCCCAGTACTCCCGAGCACTCGCCACACCTCTCCATTTTCTGATGTATTGTGTTGTATTTGTGGTTTACTGTGTGGATCACTTGTTGATGTCAGTCCTTTTAACTCTTTATAAAGTTATATGTATATTTTTATATATTTAATATTTATAATACTATATGTATACCGTAGATTTGTAATATTATGTATGTTATTTTGTTCAAACTTTATGGCAGGTACTTAGCGTAGGGTAGCGAAGCTGGTCCCCGGTGCGGTACAGGTGACCTCTTGTCGTCCCAGGTTGATGTCACGAGTTTCCAGCTACTCGATTTATAACACTGATTTATTCTTTGCTTGTATTCTTACAAGGGATTTTCCGCCTAATTTCCGGCTTGCAATGGTATTCACTCACTTTATTGCTAATTATTAGATTCACATTTCCATAGTACACTATATGATTTCCGTATTTTATCCCTGTGGGACGTGCCCTGGGGTAGGCCTCGCGTGGCTTGTGGAAACAGCCTACTGATGCCGCTTCTTGCCACTATTCTATATTTCTAGCATTCTATATTTAGAATATTCTATGCACGATTTTCCTTCACTTCCAACTTATATGTTGTTGTGGTACCCGTTCCACTTCACTGTTCCACGAATCACCGTTCACTATTTTTTTTCCTCATACACGCACGTACACAAAGCCTCATGCACTGGCCCACACGTGGTCTCCCGTTTATTATCTATTTAACACAAAGTTCCGTTGATAATGACTGTTTTCAAATTGTCCAGCGGGTCACTATGCACTTGTTATGCCTGTAATCGGTAATCCAAGGCTGTGGTCCTAAGAAATCCCGGTTAATGTCACGATTTTAACGGAGCGCGCGCGGTATGACTTCCCTCCCTATTATATATATATAATATATATAATATATTATTGGAGGTAAATGCACCTCAATATGCTATAGCAATATGAAATAATTTATAGCAAATATAAGGGGGGTTAGTTGATATGATCCCAATAGGAGATCATGAATATAACTAAACTGTTAGTATCTACAAACAACTGTTAACAGAACAAATCCACAAGGGCCGTGATGAGGATTCGAACCTGCGTCTGGAACTGAAGTTCTACTGAACTTACTGGATCCTGCAGCCTCTCCAAGAAAACCAAACCACTCCGTGTCTCGGAGAGGCTGCAGGATCCAGTAAGTTCAGTAGAACTTCGGTTTCAACTCTTTTGGCCATGTCGTAGCTCAGTCGATTAAGGCAGCATCTGGGATGCTCCCAGACACAGGTTCGAATCCTCGTCACAGCCCTTGTGGATTTGTTCATTTGATGCATCACGCTATTGTGATTTCTGTGTGTAATGAAGTAAGGGCGAAGAGGGAGAACGGTCTATTGACATAGCTTTGTAACGGGGAGTGGGGGAAATAGCTCTCTTTTGTCCATTATCTCACCCCTAGTTAATTCTTCTAGAGTTCCCCAGAATTCCTACTGCAACCTCTCTAGTTCAACACCTTGTAACCTAGGTATTTGATTACCTAAGTGCTACATCCACAAGGCATTGTACCTGATCAGCTACCCACAACTCTAGAGAACTCTAGAACATTTCACTGCCACAAACGTATAAGAGAACCGAAAGGAAAGACATGAATAATGAAGTAATGAGTGAGGGTTCGGGATGAGAGAGGTAGAGGAGGGAGGAGTAGGTGGGAGGAGTAAGGAGGGTCGTCAGGTGAAAGGGAAAGGGGGGAGAGAGGCGGAGGGAGAGGAGAGAGAGTAGGAAGTGAGTAAGAGGTAGTAGGATAGATAAGTAGAAGTAGAAATACTGCCACCATCCTTTCTAGTTAGTTCATACAAGACAAGGAATGGAACTTGTATGTATCAAAAGATGTTATTAGCATGTGTCAACTGGAATCATGTTCCATGCAAGATTCTTTTAGTCCCTAACTCAAGAGTACTCTACGCTCTAGATTGCATATTATCAGAAATTCCAAGATCTCGGAAACACAATTAAAATCAAATTAAAAGAAAGTGAGGCAAGTATTTATTTAGCATGATAAATATCAGAATTCAAGCAATCGAGCTGAAGGTTCATTATGTCCAGATAAACGATGTGAGCCACCACACAGAACTTTGAGAGTCACTACAACTGGCTGCCCCTAGAGATCACACCACATCTTAGTACACGAAATAAGTCACCGTTCATGTTCAACTCACCAAGTGTCTGCTATAGCTGGATAGAGAGGGGGGGGATGGTCTGCAGTTGACAGGCAGCGTCACTCCCCGTCTGGCCGACAGCCTATCTCAATGGCTGTCTTTTGCCCTACTCTGATGTGCTGTCTCTGTTGCCTGTGGTGTCTGTGTATAGCTGAGATAGTCTTGGTAGTAAGGTTGATGTAAAGTCATTCCTGGTTACTGACTTTAATACTTAAACTGATTACATGATAGAGTAGCTCCCAAGCTTGGCAGGCGTCCTGTGCGCTATTGTTTACCTCCTCGAGTGGCGTCCAGCCGCCGCACATAGAAAACGGATGGTACCATTTTCTGTGAACATGACATCCCTCCTTTTCTTTAAAAAGAATGAATACAGGATGTCTACCATGCTTGTAGCACAAAGCAAAGTTATTGACACAAAGTAAGTTATTAACATGTCAAGAGATATTGCATACATTTAACATTAATTAAACACACAAAGAATTTAAACAATCTTTACCACAAAGGATTTCAATGTTAAAAATACATATGCAATGTTAAACAAACATGAAAGAAACTGTAATACAAAGTTACAAAATATTGAATGAGATCTGCATTTAAACAATATTAAATTTAGTTCAGCATAACAAGTAAATACTTTGCATTACATAGGAACACAATTAATCATCATATCGTGTAGGGCGTTTAACATGTCGTTTTGGACGAGAGTCCTTAAGTACAAGAATATCCCTCGATGAATTGTTTATCGAGTTATAACTCATTTTTTCTTTTTCTTTTACACGACTTTGCACTTCATCATTTTCTACACTAGTTGGAATCACTTTGAAATAAGCTATATTACGTGTTATACTATGATCTCTATTACTCGCTGTTACCATAGTTCCTTTTACACTAATCACTTTATATGGTTTTGTATCATACGGCATATCTAGCTTTCCCTCTTTTTTCTTTTTAACGAGAACAGTATCTCCAACCTTTATGAATTGTTCCTTTGCACGTTGATCATGAGCAATTTTCATTTTGCCCTTGGCTAGTGCATCCTTCTGAGCGAGACGTTTATCCGTTACCTTGGCTGGCATGACAGGTAGTGCGATTCTCATAGGACGTCCAAATAAAAGTTCGCCAGGCGACTTGCCCAGTGTTCCATGCGGTGTTGCACGGTAGTTCCTGAGAAAAGCATACATAGCTTGTTTCCAGGATCGTCCTTCGGCATGAGCACAGCGTACAGCTTTCATGAGAGGTTGCATGAATCTCTCGACTTCTCCATTTGCTTGTGGATGTAGTGGCATCACACGGCGGTGTTTGAATCCAATATGCTCAGCAAAGTTGACAAAGTCTTGTCCATTAAATGGCGGTCCATTGTCCGTCTTGACAACTTCAGGAATGCCAAAGTTTGAAAAGATCTTGTCGAGTTTCGGGATGACAGCCTTTGCAGATGTGGAAGTGATGATTTCTACTTCTGGATAACGTGAGTGATCATCAATGACTACCATCAAGTACTCTCCAGTTGGTAGTGGTCCACAGAAGTCCATCGATACTTCCATCCATGGTGCAGCAGGTAGTGGTGAAGGTTGTAGAGGTGTTGGTCTTGAAGTATCCACTGCAGCTTGGCAAGGGACACAGGCATCATGCATGTCCTTAGCTTGACGATCAATGCCAGGAAACCACACCTTTTCTCGTAGCAGCTGTTTGGTCCTTACAAGACCTTGGTGTCCTTGATGTGCAAGCTTCAGAGCACGTTGCTGGAGAACAGCTGGAATGACGATACGAGTACCTCGCAGCACGGTGTCGCGTTGTTGCGTAACACTTAATTCTGTCTGGATGCGTTCAAGTGCTTTGAATGCATCTTGGTCAACTCCTGAGGGTGGGATGCGTGGAAACTTTTTCTTAGTCAATGCATCCACTGTTGCTTGCAGAGTTGGGTCCTCTAGGGTTGCAGTACGGATTTCATCAAGAGTGAGAGCCTTAGGGACTGCATCACAGGTTACAGAGTGTACATATTCCTCGGCAACTTGCTGATGCTTGGTGATGGTGAAACTGTTGGCAGGATGTCGACTGATGTAATCAGCGGGATTGCCTGCACCTGGCTTGTATTTCACCGTAAAGTTGTATGGTTGCAGACGAAGAGCCCATCTCTCAATGCGAGCTGGTGGTTTGGACTTTGGATTATTGAAGATGGTCTCCAACGGTTTGTGGTCAGTGACTATCGTGGTAAAGGGTGCACCAAGCAGATACACATTGAAGTGTTCACAGCCCCATACAAGAGCAAGAGCTTCCTTCTCTGTCTGACTGTATCGTTGCTCAACATCTGTGAGAGAACGGCTGGCATAGGCAATTACTACTCTTGAATCTGGTTGACCAGGTTTGTGTTGGGCTAACACAGCACCTAAACCAACAGGACTAGCATCCACCGTTAACTCAGTGTCCATTGATGGATCAAAGTATGCAGCAGTCGCATTTCTACTAGTGCATCTTTCACAGCATCAAATGCATTTTGCTCGACATCGCTCCAGTACCATGATGCATTTTTCTTCAGGAGCTCACGTAGAGGCTTCGTAATGGTAGCAAAATCTGGAATGAAGCGAGAACAGTAGTTTGCCATTCCCAGAAAACTATGTACTTCAGTGGATGTTGAAGGAGGTGCAGCATTCTTGATATCTGCAACTTTCTTAGGATCTGGAGATAGACCTTTGTCACTAAGTACATGTCCAAAGAATTCAATTTTATGTTGATTGAACTCACACTTTGCTCGGCTTAGCGTCAAATTCTTTTCTCGTAAGCGTTGCAATGTTGCACGAAGAGCTTTGTCGTGTTCAGCTTGGGTACGGCCATAAACAATGATGTCATCAGACATGTTGTCAGCATTAGGTATATCTTGCAATACCTGGCTGATGATGTGCTGGAATACTTCAGCAGCACTGTTAATACCAAAACTCAGGCGCTTGTACCTATACAGACCTCGATGTGTCGTAAACGTTGTGATGAATCGACTCTCATCATCAAGTTCAAGCTGATGATAGCCCTTGTTTAAATCTAACTTGCTGAATACAGTTGCACCATTCAAGCGGTAAATCATATCATCTACAGTGGGTGTAGGATGGCGTTCACGCATTATTGCCTTGTTGGGAACACGCATGTCTACACAAATGCGTATCTCATCTGGATTCTTCGGCTTTGGTGGAGTGACAATTGGGCTTACCCATGGTGTTGGGCCTGTTACCGGTTCAATGATATCTAGTTCTATCAGCCTATCCAGTTCGGCATCGACTTTCTTGCGAGTATGGAATGGTTGTCGGCGATGTGGTTGGGCAACTGGAATTACATCTGGGTTGATATGCAGATGTACCTTGCTATCAGTATAACAACCTATGGATTTAAACCGATCAGAAAATTCAGCAACAATAGCATCAACATTGTTTGCAGATTCCACTGCTACAGCATTAGAAAGCTGAAGTAGCCCCAATTGGTTGAAGTCTTGTAACTGAGTAAAGACTCCTTTGCATTCCTAACAACATGGAATGTAGTAATGAGCATTGCATTCTTTGACTTAATCTCTGCAGTGAAAGTTCCAATCACTGGTAAGGCTACCTTTGAAGCATAGGCAGTGGCTTTGCCATTATATTTTTCAAGCTTTGGTAACTGTTTTTTAAATTTTTCATAGTGGCACTCAGCAATGGTGTCAATGTTTGATCCAGTGTCAATGAGAATTTTGAGACAAATGCCAGCAATGTATACTATAGTCTCTGGGTTGTTTGGAAGATCATTCCATTTTGTGATTGATTGTACTCCATAAATATAATCACATTCACTGTCATCTGAGACTGGTTGTAATGAAATGTTGTCTTGTATATTATTAACATTCTTGATTTGAGGTGCAATATTGTGTTTGCCACCTCGACTCCTATGACTTGATCCTCGTACATTGCTTTTATTTATTGATTGTGGTTTCTTTAGTGCGGAACGACACATAGCACCAAATGATTTAGTTTTCTACACTCATAGCACTTCTTACCTTGTGCAGGACAAACATTATCTTGGTGTGGGTAGTCTCCTCCACAATTGTAACATTTATTGTGACAACCTCTGATGTGAGTCGTTGTGACTGCTTGAGTCTTGTTCCATGACTCCAGTTGTGATGTGGTTCTCGGCTCAATTTAATGTTAGGTTTGGCATGATATCTTCTATGATCATGGTGTACTCCCTGAACCTTACATACTTCATGACTGTTAGTAACAGTGGCAGAACCGTTGTTGGCACTGCACTCCATGGCACGAGCATCACGTGCAGCATCTTCCATTCGACGAGCCATATCCAGTATCTTGGTAAGAGAACTTTCATCATCAACAAGTTCTAGAGCTCTTCGACGAAGACGTGTAGATGTGCATGTTTCAATTATTTGCTGTTTGATTTCTTTGTCAACATCAGCAAACTCACAGTGGGTTGCTAAACCCTGCAGACGTGTATGGTATTGATCAACAGTTTCATTAGAGAGTTGTTTTGCTCTCCTGAAATGCATAATTTCCATAGCAGTATTTTGCCTTGGTTTGAAATGCTCAGTTAATTTGGCCTTGGCAGTGTCATAATCTTTGGCACCACCAGTATCTTTCAGTGTATCAAAGATATCACAAACTCTATCACCTGCATAATGAAGCAGAAAGGCACGCTTTCTTTCAGCACTTTTGATGTCAGAAACTATCAACAAATTTTCAAACCTTTTAAGCCATTTGACCCACCTCTGTGACAGGTTTGTCTGGTCACAGTCAGGATCAAATGCAGGAAACTGAGGTATATTTGCCATTTTTACTGAATAAATTTAAACTTATCACTTAAATGTTCCTCAGAATATATAACACTTACTGCACTGTATATGTTATTTAAGAATTCACTGTAATTACTTTAATTTTGCAAAGCACACAAGCATTTTAATGCAAAAGTTCACAACAGTGCACAACACAGCAGCACTGACTTCTTACCTAGCCCTTGTGTACATGTGTTGTTCCTACTCACAGCAACACAGCAGTTGTTAGCAGTTGGTACAGCAGTTGTCAGCAGTGGTACAGCAGTTGGCACAGCAGTTGCAGCAGTAGGCAGCAGTTGGTTCACAGCGTGAAGAATTTGTAGCACGGAGCGTCGTTTCGTAACCAAAACATCGGTTTTGTACACTGCATCAAAGCGTCGTTTCGTACACAGCGTCGGCAGATTCCTCTCACAGCAACACTCAGCACAGCTTGGGTAGCACACAGCATTGGCCAGCACACAGCAACGGCCAGCACACAGCAACGATCAGCACACAGCAACAGTCAGCACACAGCATGGGGTTGCATACAGCATCGGGTATGGTGCTCACAGACAGCTTCTTCTTCCTCCTCTGGGCGAGACAGCATGCTCCTTCCTTGTGTTTTGTTGAACAAAATACCTGCGTTCCCAGTTCATCCTCGTCGCCAGTGTGGTGTCTGTGATAGCTGAGATAGTCTTGGTAGTAAGGTTGATGTAAAGTCATTCCTGGTTACTGACTTTAATACTTAAAACGATACATGATAGAGTAGCTCCCAAGCTGGCAGGGCCTGTGCGTATGTTTACCTTCTCAGTGGCGTCCATTCCCCTGGTACAGCAGGTTGTGTGTATTCGACTCCCTGCAATGATTGTGAGTCTGTGTACCTTGGACAAACAGGAAAATCCTTACAATTACGTATGTCCTAATATGCTTATAGTATAAGAACTGACCAAACGTCTAATGCTTTATTTCTACACACAAGTTTGTGTGATCACAATATTAATTAGGATGGGGCGAAAAGCATTGCCAATTGCAATGATTTTGTGGAACGGAATTTAATTCAGTCTTCCCTAATTGTTAGTGTCCAAATCTTCTCAATTTTATTACTGGTATGTACAACTTGACCCAGTTTTAAGGTACAATATTGCACAACAGTTTAAGAAAAAACTATGATAGGGAGAGTTACAATGTCTCAACAATATGATATTCATTTATTTTATGTGTGTTCAAAGAGGCTTTTTCTTTAATCTTTTATTCTTACCGCTTAAATCCTTCTGGCAATTCTAAGCTAATCTATACCTTTTTCTGGTTAATTCTTTCCCAAGGGATGGTGATCAGGCTCTAGTGTTAGCCTCCACTCTTCCTATGTGGTTTTCTTGTAGACTGGTGTTGACAACGGCCTAGATCGGCTCAAACATTCATCTTTCTTTTCAGTTTCTCTCTGGTGGATTTTCCGCATATATATATATATATATATATATATATATATATATATATATATATATATATATATATATATATATATATGCAAACAAGCCTGAATGGTCCCCAGGACTAGATACAACTGAAAACTCACACCCCAGAAGTGACTCGAACCCATACTCCCAGGAGCAACGCAACTGGTATGTACAGGGATGCCTTAAACCACTTGACCATCACGACCGGACATAAGGAAGTGATAGCCTGAGCTATATGAACCACTTCCCTGCCGGCACCTGGATGGTTATCTTGGGCATAGCATTTTATCAAATCACCTCATTTTTTGGGGCAACACGTGAGGAACACAAATGAAACAAGCCTGAATGGTCCCCAGGACTAGATACAACTGAAAACTCACACCCCAGAAGTGACTCGAACCCATACTCCCAGGAGCAACGCAACTGGTATGTACAGGATCGCCTTAAACCACTTGACCATCACGACCGGACATAATGGAAGGTGATAGCAGAGCTATTTGAACCACTCCACCGCCGGCATGGATGGTTATCTTGGGCATAGCATTTTACAAATCACCTCATTTTGGGGCAACACGTGAGGAACACAAATGCAGAACAAGCCTGAATGGTCCCCAGGACTAATATGCGAATGAAAACTCATACCCAGAATCGTATGCATCACTATTCCGCGAATCACCTTCATTATGTCCGGTCGTGATGGTCAAGTGGTGTTAAGGCATCTGTCATACCAGTTGCGTTGCTCCTGGAGTAGTGTGGTTCGAGTCACTTCTGGGGTGTGAGTTTTCAGTTATATATAATATATATATATATATATATTATATATATATATATATATATATATATATATATATATATATATATATATATATATAACTATAGAACACTTTCCCCACCAGGAGACTCGAACCCTAGCCAGCACAGAAGCCTTCCAGCCACAGGCATGACAGGTAACGCCTTAACCCACTACACCACGCTCAGACCCTAAAAGAGATGGTAATTCTGGGGCATTTCAACACTCCAAAGATCACTACCTCCCAAGAGCACCAGAGCTAGTGAGGGGTCAAATTTACGTTTTTTTCCCCTAATATTCCCTAATATCCCTAAATTGAGCGTGGTGTAGTGGGTTAAGGCATTACCTGTCATGCCTGTGGCTGGAAGGCTTCTGTGCTGGCTAGGGTTCGAGTCTCCTGGTGGGAAAGTGTTCTATAGTTGAATAACTACTCTCGCGTGTTTAGGCGAGTTGGGCATTATATATATATATATATATATATATATATATATATATATATATATATATAATATTTATTAATATGGAAGGGAGAACCACCTCCGGCTGGAAACCTTAGCCTCGGAGGAAATCACACATAACGCATTAGAGGGAATGTTTAGGTCCCCTTCAATACAGTTCTGTGTACTTTTCTCCTACCACCTGTTATGATTCCATAATACTTGATTCTAACATTTATCATGATAAACATGTATGTTTATCATGATAAATGTATATTCTTATAAACAAATTTATTCGTATAAATAAATTATTTTTTACTCAATTATTTGAA
>WNGS01164437.1:2168250-2181976 GCA_020271785.1 Procambarus virginalis
TTTTTTATTAAATTGGACTTGATCGTATTATTAATGACACCAAATTGATATTAAGGCTCTTAAAAAACCTTTAATGGTTTTATAACCATGTCCCCAAAGCGAAACCAGAAATTAGAAACTAATTGGTGGTACCTTATGCGACGGGATTTGAGAAACTTTCCTCAGTTTTTAAGAACCTGGTCTTAAGTCTTATTTTAGTCTCAGTCTCAGTTTTAAGTCTCATTTTTATTCCTATATTTGACTATATTTATTCTATATTTGCCTCATAGGAAAAAAAATAAAAAAGTGCCTAATTTCATCTTCATAGTTTCCTACCTTGTGCTTTAAAATTGCACTGTATCTAGTGCTACCCAATCCCCCAATCTTTATGTACCTAATCCACACAACTTTACCATTGTGATCATTGGTATCTTCTTATATGTGCTATCAAAATGCTGTATTGTGCCTATTAATCATTGTTAAATTACCAATCAAGCTGTCATTGCAATCAATCAGAGCTACTGATGTGCTTTAATATACCTACTAATCTCTCTCATCTCATTTTTTTCTTGCAATGTACTTGTTATCATTTTATAAATTTTGCTAGAATTCACCTACTTAAAATTATATGTTAGATTAAGGACTTGCCCGAAACGTTGTGCGTACTAGTGGCTTTACAAGAATGTAAAAACCATGCAATGTATCCTTACAAACCCAATGTACCTTCTTGTATATAAATAAATAAATAAATAAATTACTTATTGTTACACACAGCCAAATTGTGTAACAGGAAGAGGTCTTGGACCCCTACTTCCCCCCCCCTCTCTTTTTTAACAGGTCATAATAGTCCACACAGTCATAATTATAGGTTTAAGTATTCAATGGGA
This sequence comes from Procambarus virginalis, assembly GCA_020271785.1. Taxonomy (NCBI): domain Eukaryota; kingdom Metazoa; phylum Arthropoda; class Malacostraca; order Decapoda; family Cambaridae; genus Procambarus; species Procambarus virginalis. The sequence continues at coordinate 2,169,117 of WNGS01164437.1, forward strand.
GAAGTTTTTGAAGTTTTTACCCTTCTCACCTTACATCATTTGTGCAGTTGGGTATTTGGTGATAGTAAAGGCTCCCACCAGCCACCTTCTCTCATATTTTATGTTCACCAGTGTTTATTTACTTAATAACTTCTGGTACAATATCTTGCTATTATGAAACTAATTCTAATATCATTAAAATACATATTTACTACAAGTTTCAAGCAGAGAATGCATATATAACTAACACGAGGACTCCTCTTCACGAGATTCGCCAGCTAAAATCTTTTGTTTATATTAAAATCGATCCTCCGTGTTGTGTAGTAGAGAAAAATTGAGTTACTGTATATCCAGTTTACGTAAAGCTACGAGTAGTCGAGGGCAACCTTAGCCGACGGCGCATATTTACGAAGATTTCCCTTCTTAGTATGCCTACCTGAATACCGACGTAGCCGCTACGAAGCCGCTAAGAAGAAAAACATTCGTAAGCTGCTTCGTAAATCTGGCCCCTGGCTATCATTCTGATTAATCTACTTTACATTTACATATGCCAAATGCAAAATTTCCATATTCCTTTCTCTTAGGTAACTATCCCTCAAGCAACCTATACATTATACATACATTAAGCAACCATTCCCTCTCGTGTTTAATTCCATATGCACACGGTAGCATGCAACACAAGCAATTTTAATAGTTATGGCTAGGGCCTAAGCCTAGTCCATAACAATCTCCATTAAACTTTTCTTCTCGTGTTCGTGTTTATTATCCTGCATTATCATTTATATATTGTTTACATAAGTGATAATGCAGGATAATTCCTACCCTGGCTTTGCGCCCAGGAGAGGCCATTCCAGACCGACACCAGAGCGCAACTCCATAGTCTCCTGAGACTGATGGATGCCTACTACTATTGTTTATGGTTTTCTCTCTTCCCCAGGTATACGCTGAAGGCTTCGACCCCCGGGAGGAGGACTTCACGGTGGTGGAGACCAACCCAACACTCCTCAACCTGACCCTCTACCGCGCCTCTGTGAGTTCACACCCTCAACCCCTCCCATTCTCTCTCTATTGCTTTAAATTGCTTGATATATCAATGAACTATGATTCGTGGCTTCTCAAGTGTTGAACTACGATGACCAACTTTTGAAGGACAGTAGCTTCTGTGTGTTAAAGAAATAACTCACGAGTGTGACACTTTAATTCTTAAATGCGTTAACATAACGATAGATTTGATGACAGCCATAGTCTTATTTGCTGCCACACAGAGATTTATGGCAAGACATCACCCTTTCGACATCCACGATATAATTAATATGATCGTCTCGCAGAGACTGTAGTAAGAAACTGTACCTCCTTGAGTCCATCATTACCTCATTGAGTCCATCATTACCTTCTTGAGTCCATCATTACCTCCTTGAGTCTATCATTACCTCATTGAGTCCATCATTACCTCATTAGGAGGATAGAAATAGCGTAAGCTACTCTATCTTTTTGAGATGTATTTTATTGTCTCAATAAACGTACTTGAACTTGATTACTTCATTGAGTCCATCATTACCTCAATGAGTCCATCATTATTCTTGGAATCCCTTTCCCACCGAAGTCGCAAATGCAACAGTCCAAAATTCAACTGGAAAAAGATCCTAAAAAATTATGGGGAAACATCGGACAGGCCGCCGGGTTCCTATCCCCCGTCGAGACCACAGGAGAGGGTGGCCCTTAGGTAATATTCAGGTAAATTACCTCTTCGAGTGCAATCTTACCCTACGACTAACCAATCCATGTGATATCCTACGACCAAACAATCCATGTGATATCCTACAACCAAACAACCTATATGATACGACCAAACAACGCATGTGATATCCTACGATCAACCAACCCATGACATCTCAGATCATCCTTGACCATTTTCACACATCGTATGTTACTGATGGCCATTCAGCGTCCAATGTTATCATGGACCACCGGGGCGAATTCTTATCCTAGAAAACCGGGGCAACTCCAGGATTTTCTTGGAGCGGTAAAGTGAGTCCAATGTTATCTTGGATCACCGAGAGGAGACCACGGTTACCTTGGACCACCTAGAGGAGGCCATGGTTATCTTGGACCACCGAGAGGAGGCCACGGTTATCTTGGACCACCGAGAGCAGGCTACGGTGACGCCACTACACGTGGCGTCACGTACGGTGTCACGTCAGGACACGTACGGTGACTACAGACGACGCCAAAATTATGAGAAGGATTAAAACAGAGGAGGACAACTTGAGGCGTCAAGAAGACCTGGACAAGTTGCAGGAATGGTCGAACAAATGGCTGTTAGAGTTTAACCCAAGCAAATGTAATGTAATGAAGATAGGGGTAGGAAGCAGGAGACCAGATACAAGGTATCATTTGGGAGATGAAATACTTCAGGAGTCAGAGAGAGAGAAAGACCTGGGGGTTGATATCACGCCAGACCTGTCCCCTGAAGCTCATATCAAGAGGATAACATCAGCGGCATATGCCAGGTTGGCTAACATAAGAACAGCCTTTAGAAACTTGTGTAAGGAATCTTTCAGAACATTATATACCACATATGTCAGACCAATCATGGAGTATGCAGCTCCAGCATAGAGTCCGTATCTAGTCAAGCATAAGACTAAACTGGAAAAGGTTCAAAGGTTTGCCACCAGACTAGTACCCGAGCTGAGAGGTATGAGCTACGAGGAGAGACTACGGGAATTAAACCTCACTTCGTTGGAAGATAGAAGAGTTAGGGGGACATGATCACCACATTCAAGATTCTCAGGGGAATCGACAGGGTAGATAAAGACAGGTTATTAAACACAAGGGGCACACGCACTAGGGGACACAAGTGGAAACTGAGTGCCCAAATGAGCCACAGAGATATTAGTAAGAACTTTTTTAGTGTCAGAGTGGTTGACAAATGGAATGCATTAGGAAGGATGTGGTGGAGGCTGACTCCATACACAGTTTCAAGTGTAGATATGATAGAGCCCAATAGGCTCAGGAACCTGTACACCTGTTGATTGACGGTTGAGAGGCGGGACCAAAGAGCCAGAGCTCAACCACCGCAAGCACAATTAGGTGAGTATAATTAGGTGAGTACGGTTATCTTGGATCACCGGGGCGAGTCCAGCCCGTCACCTCAGTCCACCTGGGCTGCGGCTCCTATGGTCACTTGCGACATTTACAAAGACACGTCCTCCGTCAGTACAAATGTGTGACATTCTGTGTTTACTGTGATGAACGCATAATTGCAGAATTATTCCTGATGAACATATGCTGATCTAAGCTATAGTTCCTGGACATTATAAGTACAGTTGTTCATTGTTCTGAACACTCGTGAATTCTAACATGAATAAAATATTTTAAATAATATTTAAACTCGTGAATGATAATACTAACTAATAGTTAAGTAGCCTAAACTTGGTTTATAAATCAACGTTGTATATTGCACTTGTCAACAGGAGAGTATGGGACGAACATGACCCGTGTTCCATGGTCTTGTTTAGTCGACCACCGTCCCTGTACTCACCTAGTTGTACTCGCCTAGTTGTGCTTGCAGGGGTTGAGCTTTGGCTCTTTGGTCCCGCCATCTCAGCCGTCATGGCTGAGAGGCTCAATCACTCAACTGTGAGGTCTTTGGGATGCACACAGTCTTCCTCGCTCTCACACTTGTTCCACTACATGTTGTACCACTATAAGTTGTGCCACTAAGTGTTGTACCACTATGTGTTGAATCACAAAGTGTTGTACCACTAGGTGTTGTAGCACTAGGTGTTGTAGAACTAGGTGTTGTAGAACTAGGTGTTGTACCACTATGTGTTGAAGCACAAGGTGTTGTGCCACTAGGTGTTGTACCACTAGGTGTTGTACCACTAGGTGTTGTAGAACTAGGTGTTGTACCACTTGGTGTTGTACCACTATGTGTTGAAGCACAAGGTGTTGTACCACTAGGTGTTGTAGAACTAGGTGTTGTACCACTTGGTGTTGTACCACTATGTGTTGAAGCACAAGGTGTTGTACCACTAGGTGTTGTACCACTAGGTGTTGTGCCACTAGGTGTTGTACCACTAGGTGTTGTACCACTAGGTGTTGTACCACTATGTGTTGTATCACTAGGTGTTGTACCACTAGGTGTTGTACCACTATGTGTTGAAGCACAAGGTGTTGTAGCACTAGGTGTTGTAGAACTAGGTGTTGTACCACTAGGTGTTGTACCACTAGGTGTTGTACCACTGGGTGTTGTACCACTAGGTGTTGTACCACTAGGTGTTGTACCACTAGGTGTTGTAGAACTAGGTGTTGTACCACTAGGTGTTGTACCACTAGATGTTGTACCACTAGATGTTGTAGAACTAGGTGTTGTACCACTAGGTGTTGTACCACTAGATGTTGTACCACTAGGTGTTGTACCACTAGGTGTTGTACCACTAGATGTTGTACCACTAGGTGTTGTACCACTAGATGTTGTACCACTAGGTGTTGTAGCACTAGATGTTGTACCACTAGGTGTTGTACCACTAGGTGTTGTACCACTAGATGTTGTATCACTAGGTGTTGTACCACTAGGTGTTGTACCACTAGATGTTGTACCACTAGGTGTTGTAGCACTAGATGTTGTACCACTAGGTGTTGTACCACTAGGTGTTGTATCACTAGATGTTGTACCACTAGGTGTTGTACCATTAGGTGTTGTATCACTAGGTGTTGTATCACTAGGTGTTGTACCACTAGATGTTGTACCACTAGGTGTTGTAGCACTAGATGTTGTACCACTAGGTGTTGTACCACTAGGTATTGTACCACTAGGTGTTGTATCACTAGATGTTGTACCACTAGGTGTTGTACCACTAGGTGTTGTAGCACTAGATGTTGTACCACTAGGTGTTGTACCACTGGGTGTTGTACCACTAGGTGTTGTACCACTAGGTGTTGTACCACTAGGTGTTGTACCACTGGATGTTGTACCACTAGGTGTTGTACCACTAGGTGTTGTACCACTAGATGTTGTACCACTAGGTGTTGTACCACTAGGTGTTGTACCACTAGATGTTGTACCACTAGGTGTTGTACCACTAGATGTTGTATCACTAGATGTTGTATCACTAGGTGTTGTACCACTAGATGTTGTACCACTAGATGTTGTATCACTAGGTGTTGTACCACTAGATGTTGTACCACTAGATGTTGTACCACTAAGTGTTGTACCACTATGTGTTGTACCACTAGGTGTTGTACCACTAGATGTTGTACCACTAGATGTTGTACCACTAGGTGTTGTACCACTAGATGTTGTACCACTAGGTGTTGTATCACTAGGTGTTGTATCACTAGGTGTTGTACCACTAGATGTTGTACCACTAGGTGTTGTACCACTAGATGTTGTACCACTAGATGTTGTACCACTGGATGTTGTACCACTAGATGTTGTACCACTAGGTGTTGTACCACTAGATGTTGTACCACTAGGTGTTGTATCACTAGGTGTTGTATCACTAGGTGTTGTACCACTAGATGTTGTACCACTAGGTGTTGTACCACTAGATGTTGTACCACTAGATGTTGTACCACTGGATGTTGTACCACTAGATGTTGTACCACTAGGTGTTGTACCACTAGATGTTGTACCACTAGATGTTGTACCACTGGATGTTGTACCACTAGATGTTGTACCACTAGGTGTTGTACCACTAGGTGTTGTACCACTGGATGTTGTACCACTAGGTGTTGTACCACTAGGTGTTGTACCACTGGATGTTGTACCACTAGGTGTTGTATCACTAGGTGTTGTACCACTAGATGTTGTACCACTAGATGTTGTACCACTAGATGTTGTACCACTAGGTGTTGTATCACTAGATGTTGTACCACTAGATGTTGTACCACTAGGTGTTGTACCACTAGATGTATCACTAGGTGTTGTACCACTAGGTGTTGTACCACTGGATGTTGTACCACTAGGTGTTGTACCACTAGGTGTTGTACCACTGGATGTTGTACCACTAGGTGTTGTACCACTAGGTGTTGTACCACTGGATGTTGTACCACTAGGTGTTGTATCACTAGGTGTTGTATCACTAGGTGCTGTACCACTAGATGTTGTATCACTAGGTGTTGTACCACTAGGTGTTGTACCACTAGATGTTGTACCACTGGATGTTGTACCACTAGGTGTTGTATCACTAGGTGTTGTACCACTAGGTGTTGTACCACTGGATGTTGTACCACTAGGTGTTGTACCACTAGGTGTTGTATCACTAGGTGTTGTACCACTAGATGTTGTACCACTGGATGTTGTACCACTAGGTGTTGTACCACTAGGTGTTGTATCACTAGGTGTTGTACCACTGGATGTTGTACCACTAGGTGTTGTACCACTAGATGTTGTACCACTGGATGTTGTACCACTAGGTGTTGTACCACTAGGTGTTGTATCACTAGGTGTTGTACCACTAGGTGTTGTATCACTAGGTGTTGTACCACTGGATGTTGTACCACTAGGTGTTGTACCACTAGGTGTTGTACCACTAGATGTACCACTAGGTGTTGTACCACTAGGTGTTGTACCACTAGATGTTGTACCACTAGATGTTGTACCACTAGGTGTTGTACCACTATGTGTTGTACCACTAGATGTTGTACCACTAGGTGTTGTACCACTAGATGTTGTACCACTAGGTGTTGTATCACTAGATGTTGTATCACTAGGTGTTGTACCACTGGATGTTGTACCACTAGATGTTGCACCACTAGGTGTTGTACCACTAGATGTTGTACCACTAAGTGTTGTACCACTAGGTGTTGTACCACTGGATGTTGTACCACTAGGTGTTGTACCACTAGGTGTTGTACCACTGGATGTTGTACCACTAGGTGTTGTACCACTAGGTGTTGTACCACTAGATGTACCACTATGTGTTGTACCACTAGGTGTTGTACCACTAGGTGTTGTACCACTGGATGTTGTACCACTAGGTGTTGTACCACTAGATGTCTCCATGTGTCGTTTCACCTTATGATCTATTTAAAACATTGGTTATTGTGTATTAAATATTCCATGCATCAATATATTAGTGTTGAAGCACATGTACCTATGTCACAAAGTAGTGTTGAAGCAGATGCACCTGTGTCACAAAGTAGTGTTGAAGCACATGTACTTGATTCATAAGGTTAGTGTTGAAGCACATGTACTTGTGTCACAAGGTAGTGTTGAAGCACATGTACTTGTGTCACAAGGTAGTGTTGAAGCACATGTACTTGTGTCACAAGGTAGTGTTGAAGCACATGTACTTGTGTCACAAGGTAGTGTTGAAGCACATGTACTTGTGTCACAAGGTAGTGTTGAAGCACATGTACTTGTGTCACAAGGTAGTTTTGAAGCACATGTACTTGTGTCACAAGGTAGTGTTGAAGCACATGTACTTGTGTCACAAGGTAGTGTTGAAGCACATGTACTTGTGTCACAAGGACGTGTACTTGTGTCACAAGGTAGTGGTAGAAGGACGTGTTGGAGTAATAACTGACTTCTCCCCACAGCCGCCGCCAGACGCCCAGCCGTCAGCACCTCACCAACACCCAGCACAGCCTACAGCCGGGGTAAACAGTCGGCTTTCTCGCTCCCTCCTTCCTCTCTCTTCTTCCCTCTCCCGCCTCTCTCTTCTTCCCTCCCTCCCGCCTCTCTCTTCTTCCCTCCCTCCTGCCTCCCTTAACCCTTCTTCCCTCCCTCCCTCCTCTCTCTTCTTCCCTCCCTCCCTCCTCTCTCTTCTTCCATCCCTCCCGCCTCTCTTAACCTTTCATCCCTTCCTCCCGCCTCTCTTAACCCTTCTTCCCTCGCTCCTTCCCTTCTCTCATGGAGGGAGGGTATTAGTGGGTCATGATGAATATGCACATGTAACTGTACCTGGTATTGGTATTAGAGGGGTCATGATGAATATGCACATGTAACTGTACCTGGTGTTAGTGGGTCATGATGCACATATGACTGTAACTGGTGTTAGAGGGTCATCATGATGATACACATATGACTGTCTCTGGTGTTGGTGTTAGAGGGTCATGATGATGATGCACATATGATTGTACCTATCATACATTTAGTAGGCTTAGGATTTATGAGAGGTAATGTTATAACTTTACTGTGAACTCTGAAGGCAGTGAACGTGTCTTACTCTGCTCCATATCAGTAGGGAGATTGAGGACGTAGAGCGTGTGCATGCTCTACGTCCTCAATCTCCCTACTCATTTCTTGGACCATTGTATCAATAAAGGTGTTCTTCCCTGCAGGCACCCCTGAGCAAGCCCACCATCTTGAGCACCCTGGCTGTTCTATTTGCTGTCGCTCACTGAACCAATGGATAAACTAATTAAGTCGACAGATATGTACAGTTTGTGCTCTTCACTGCCACCAGATGGAGTGCACTCTGTTAACAACGCATCTTTTGTTTCCATTCACTGCTTCGCTTAGCGTGGCAGAGGTTACAGAATTACAAAGTTACATATCAGCAAGTTTACACCGCCAAGCATTCCGGTTTCATTTACATGGACATTTGTTTGTCAATGACAGATTTTAGTCTACTGGATTTTTTTATAGCATATCTGAAGCAATTTGTGGCATTATGAACATATTATTTTTTAGCTTCTGTTCGCAATTATTAATCTTTGATATAATGATGATTTGCCCCATAACTATAGCCTTATGTGATATGCGTTAGATAATGAAGCTCACTTTAGTATTATATGGTAATGGTCTTGGCTGTGATATAATATTGACACTTTTTAAACCGCGTCTGTAAATGTATTTTTATCTTCGTATGTAATTCTTGATGTTTTTATGGATTCTGAATACTTTTTAACAATATGAACATAAATGGCGAGCAGTTACTGATAGCATATTTTAATAGTTAAAAGATTGAACAAAAATTATGTCACTAAGTTACAAGAAGCCTTGATTATTTTATACAACTTTTCAATTATACAACTGTTGAAAATCTAGTCATATCTGCGAAAGTCTGAATACAGCAGGAATTCATGAGACTGAGGATTGCTCAGGGGTAGAGATTGCAGGCAACAATGGCAACCTGGCAGCAGTGGACAGGAGACGTCGGATTAAGGGAGAACTCCTCTATATGCATGGTAGCCTTGTTAAGGTTATTCTTCACGGTAGATTAGTTGCATGTAGAAACTCGTCTTCAGACCAAGTCAATTCCATCCAGCGGTCGACCACAAAGATGTATTCATCAATGTTAACATACTACTCATTCAGAATAGGAATTTTCTCAAATACCTAAATTAATATTGTTATTTATAAGCACACTGTGCATATTTAGGCATTGGTTGGTTAGGTTAAGTGTTTAGGTTCTGTTGGAGATTATTTGAATTTGTAGTATGTGGGTGAAGCATTTGCAGCGTTGTAATGACCATGCCACACACTAGAAAGTGAAGAGACGACGACGTTTCGGTCCGTCCTGGACCATTCTCAAGTCGATTGTGAGAATGGAATTCTCACAAACGACTTGTGAGAATGGTCCAGGACGGACCGAAACATCATCGTCTCTTCAGTTTCTAGTATGTGGTTTGGTCATTATATTTCAGCCACGTTATCCTCGTTCGAATTGAGCGTTGTGGTTCAAACAAAAGTCGTCAGAGAAGCACTTGTTCCAGAATTGTTCAAATGTCATCAGTTTTGCAGCCTATCTTCATAAACAAAGGCCAAAGTTCATTCCATGCTCCCTCCAATCCCCCTGTTTATGATTAAAAAAACGTTTTCACATGACTCACAACTGATGACGTTTGAACACTTCCGGAACAAGTGCTTCGCTGGTGACTTTTGTTCAAACCACAATGCTGTAAATGCTTCACCCACGTACTACAAATACAAATAATCTCCAACAGAACCTAAACACCTAACTTCACTAACCTATACCGAAATATGCATAGTATACTAATATATAATAATTTTAATTTATATTTTATAAAATTCCTATTTTGAATGAATAATATGTTAAAATTGATGAATGAGTCTTTGGGGTCGACCACTGAATGGATTGGACTTAATCTGAGTACAGGTTGAGTTGTGAGTTGTGTGTAAACCGTTTTCATTTAAAAACAGAAAGTTTGGCAGGTGCATGGAATGAATTTTGCCCTTTGTTTATGAGGACGGGCTGCGGTGGTGGTGGTGATCCATGTTCAGGATATTTAGCATGCACTAATGAATATTTCGAGGGCTTTAGAGACTGCCATGACCTGCTGGTGACCACCAAATACTGTATTCTAACGTATTGTAGTGAAAATCCCTGTCAATGAGATTATTTTATTTACTGGATACCATTGAGTTAGAGATAAGTTCATTGTAACCTGCAGGTGATGTCACTAATAAAGGGCAAATTAAGATTTGTTTTAAATGCTTACTTAATTCTTGTTGTTCCATAGAATGTCAAATTCTATGTTACAGTCAAAGTTACAGTCTCCGTGGTGTAGTGGTAAGACACTCGCCTGGCGTTCCGCGAGCGCAATGTCATGGGTTCGTATCCTGGCCGGGGAGGATTTACTGGGCACAATTCCTTAACTGTAGCCTCTGTTTAACGCAACAGTAAAATGTGTACTTGGATGAAAAAGCGATTCTTCGCGGCAGGGGATCGTATTCCAGGGACCTAATAAGGGGAAATAATAATATTATATATTCTTCGACCCCTTTTATATGTGCTCACCATTATGCAACCATAGGCGTAGTGTATTAAATTCATCGATTTCAGAGAATAATGTGCCCATTTCAATGTTCTTTCCATACTATATATGATATAATGTATGTCCTGCTTTTTCTTCAGCATGTTGAATATTTTGCTGGTCATATTTGCTTATTTTTGCGTATTACACATAAATACCTCGACTCAGGCGCATATATTACTGCATGCGTGTTGTGTTTTATATACTACTTGTGAAATACTGCTGTTAATCGTATATTCCAGAAATATTTTAAATTATTTTAATGAAAATCTGCACACTTATCTGTCACTTACAAATATCCAAATACCAGTAATTTTATTTTATTATTATTTAGCACTGCAAACGAACATCTGTTTTTTGACTTAGAATGTTCAATTAAACATTTAAAACTTTCCTGAATTTATCAGCTATGAAATTGATTATAAAAGTGTTTCACTGAGTATACAGTGGATGGGCGTGGCAAGGTTTCTGTTAATTAATAACCTGCCATAACAACTACTGTAGGTACGGCAGCTTAGTTGTCAACATTTAATGCAGCATCCGTTTAAATTACTCAGTTAGTAGTAAGTACGTAAGTAAAGTAAGTTAAATAAGTGAGTTAAATCTTTCTCCTCACATTTTCTTAAAATCACAAGTCACCTTCAGCAAATCATTCTCCTAATTTTCCAAATATTAAATGCACTGTTTGATGAAATGCTGTTTTCCTTGTACGCCAAGTACTATACATCTTTCACCCAGCACTACACCCAGCACTACACCCAGCACTACACCCAGCACTACACCCAACACTACACCCAGCACTACACCCAACACTACGCCCAACACTACACCCAGCACTACACCCAGCACTACACCCAACACTACACCCAACACTACACCCAGCACTACACCCAGCACTACACCCAACACTACACACAGCACTACACCCAACACTACACCCAGCACTACACCCAGCACTACACCCAACACTACACCCAGCACTACACCCAGCACTACACCCAGCACTACACCCTACACTACACCCAACACTACACCCAACACTACACCCAACACTACACCCAACACTACACCCAGCACTACACCCAGCACTACACCCAGCACTACACCCAGCACTACACCCTGCACTACACCCAGCACTACACCCAGCACTACACCCAGCACTACACACATAATTCACACATTTATAGTGTGAAGTGATCTGTGGACGAATTTGAGTTAACTGTTCTATCTTCAATAACTAGATTTACATCTTCCAGTTGACCTTGAGTGGCACGTACTCAAGTTATACCTTTCAGTTGTCAGGCTGTACTTAATTCTAAGTTTATATAATTCCGTATTTGTTCATACAATTTCAGTTTTATATATTTATTTTTGTTGCAATATAAATTATGTTGTCATAATATGGTAGCTACACATACCATAATATAGCATTTTTGCTGACCTGACTTCATTAGTTGCTGCTAATGTACCCCTGAATTGTGGTTATTGGTCACAATACTGCTAGCTCAAAATTACTAAATTCAGTTTGTTTTAGTGAAGGCATTTGAGCTTAATTTTTTTTTAATTTTGCACAATCATTAAACAATCCCGTGCATGAATTTCCTCGAAATTTTTTTTTTTCAAATATGAATGAGAGTGCAAGTTATTGAAGAATTTTTCCTGCAATTTTCAGGCATGAGTATTTGTTTTATTTGTTATTTTTTTGCTTATGCCACAAAGTTTGTGCAGTGCTTTTCAATTAATATATGTATGTATATATATAATATATATATATATATATATTATATATATAATATATATATATATATATATATATATATATATATATATATATATATATATATATATATATATATATACCTCATAGCTTTTCTAAATGGTAGATGTAAAGCTTTTAAATTCATAGTATATGTACCAGTTTGTTAAACCCTGATCTATAAGATAGGACAACTTTATTTAGTTAACTATAATTCTTGTATAGTCTCAAGCAAGTGTAACTTCCATTTTGAAACATTATCTTAATACTTTTACAGGTTTTAAGTACAGTAGCTTCAACTTAATTTCTAGGTAATACAACAAGATATAAGTTGTTTGTAACTCATCTTGTATATATGTATTTTACCTGAATAAACATTTGATTTGATTTTTATTTG